>CM035314.1:2539331-2732097 GCA_002900995.3 Ganoderma boninense | reverse complement strand
CGACACGGATGACGACGACGACGACACGGGTTTAGCTGCGACTCCGACAAAGGCTAGGCGAAAGCTCGTGGCTTCAAAAAATATGACGAAGCCGGAGAACGAGACGGAAGGAAGCGAGTGGAGACTGGGTAATCTGTCAAGAACCCTCTCGCTCGGTGTCTCCAACTCTCAAGAGCAGCCGGACATCGAGGGCGATGGTCTCCCAATAAGCAGCAGCCCGGGAGATCTTGGTGGATTCGGGGGTACAGTTACGCCTCCGCGACGAGGTGCAACCCAACTCGGTGCACGGATCATGGTCAAGGACACTCCGACTAAGAGTTGATATCGTGGTTTAGTACAGCGTGGATCATGGACTCATGAGATGGACGTTCGCAGTTGGACCACAGTATCCCGTTTCGCTATACCTGCCGCTACCACAGGGTGCGCTTCTGAACTTACGCACAGGCTGCGGACTATGCACTTCGAGTTCGAGATGTCCGTCACGTAGTCACGAGCCGTGCTGAGCCCCTTAGTCAACTGATTCTTCGGCGGCTTTCGCCCATTGTCCCTGTCAGAAGCGTTTCACTGGCTTTCATCTCCGTCCCATCGCTGCGAAGCAAGGGATCTGTACGCGATAACGAATTTCAAGTGAAGACTCACCAAACATAATGGTAGGAAGGCATTTGCAGCTCACTTCGGAATGCTGATAGGTGCCGTTCTAATCGTCGCCGACGCGCCCGGTAGGCGGACACGAAACCCTCTGTCCAGAGCCTCCCACAGGAAACCCTCGATTTCGCACATCGGATGTTCGATGCTGCCCGGGACAACAACGCAGAGTTATTGTTACAGGCTGTGGATGTCGGACTTCCCATCAATCTTACGAACGATAAGGGTGTGTCGAACTTCATTTCCCTCACTCCAAACAATCTCTTATGGAAAACTTGTTAGGAAACACCCTACTCATGCTCGCCGCTTACAACGGCCATGCCAGCCTCGTCTCGGAGCTCCTGACCAGAGGAGCAGACGGGAATCGGCTAAATGACCAAGGACAGTCACCGCTCGCTGGAGCAGTCTTCAAAGGTCACGACGAAGTCGTCCGTGCTCTTGTAGAAGGCGGTAGGGCGAATCCACGGATCGGCACACCCACTGCTATTCAGACAGCGCGCATGTTCAAGAAGGACGAATTATTGAAGGTTTTGGGCGCGACGGACGACGACTTCAAGGACCCAGTGCCCAGCATTCCTGGTCCGCCACACCGAGCGTCGTTGAGATGTTGACGAAATGAATGGTATCGGGAATCCTTGATTACAAGATAGTACGAAAGTATACAGCATGGAATGTACGATTGATTGAATTGTAGCATGTACACTTGTACAGCGTCGGATAGCACCTCAGCGGCCAACACCGAGCTCCCTTCCTACCTCCTTCAAACAGTCTTTCGACAAAGTTCTCGCATCCAACTCTACTGCAGGGGTGGAACTGGAAGGCTCCTCGCTTGAGCCTATGATCGAAGAGGGAGGTCGAGGAACCACCCAAACTGTCGGGGGCTTCCGAGGGATAGAGACTATCTCGCATAGGATAGGGTAGAAATGGAACAGATGAGCCTTGGTAGACCGTTTGATTGCGTCGGCAATCAAATTGGAAGGAGGGAGCGATTGATCCATCGCTGCAACATCGATGAGCATGAGGGTGGGACGCTATGCAACATGAAGACAAACCTGGCTGTTCGATGCAGTACTGTGATGGCGTGTCGGACAAGGCCGCCCAAAGCGTACCAGGCCACAAGCGCAAAGCGAGAAGTTTCCTCAAGACGTACAGTAATTCTTCTTCTCGAGCCCTAATTGCGAAGTTGAGCTCTGCGACTACGAACGTGAACTGCAGGACGCACCTTGGGAACGGGAGATTCCCCCGGAGCGACTCATCTGCAACGTAGCCGACCAGAGTCATGCGGCAACGTTCGAGTAGGGAAGGTAAGCTTAGGGCAGCTATGCGCCTCCTCGACGGTATCTGGTCTGTGAAACGTCAGCCACGCGCATTTTGGGAGACTCTGGACCGTGCACTCGCCTTGGGACGTGTCAGAACATATGAGGAATAGCAGATCAAAGCACCAGTATGAAAACCGTTCGCGGGGAAGGAAGCGGCCTGGAGAAGTCGTGCCGGCGCCGATGGCGTCGTATCCAAACCTTTCCAGCCTGTCGACTGCGTCGGATGACTGGCCTGAACTCGACGTCTTTGCGACCAAGGGTACCGAGACCTCAGGTAACGAAGAGGGCGAGGGCGGAAGGTCATCGTCTGTCGACCGCAACCTGCTGCCTTGGTGCAAAACTCGAGCCAACTGCGAGATGATGTAATCTGGGATAGACGACTCCCCAAGGTAGGGAACGACGTCAATCTCGAGCGACGCGATAAGGGAAAGATCGAAATTTTCTTCCGCTTCCTGAACGTCGAGGGGGAGGTTTTCGACGGCAGAGCTATATTTCGCTCCTCAGCGGACTGTCCCGTGGCTATGAAGTTTTGCTCTCACCAATCTGCCAAGATGCCGCCACGGAAGGTGTCGACGACTTGACGCCAGATGCCTTCTATCCGGTCAGCAGGGATATCTGTGCCTTGGTTCAATTCCTTCTGCTGACCCGCTGGAATGGCGTGATACTGACCGTGATGCAGCTGCCTCGTTTGGGAGCCACACTCCTTGACGATTTTGAGGAAACTTGTGGTCGCGGTCTTCCATAGAGGCTGGTCTTTGCCGAATTTCGACGGCGCGGGACATTCATACTTCAGCTTGATAGGAATGGAATATGCCTGAAGATGATTGTGAGCGACGTTGCCAGGGTACAGGAAGACAATCAGCCTTACAGCGAATAGCGTCTCGATGGTGCCGTCTGCGTAGATGGATGCATCGGCCTTGAATCGGAGGAATAGGTCGACAAGGAGAGGCAGCGCCTTCTTCGACAATGCAATGTAGGTCACGCGATTCACGGTGGAGCGAGGAACCCTGGACGCGGAAGAAAGGCCACTAGAGGGTGCGGGCTGAATATCGAACGCCGCAAGGAAGGGAAGCGTGGCATATTCGGAAAGATCGCGAAGGACGAGGGAGATAACACCACGCCCCGCAAGATCAATGTTGTCGACAGCTTCCATCACAACCGCCTGTCCCCCGCGAGTCGGTCAGTAGAAGATAACTTTGTCAAAATGAAAGAACGTGCCTGAACGGGGCTTAGAGCGTCGATGTCAGGCCTGAAGTCCGGAGAACTTGGATAGGTTAAGACGCCTGGAGAGCATGGTCAACCTCGGTAATGTCACGCCCAAATTCGACAGACCTTTAAGAACCGTCATGAGGCGTGTAAGACGGTCCAAAGCCCACTCTTGATCCTCGAGCTGTCTACCCATACTGCGTGTGCATCGAATAACGTCCACGTATGCAACCAAACTCTCCTGCGTCAATGGTTTAGTCGTTGAAATGGTCGGAGACTTCGCTCCGGGCGACGACGGATCTGGTTCAGCGACCACGTTCCCCATTGCGTCACATGCATGCCATGCTATTTCGAGAGCTTCCATGGTGCGTGACTTCAGCTCGGTGGCGATTGAGAGCGCCTTGATGGCCTTCTCCAGACAACGCAAGGCTGGGGCCGTGATCGACCGATTGTCATTCATCCATGAATCCTGTATGTGCCCGACGAAACACTCCCCAGGCCTTGGTGAAAGACTCGAGATGCATTATCTTGCTAGTGAGGAAGTCCTGGAAGATCGACCCGATGGACTGAAGCGCGAGGATCTTGGACTCGTCCCACTGGAGATCGGGCGGCGCTGTGCCCGCAGGGGGAGCCAGTTCTTGTGCTTCTACTGGTTCGACACCTGTGTCTCGCCGTATAGATGCCGTGATAGAATCGAGAAGCGGGAACGTGACCTTCCAGATACACTCTTCCCAGGTGTCGAGGCTCAAGGTTGCGCCATAGAGTTGCAGAGTCCGAAAGAGTGTCTGGATGGCCCCAACGCGGACCTCGGGCCGAGCATCGGTGCAGAGTCCGAGCACCTCGAGGAGGAGGAACATCCAAAGAGCGTTGTACTCGGGCTCCTTGGTATCATCCCTGCGCTTGGCCTGGATTGAGTCGGATACGCCCCAAAGTAGACTTTCCGCGGCCGTCAGTGCGATATTTCGTGTCCGCTTGCCTCCCAAACTGGCCCAATGTACTGATACACAGACGAAGGTGCTCGGGAGAGAGTGACGAAAGGGAATCGCAGACCAGAGTGAGCGACTGGAAGGCAATCTTGACCAGCGAAGTATAGCCCTTCTCGTTGATGTATCCGAGGGGTGGAGGTCGACTCTTGCCCAAGTCCTTAAATGACGGAGAAGGCGTCGGGGTTGCTGAGGTGGCGGTTGGAGCAAGCGCAGGTTTGCACACGCTACTCAACATCTCGAAGATGGTCTCCCACCCAACCACCAAGGTGTGGCCAGACGATTGTAGGATTTGGTGCAGCGTCTCGAGTCCCATACGTCGCAGCTCGACAGATGTGGTAGTGATTGAAAGACCTGCAGGTTCCGGTACAACTTGTAGGGCAAGGACGTCCAAGACTCTGCGTTGCACGACAGGCTGAAGGTCTCCAGACGATGTGACATTGCGAGGAACGACCACTAAGACGTCATCGAGAACCCGCGCTGCCTGGACCCGGATAGTATGAGGGGCGTGCTGGTGTCGGACAACGGAGAGGAGATGACCGGTGATCGGATCCCATGCCACGGCCGGAGATCTGTATATAAGACGGTGGATATTCAGCGTTGCGACCCCGCCCAGTTTGCTGATGCCGAAGTCGCCACTACGCTGCACGTCGGCCATGACGTTAGTTTCATAAGCGAGCAGTGGAAGTTGGCACGCACCAATGTACGGGGCAAGTGAATCCCGCTTACTCGTCTCCGATGGGCTGGTTCTGTGGTCGCAGACAGGGTAGAAGGACTAGGACTGATCACCAGATCTTCCGCAGACTCATTCACCGCGCCGAGGGAGTCGGACTGCATCCCGATCATGGCGGCACTCAGCTTGCACAGGGCCTTCACGAAATCGCAGAACGCTTCATCCTCCAGATTCTTGGATGCGTCGAACAGTCGCTGAATGGCGTGATGGAGGCTATCAGGATCAAGGTCTGCAAGGAGTGGATGGCGAGGTAAAGGGGAAGATGGCTGTGAAGCACCCGAATGGGAAGGTGGCGATGTCGGGAGGCTTGTCGAAGTAGATCGCGAGGGAGGGAGGGACCCGGCCCCTGGGCCGATGGTACTGCGTTTGCTGGTCGCACCGCGCGCGCCTTTTACACTGAGAACGTAGTCGGCGTTCTGCAACGCCTCCAGGATATCGAACCAGCTTTCGCCAAGGCTTCCGGCTAGGAATAGCGCGCTAGCAACCAACACCTTCAGGCATGCCATGTTACGCTCCGACAGGCCAGGAGGCTGTGTATTCGCTCCGGGTAATCCTAAGCTCTCCGTGATGGCGCTCGCGGTCGTACGAGGAGTGGTGGGTTCGACGGGGACGTACGAATCGATGCTCGACACAACGCGGGTGGGAATTGCGAGACGCGCAAGGCTCGTGAAGAACGCATCTCGAGGAGTGCTGAGGCCTAACATGCCCGAGACGTTGGTAAGGGCTTGGTAGCTGGCGAGCACGTCGACGAATAACTCGTCCGCGAGGTTCGTCGAGATCAAGAACGACAGTGCTGCAAGGAGTGCGGGCCATCCGCTCTCCACCATGCAATGTACAGTGCGTAGTTGGCGCGTTACGGGATCCTCTTGCGGAAGTGTCGAAATATCGAGTGCGCGGGAGGAGCGCGAATGACAGGTTCGCCAGCGGTGCGGGGCTTTTGGACCATGATGGCGTTGTATAGAGGCGCCGTGAACGACGCGAAGCCCTCGCAGAGCGACACAAGACACTGTACGCCCAAGAGATAGATGTAGGACTCTGGGATTGGAGGAGAATCCGCTTTATCGAGCTGATCAATGCTGGACAGTCCAGTAAGACAAAGAACTACTCGTAAGGACAGCCGCACTCACCATTGTAGCTTCATCGCCGAACCTTGCACACTCAACCCCGCTTCTGTCGTCATCATGTTCGCGACTCCCGTGACTGTTGCGCTCGCCGCACTAGCAACCATTCCGGCCACGCCGCCAACGTCGAGGGCATAGGCACCATCTGCCGTCGAGCCTGGATGGGTAGACACGCCCACACCAAACATCTGTTGGCCTACGCCAAGCAACGCGGGGCGCTCCGTAACCAACCTCTTGAGTGCAGTGATGAGGGACGTGAACACCTTCGAGCCACCTTCTTCGGCGTCATAACGATCCCACACATTGCGCACGAGCTCCGCATCACTGCATAGTCTGCCACGATGGACGTGAGGAGACGATGACACATTGATGCTCAGGACTTACCCACGCATGATCTCCATTGCAAGTACACGCATCCATAACGGCCGAATCGTGTGTCCTTGAGCGGCGTCAGTGGGGTCAGCGTCGCTCGTCTCGGCGCCGACGATCCGAATGAGGAGGATGAGGAAGACCTCGGACTCGGTCTTTAGCTCTGAAGAGAACTGTTTGAGCAACAGGAAGACCACGCGAGTAGACCGCAAGGTCAGAGGGAAGTTCGGTCGATCCGACAGCGACTTGTGTACGAGTGGGCATAGGTGGTGGCGCAATAGAAGCAGGAGTTCTGTGTGCTAAACGACGATTGGTCAGCGAAAGCTACATACAGAGATGAAACGCTATACGCACCTTGCGGAATAAGTCATGGTAGTTCGTCAGCACACTCTCAATAAGCTCGAGCGCGAACGTTTTGCGCAGTGAGTCGAGCTTCAAGAATCGGGGCTGCTCAGAGTTGGCCAGCAGGCAAAGATCCTCGAAGACAGCGTACGCGTCGTATGCCGAGGGGCCCAGCTCCGCAGTGGTGCCATTCGGCAGAACCGTTTCGATCTTCGCGTTGTCCGGGACTTCCTCTCGGCGATCCTCGTCAACGACCTTGTCCACTACGAACATAACAAGTTGTCGCAATGTAGCAGCGGCAGTCGATGATACGACCGCAATGCGAGACTCTTGCAGTCGAAAGCACAAGAGTAGGGCCTAGTAACCGGAAAGTCAGAGCGACATAGGGGGAGAACCTCTCGCGCACTGACCTCCCCAAGCAACTGCCCATGCACGGCCGGGAAGTTGGTAATCAGCGACAGAAGGGTCTGGAGAATTCGAAGTTGAATATCGACGCCTTGATTCATGCAGTCGCCCATTGTCGTTATGATGAGGGGTACAGCAGACTGAGGGACAGCTTTGAGAGCAATGAGGCGTTGGAGGGACCCGAGCGAGATTGCTACAACCTTGGCGTTCTTGGTCGCGCAACCCATGAATACGGGCCGCAGGAGGTCATCGGACTGGGGGCCATCTGGGCGACGGGACAAGGAGAGAAACAGCGGATTGAGGATCCGCAGTACAGGAAGAGGTTCGTACGACTGACGGGCTTACCGGAAGCTAATGTCGTAGTAGCTTGTTCTGGTGAAGAACGAAGGATAGCGAGAGACTTTTCTGCGGCCTTAGTGGGTGTCGGTGAGCTATTCACAGGCGGGGCGGACGTACTGAAGTAAAGTTGGAATCGTAAAGCACTTACCTCTCGCACGTCGGGATGCTTCCTCCGGGTCTCGCTCGCAAGGGACTGGCAAACAGAACCGGTGGGCACGATGAACTATGAAGACAGCTTCGGACTCACCTGAAGTTCCGTGACAAGAAACGCTAATGAACTCATCTCGAACACGCTTCTAACAGGATGCTGACTGGACCGGATTCCGGCAGCGCACCCGGCACCTTAGTGTCTATGTTGCCGGCCCCACGCCTAGAAGCTGCAAGCTTTGAGACGTCGAATCGGAAATTAGCCAGGCTGAATTCAAAGAGGGAGTACTGAGCCAGGTAGGAAAGTCTGAGATTCAGTGGATGGTAGTCAAAGTAGATGCGAGAGAGGACTATGACGCCTCGGGAAGTCCAGACTCCTTGCGCGCTAAGCGCTGAGGTCCAACGTTGCGCGCTCCTGGTCATTGGTCAAGCTGTCTGCCACCCAGCATGAGCACTAGCAGGCCGGATGTTCATCTCCCTTCGATGAGTCGGACGAGTACCCGTGTTTGCGAATGGTGCGTGCTGCTGACCTTTCCCTTTCGATACTGGTGGTATCAATTTCCATAAGTGCGTGGCAGGGATGATCAATGGGATTTTTTCAATAGAACGCTGAGCAATCGCGAGTCGAATTCGAATTCCCTGCAGGATTGGTTTTGAAGTTTTATCCCCCAAGTATGTACCACTTGGGGGTTCCGTTATTGCCTTTCCCACCGTTGAGTTTAACTCTAATGACGAAATCTATGCGATGCGAAGGATACAAATACAAAAACGGATTCGATGCGAGACGGCTCAGCCATAAATGAAGACGAGCTCGCGGATCCAACCGTGCAGGATGCTAGGGTCACTTCGGCGCTCTCCCGGTTGTCGAGCATCTTCGAGGACAGCCCCAGCGTACGTCTCGAAAATCGTGCTCGTTTCCTACGTAGATTCTTGTTTAGTATTGACTATTGATTTCCGAATAAAGGTCAGTCGACGTACTCCCGGGTCATTGAGGTCCACGCCGTTGGGGACTGCCCACATCATCGTTCGCCACCCGTACGTGGTGACCCAGTAGGCCTTGAAGTCCGAGTAGTTCATGTCGATGTATTGCTGTCTCAGAGTGAGTAAGTTCATGTGCTCGACTTCCGCACAGAAGGGACTGACCGTCAAGTGATCCCCGGTCAAATTCGGACGCTTCTGAACCAATGCGGTTGTGTACGCCAGCTTGAGCTGACTCGCCCCAACGACCTGGAGCCTTCTCTGTGGCGAAGACGAGTGGTGCGCGAAAACCTCCAGAGTGGAGTTCCCCGAGAGCTGGGGGGCGGGCGGGATGTTCGCTGCCATTCTAACTGAGGGGTGAAGGTTGAATGTACGTATGTGTGAGTAGGTGTGTTGGGGAGGTGAGGTACTGACACCCAACCGGCTTGCATTCTTATAGGTCGACTTCCAATTGCTGGGGCAGCCAGAGAGACACTGCAGCCTCCGGGCCTGCGGTACACGCACTAGGATCGCAGACTCAACGCTGTGCCGCCCGCATTTCTGCGGACGCTGCAGGAGAGACCAACTGCACGCTAGAAAGTTGCGGAGCGAGGACCACTACCCCCACCAGGATTCTTCTGTGGTTAGGGACTATCCAGGACCTTGAAAAGTAAGTCATTCCGCAGGTTTGCAGGGAAGTGCTTGTCACGTCCATGTTTCCCCACCAACGTCAATATCCTTATGCCCCTATTATATGGAAGAAATACGCAATTTGAAAAGGTCGACGCCGTCCCACTCTCCGAAACCACCTGCACTTGAAGACTAAGTCTTGCCAATAGCTGAGCGCTGAGGCCTTGAGGGGTGGAAGCGCCTTTTCGCAGGTCTGCGACTGCCACGAGCGCTGCGAGATCAACTGCAGACTGCTGCCCGGAGGCCGTCTCGCACACATTCCTCGGTTCATCTTCAAAATCTGCATCCCCGAGGGCTGATATCTCCCAGATGCAAGGGCACTGCGCAGTTCTACTTTGCGAGTGCTTCGTTTCTCGAATTGCTGTGCTGCGGGAATTGGGGTAGGACCGCACAGTTCGCTCCTGGTGGGTCGTCCTTCATTGACTTCGGGAGGGGCATATAGGGGAAGTAATTCGCTCACGAGCTGCATTAACCTATCGGTTCAGGACTGCGGCAGTCCTCCAATTAGAGCTTCAGTTTATTATTAAGTTCATTGCATGAACTTGAATTCGAAGCTGTAGACGTTGACCGTGTCCGACCGTTTGAAGTCCTTCCCTCTATATAATACTGTATATAAGTACGTCAAATCCCACAGGGAGCACCAGCTCCCACACGGAGAAATTTGTTCCTGAATGTTATGCGATTTTACCATGCTTTGTACCTGGCCGTGAATATGACACTGCGCACCGGCGATTTGCTGCTCGGATACTATACTACGAGCATGCATTCAGTTCCGTAGATGGTCGGTAAGAGGCGAGTGGACTCTTCGCTCAGGTGAGGATTTTAGATCAATTGCACCATGTCCATCGTAACGTACGTGTCGAAGGTGAGTTCATGTGTACGGCTCTGGTTTTAAACATGCATGGAGGGCACCAAACGCCACGAGGCGTCGTGTGAACAAGCACTACAATTTCCTTTTAGGGGTATGTACCATCCTCGGTGGGGCTGCGGACGGGGTCCTGGCTGCGTTTGATCGGCTGTGCTTGCTCCATGAGCGGGTACTAGACGACTCCAATGGTCCGCAGTCAAGACGCCTTACCACTGGCGAGGGGCAACATCCCTCCGACAGCCAGCACATCTGGCATTATCGCCTCTTTTCTTCTCTCCCCGTCCGACTCCCGCCAATCCCCTCCCTCCTCCCGCGCACTCCCTGCCTGTCTGGCGCAAACCGAACGGAAGCACGCCACCCCCTACCGCGGAAACCGCAAAGCCCTGTGCTGTCTCTGCGCGCAGCCTGCCATGGTGCTCAAGCTCACCACGCCTGCGCGTTACGTGCTGCTGGTGCTTTTTATAATTGTGAGTCTCTCCGCCATCTTGGCCTGCCGCGGAGGAAAAGGGGGTCCATTACATACGGGATCTGCACGCTCACCGATCTGCACCTCCTACCACGCAGATTGGCCTGCACTCCATCCTCAGCTTCACGCATGAAGACTACGGCCGCGCGACGTCCCTCAGGAGCCTCGCCGCGCAGCTCTCGTGGGGGTCCGCCTCGGGCTCTGTCCCAGACGAGTACTACCTGCCGGCCGACCAGCTCGGAAACCACCCCGACACGCTGCTCACGCGGCGCGCGAACGCGACGCTGCTCATGCTCGCGCGCAACAGCGACGTGAAGGACGCGGTGCGGAGCGTGCGCCGGCTCGAGGACCGCTTCAACAAGAAGTTCGGGTACCCCTGGGTCTTCCTCAACGAGGAGCCGTTCTCGGAGGAGTTCAAAACGTGCGTATGCGTACCCCTCTGCTCGTGCTCCATCTCTCTTGCTGCGGGTTTCGTGTGCTGGGCCCCGGCACGCGGGCTTGTTGCCCGATGCTGAAGCTCCCCATCACCTTACCTTTCCCTCCGCGCTACGAAGGGCGCGCGCGCCCTTTCGGCGACGGGCTATGCACGTCGCTCCATCGTGATGCATCTTTCAATCGTCAGGTGCGGCCTGATAAGAGACTGCGCCTGTTCGTTCCTCGGGTTCTGTGTAGCACGCGCCCACTCAGGCGATAAGTAGTGCTCGATGGGGCCGGCGAGCAGCTCAATTTTCTCGCGCCGTCACCGTGGCCGTAATTCGCGTGAACCTTCGCGCTGGCGTTCCGGCCCGAGAAGCCTTTCGGAGCCGGAGAGTTACGCAAGTGCTAGTGCTTTTCATTGAATACCGTGAGGGTTTTCAAGAACCTTGCTTGGTTGTGTCCGAGCGGCGAGCGATCAAACGACGCCTCTCATTTTCCCCGCCGCGTCTCCCTGTATCAAAATGTGCGGCGTTTCAGAGGAGCACCACCGCTGACCGTCCGCATATTGCAACCCTCCAGGCGCATGAGCAATGTTATCAACGGCGAGGTCACATATGCGCAGATCCCAGCCCAGCACTGGTACCAGCCGGACTGGATCGACGAGGAGAAGGCGCGGGCGGGGCGCGACAAGATGGTTGCGGACAACATCATCTACGGGGGCAGCGTGTCCTACCGGAATATGTGCCGCTTCAACTCTGGCGTACGTGGGATTTCGCTGTTTAACTTTCAAACTTATAGAGGGCGCTGATTCGCGGCTCCCGATCGACTTCCAGTTCTTCTACCGCCATCCAGTCCTACAAAATTACAAGTGGTATTGGCGGGTAGAGTATGTCCGCGCCGTGTGCTGGGTGTCTGGGGTGCTGATAGCGAATTTTGATCCGCAGGCCCGACGTGCACTTCCACTGCGACGTTGACTACGACCCTTTCCTGTATATGGAGGACCACAACAAGACCTATGGTGCGGCGACAGCTTCGCGTCGTTGTGGCGGCGAGTGTTTGACGTTCGTTCGTTGCAGGGTTTACGATCACGATGTACGAGTTTGGCGCGACGATACCTACGCTCTGGGACACGACCAAGGAGTTCATCAAAGCACACCCCGAATACGTCGCGAAGAACAACGCAATGGGGTACATGTCGGATGACAACGGCAACAACTACAACCTCTGTCACTGTGCGCACCGCTCTCTCATTTACTCTCGTCAGTAGCATCTGATCATATCATGTTCGCCTCCGCAGTCTGGAGCAACTTCGAGATCGCGAACATGGACTTCTGGCGGGGCGAGGCCTACTCGAAGTACTTCGACTTCCTCGACTCCAAGGCGGCTTCTACTACGAGGTATGTCGTCACCCTCTTCGTCTTCGTGCCGGTGCTTACCGGGATCTCGAAACGCTTCTGCAGCGGTGGGGCGATGCCCCCGTGCACAGCATCGCGGTCTCGCTCTTCCAGAGCAAGGACCAGATCCAGTTCTTCGACGAGATCGGCTACGAGCACAATCCGTACACGCACTGTCCGAAGGGGGACGGCGCGTGGCGACGCGGCAAGTGCGACTGCGAGCTCAGGAACAGTTTCGGTGCGTGTGCCACTCCACTCCACCCTCCTCCAGTGTCCGTGTGCTGATTGATGCATGGCGTTTCACTTGGCTTGGCTTCATGTGCAGACTACAACGGGTACTCGTGCATGCGGCAATGGGACCGGATACAGTGAGGTCCCGGTACTGGCACGATCGACACGCTTCCGAATCCGACATGCGCGGCGCGCATTCTCGATGCTCTGCTCTCTCGCTCCAACCTCGAGTTACCCCGGACATGAGTATAGACCTGAGACCCCCACCACCACACTGTAGCACCTACCTGCCAAGGTAATATGTATATCTAGACCATCCTCGGAGACCTTACCCTCCGCCAACCCCCGATGCTGCTTACCATCTACGCACACATATCAGACAGTTGATACAATCCATCTAGACGCTCCTTCGCGCTAAGTAATTTATCGCTTTCCTTTGCTCCCTCCTTCGGAGATCATGAATGTTCTTGGCGGATCAGACGACGACGACAAGGCTCGGTCCAGGTGCGTGTCCTTGACAGTGTCGGGTGCTAATCAGTCTTCGATCGCAGTCGTGCCCGCCGAGTCAACCAGCCTTACATAACGGCAACCCTCTCCGAGGCGAAACATACCGGCATGGAAAAATGCCTAGGTCGGTCGGGACAACCGCAGCGGAAATGCAACATCCGGTCATGACCCTCTTCGATCAGGTCGTTGTCGCGGAAGAGCATGCACCCGCACACCATCAAGCAAGCCATCCAATAGTCCCAAGGCATTCCTTGCTCAGCGTGTATGGAGAGGGCGCCCGGTCGCTGTAGCACGGGATCGTGCAATGCCCCAAGTTCTGGACGAGGTCGTGAATACTCACAACAGCATCGCCCATCAGGTCTTCTCCGAACCCCGTACCGGCTCGGAGCCTCGAAAGGCTTCGAACTGTCTGGACGTTGTCGTCCTTGTCCCTCACGCCCGCCCGAATTGCACTCGCCCAAGTTCGTTACCCTTGCAGGCGTTGTGGCCTCCTCGATCCTGCCTTCTTGGCAGAACGTGGAAAGACGTCATCGGTCGATCGAGGGAAGGCAATCGACCCCGAAAAGGCAAACTACGCGGGGGCTCCTCTTCCTGCAACCACCATCACGGTGCGTTTTCCCACGGCCTGGCAATGGAGCCGCCAGGCCCGGGACCACGACACAGCGAAATGCGCCATACAGCAGCCCTCTGAAGAGTATAGCCTTAGCATGAGGAAGCTTTGCCCTGCTGAAACCCTGAAGGGGCGTTTCTACGTACGACGTACGATGCTGGTCGAGATGGACGGGACCACGGCCACGTCATCGCTCCGAGGAGCGGGTCCCCACGGGGGCCACATGCAAACACATGGAAAGCGATAACAGACTACGTACGGCACAAGCGGTAGCCTACAAGAGACAGCGTAGGATAGGATACGTGCCCACCGCTGAAGGCGGGAAAGCGGGGAGTTCACGGGGGATGGGCATGACAGGGCCCGGTAACCGTTGGCCCACCTGCCGCCGGGATCGGGCGCTGGGAGATGACCGCCCGGCCAGACGGGATTAGATTAGATGAGATTAAGCCAGACACCGCTGAGCTCCACAGAGATGCTAAGCAAGGGCAAGCAAATACTCCCAAAGGAATGCAAATAGCGGCCACGCCACATCCTCAAGAGGACCGTCCTCAGTACACTCCTGACTACGTGTTCCCCTCCCAGAGCACATGTAATCTAGACTATAGGCTAATCTGGCTGCAAGTCGGCTAACAAAAAGTCCTCCCACACTCGCTTGTCTCCACCCCTTGCATATAAAAACTGGGCGACCAGCGCACAGTCGTTACGTCCCCAATCATCCGACTGCCAGGACCCCCCTATCCACTTCCACTGCGACCCGCCATGCAACTGCAGAGCAAGCACTCCACTTTTCACAATGTGCCACGCCGCAGCACAAGTGAACAGACACCATTGTTGGAAAAGATGGCAGAGCTGTCGGATCAGGTTTCACGCTCTATGAGCCTGCCCCCCCAGTGCCTGGTCAGTACTGTCTGGGCACAACAGGAGTTGTTAACCTACCGTCTGCCCTGAGTGGAATGAGTGGCTGACATGTGCCCTCCCAGGATGCGAAAATAGGAGGACCAGCGGACGAACAACACCTAGTCGAGGTGACAGTCATCCTCGAGGTTGAACAGGAGGCTCTGGTCACCATGGATGCAGCCGCGATGCTCAGAGCCTGGCCAAGGACCGAGCCGAGCCCCACTCTGGCGTCCAAGATCTGGCGCGTCTTGGTGCGCAGCCTGAGGCGTGGAAGAAGAGCACTCTTAACAGCGTGTGGAAGGCAGGAGGCAAACAGCCTACCAGGATGTGATAGCCCTCATCGGCGGTCGCAGCACCCGAGGGTAGAGAGTATCAGAGCCCCTACACCCGGGGTGGCTGAGGAGGAATACGGGTCGGAGTGTACCTGCGCAGAAGGCAGCGCTTGGCGCTTGCTGGAATAGGTAGCACGTGGGGCGAGGCGGCAGGCCCTGTTCGGTGTCTGAACCCATGGAGTTGCACGTGTACCTCACGTAACTGTTG
The DNA here is from genome assembly GCA_002900995.3 of Ganoderma boninense. Classification (NCBI taxonomy): domain Eukaryota; kingdom Fungi; phylum Basidiomycota; class Agaricomycetes; order Polyporales; family Polyporaceae; genus Ganoderma; species Ganoderma boninense. Next base: position 2,716,911 of record CM035314.1, on the reverse strand, counting down.
ACTCATTCATGCTGCGCTGGTCGTCCCCCTCCGAACTTCGAGCCTGCACCATCCCACAACCTGGCACGCTGGCCCGCGCGCAGAACGTGAGTAAGCAGGCTAGACGTGGAAAAAAGGGAGCGCTCGGCTGACCGTGTTGGAAAAATGGGGATTTTAAGTGCTGAAGCACGACCCGCCCTGATCCCAACGAGCTGCCAGGACCCAGAGAGGACACTTCGACAAGCCGCGATGGTGCGAGGCAATCCTGGACGTGGCGAGATTGAGCTAACGTGAAAGCCCGCCAGAGGCGGACCAGTCAGAACGCGCCACAGACAAGGCGTCACCGAGCCCGAGCAAAGACCAGGCCCGACCACAACTACCTGTACTCCGCAAATCTTCCGACTGACCCAGGCCGGGATAGTAGGGAGGCTTGCCACCTGAGCCCGTCGGGCAACAGCGCTTTAAAAAGGAGGAGAGCGAAGCTGGCTGCTGTGTGCAACACCGGACTAGTGCGTCGCACTCCATCGCATCCTGGAGCCGAAATGCACTCCCCAAACCCACCTAATCACCCTCCCACTCCCCTTAGCCTGCCGAAGCCCCAAGGAGTAGAAACAAACCCCACTCCCGCCTCCACCACATCCTGTACGTCGACGGCGGGAACCATAGCTGCGGCCGCTGAAACGCCCCGAGCCCAGGAAAACGGAGAGGGCACCACGCCGGTGACGAAGATAAAGATCCCGGCGCGAAAGAAAGCTGCTAAGGGGAAGAAGGTCGATGCGGAGGTAACAGCTCACCCCGCCATTTGTCTTTTAAACCCTCACAACCCTTTCCAGGCGTTGCTCATTGAAGCAAAGCTGAGCCAGGCCACATCCCCCCCTCTGTCTAAGCCCCTGCCAGTCAACGGCGAGGACTCGTCATCCGCAAGCGCGGACAGCACGCCAACCCCAGCCGCACGGCGCAGCACGACGACTACAGCCACTCCCTCGGTCCCTGACACCCCTACCCCCGGTGTCTTAAACGCCACTGGCGTACGCCCTCCCAAACCGCGCCAAGAGTCAGCCCCCCCGAGCATGGGCCAGGAAAAGCGAACGGTTGGCGGGTCTACGGGCTCGCCGGCCCCGGAGGAGTTCACGTGGCCAGCGGATGGCTTCTCCATCCATGGCAACTCCAGTACAGACTCGGTGACGATCCTCGTGAGTACCACCTCAGCGAGTACCCCATACATCTGCTGACCAGCCAAAGGAGTGCATGGGGGAGGCGGTAGCAAACGGACCGACGGACCTTGACATGTTCGTGACAGATGGCCTAGACCGGCATGGAAAGCCGATCGTGGGCCGGCCGCAGAAACGGGCACGTACCCTCACCCCCCCAGAATCAATCACGGACGAGATCCTGCAACGGAGAGCTGTCACGAGGGCGACGACGAACGCGAGCGTGAAGTACAACAGAGGTGGGAAGGGACGGAAGAAGCCGCAAGTCCAGGGACCGCCCACCACGACGGCCTATCTCCCGCACCCCCCCACACCCTTCCGTGTAGTGCCGAAGCCTGGCACGCCAAATGACTTCGCAAGCAGGATTCCGCTGAGGCAGCCAGAGTGCAACTTCCACCCACTCTACGACGAGAAGATGCGACCGCACAAAGAGCAGCAACATAACGAGGCGAACTACTATGCCCTCGCCATCGCCGCCGCAATCGAGCGGGGCGAGTTGTCTCCTCCCCCCCCGGACCCCAGCGCTGCTCCGCCTCGCGCCCAATCGCCGTTCCAACCCCAGACGACTACTACGACCCACCACCGGAGGACAGGCTGGCGGGCAGCCAGACCGGCCCCAATCGCCCAAGACTACCCGATGCGTGATCCCTCCCCCGCCCCCCCTCCATCTGCGCACTTGCCGGGCAAGGGTCCCAAACCGGCGGCCAGGTCGAGATCGGCGGCCACACCCCGAACATGGCGAGCAAGGCTGCCGTGCTGCACCAGACCCCCGCAGCACCAGATGTGCACCAGGAAGGCACACCGCGCTCCGCGGATATCCGAACGTACCAGGAACCGCTCACGGCCCCGGCCCCGGCCCTTCTCCATTCCAGCACACCCTCCCACCAGCAAATTCGTTCGCCTACACCCCCTCACCGCTGCAAGGCATCGCTCTGCCCCCCCCCACTATGCAGCTCCCAGCGCCGCGGGCGGCGTCGCTCCAGGCCAAGGGATGCCCCCTGTAGAACCACAGGGTGTGTGGTCTCACGCCGCTCCAGATACCGAGAGCCGGCCGCTGCCAGTGCCGCAGGAGGCCGCAGGCGCGCCAGAATCGCACGCCGGGAACCCCCCCTCGCCCCAGGATGTCACTCCTCCAATGCACGGCCTGGACGCAATGGACGTCTTCGCATCCGAAGCCGGCTCCGAATCGGGAGAAGTCAGAGAAGACGAGTTCGTGCCCGGCCAGCTGCTGTTGTAGTTCTGATACATCAGGTTCTGGTTATGACTCTAAGTTGTTTTACATCAGGTTACAGCAAGCGATCTGATGTATCACGACGCCTCCTGGGCTTCCGGGACAGCCATCAATAACCTACCTAATTGGGGAGGCCTCCTCCGGAATTAATGGAACAGCCACCAGTTATCTCCCTGATTTGGAAGATCTACTTCCAAGCACAGCATTGCTGCTTCCCAGGCTTATCTAAGCCTGTGGGCCACTGTCCCGGGTGCCTGGGTGCCTCCCTCCATCAATTCCGGTATTCCCCCATCAATCCTGGGCTCCCTCCATCAATTCCGGGTTCTCCCATCATTCTACCAACCTCCTGCCCCTCCTGTCCCAATATAGCAGTCCCTCCTCCCTCCCGGAATTGTGTTAGCTGTATCTCCCTCATTTCTGGGTGTATTGACTTCGTTCTTTTTGCATTATGTTCGTCTAATTAACGCGCTTCTAATGCACCTAACACGACCATACAACGAGGGTTATAACATATACTAATGGGCCCCTCTATAGTCGCTCTAGGGGGGAATGTTTGGCCCATATCTCGGCCGTTTTTGCACGCATTTGCTCGCAACAGGGCGCGTTTTGTTCGCGTGATCGACGCGCACAAAACGAGCCCTCTCGCGCCCAAATCCGTCCAGTGGTTCCTCCGGTGCATATATCCCCTCCTCCTGGGGAACAGGTATATGCACCTTGGAACCACTGGACCGATTGGCTTCGTTCTTTTTGCGTCTGGTAGCTACTAGTAAGTGCATTCTAGGCATATAGGCTGCATACAGGCGCACCCAGTGGCCACTGTATGAGGGGGGCATCAATAGTCACCAATAGTCAACTTCTTCATCCTATATCTCCTTCGGTTCTTGGCCGTTTTTTGTGCCCCTTATATGCCCGGAAAGCCCTGTGTAAGGGCTTTCCAACGAGCCTACATACGCCCCAATCCGTCCACTGTAGCCCTCGGACCATAGACCCCTTCCCCTGACTACTCCCCTCCCCACTGTTTGGCCCATATCTTGGGCAGTTTTGGGCCAATCCACTCGCTCTCTTTTGTGTCATATATGTATACTATACCACAAGCCAATGCACCACTGAAAAGTGTTATCAGGCATATAGATCTATATACAGGTTGTTATCAGTAGTCACCAGTTTACCCCCCTCTGACAATTTTTCCATTTGCCTGATAAAACATGCAGTTATATGGTCGGATAGCAGCAAATTACAGCTATCCAATGCAACAAAGTTGAGGGGAAACAGGTAAGAAGTCATTGAGATATGACTTGTGGAAGCCAAGGGGGACCCCTTGGTCTAGTAAGGCATTTCCGAGAGCAGTGTCTTACTGCCTGTCTTAAAGTGTCTTACAGCCCAGTGTACATTTGATCTATTAGCTATATCTCATCCATTTCTTGACCGATTGGGATGGTTTTGGGCTTGTTGGAAAGCGGCTGCAAAGGGCTTTCAAGTAGTGTATATGATCTAGTCAGCTACCACCACTTACATATATGTCAGAGGGGGGTAGATCTAGGTACCACTGATAACAAACTCTATATAGATCGTTGGAGAGGATAGTGGTATACACTGCTTGGTTACAAGCAGTGCTATTGCATGCATAGGACGCAAAAGAGAGCAAGTGGATTGGCCCAAAACTGCCCAAGATATGGGCCAAACAGTGGGGAGGGGAGTAGTCAGGGGAAGGGGTCTATGGTCCGAGGGCTACAGTGGACGGATTGGGGCGTATGTAGGCTCGTTGGAAAGCCCTTACACAGGGCTTTCCGGGCATATAAGGGGCACAAAAAACGGCCAAGAACCGAAGGAGATATAGGGTGAAGAAGTTGACTATTGGTGACTATTGATGCCCCCCTCATACAGTGGCCACTGGGTGCGCCTGTATGCAGCCTATATGCCTAGAATGCACTTACTAGTAGCTACCAGACGCAAAAAGAACGAAGCCAATCGGTCCAGTGGTTCCCAAGGTGCATATACCTGTTCCCCAGGAGGAGGGGATATATGCACCGGAGGAACCACTGGACGGATTTGGGCGCGAGAGGGCTCGTTTTGTGCGCGTCGATCACGCGAACAAAACGCGCCCTGTTGCGAGCAAATGCGTGCAAAAACGGCCGAGATATGGGCCAAACATTCCCCCCTAGAGCGACTATAGAGGGGCCATTAGTATATGTTATAACCCTCGTTGTATGGTCGTGTTAGGTGCATTAGAAGCGCGTTAATTAGACGAACATAATGCAAAAAGAACGAAGTCAATACACCCAGAAATGAGGGAGATACAGCTAACACAATTCCGGGAGGGAGGAGGGACTGCTATATTGGGACAGGAGGGGCAGGAGGTTGGTAGAATGATGGGAGAACCCGGAATTGATGGAGGGAGCCCAGGATTGATGGGGGAATACCGGAATTGATGGAGGGAGGCACCCAGGCACCCGGGACAGTGGCCCACAGGCTTAGATAAGCCTGGGAAGCAGCAATGCTGTGCTTGGAAGTAGATCTTCCAAATCAGGGAGATAACTGGTGGCTGTTCCATTAATTCCGGAGGAGGCCTCCCCAATTAGGTAGGTTATTGATGGCTGTCCCGGAAGCCCAGGAGGCGTCGTGATACATCAGATCGCTTGCTGTAACCTGATGTAAAACAACTTAGAGTCGTAACCAGAACCTGATGTATCAGAACTACAACATATGGTGGCCCGGCGAACAGGTCGGGCCGCAAAGGGACGAGCATCACCCACAGCCCTACCCGATCGCGGGCTACGCGCCTTTGTCTTGGAACGACCAGCAGATCGAGCTCATCCCCGATGCAGTGTCCAGCCTCACCTTCACTCCCATGCCGACCAACGGCTGGCCGACTACCTTCGTGAGCGACCCGGAGGATGGTGTCGCGGGATCGGACCAGGCGCGTCTTCGCGCCTGGTGGGCCTATCCAGCAAACACGTGTATGCTCGTCAAGGTCTTCGGGCGTGGTATGCCCAGGGAGGATGAAGTGTACGAGCTGACCACGAAGATAGCCGACGCCCTGAAGGTATTCCTCAAGGACGACAGCATTGATCCTATCATTGTTCCCCCGGAAGCGGCTGACAGACCCTATGGCGCGAACTCCCAGCAAAACGGCGACCAAGGGAGACAGAGGGGGCCGCTCCCGAACTCTTGGTTTGTTGGTAACCTTACCTCGGTCCACCAGAGTGCATGTGTCGCAGCCCGAGTCCTCTCCTGCCGTGAAGTTACCATCCTGATCTCTCCCCGCGTCAGTCGTTTCCCGCGCCTCCTCATGAACGTCGGAAACTTCCGTAGAAACGATCCCGTAAACGTCACCAACATAATCAAAGACACTTTCGGCACACCAGAAATTCGCAACAACATCGCACGTTTCATTTTGAACAACCCGCGACGGAACCACGAGCCCCTGACCACAGCAGTGCAACGGATCATCGACTCCATCAGCGTGCAGATGTACAAGCTGGCGGAAGGCAAGTACGTCGCTAACGTCTTCTGCGACTCCCCTGCTGCAAGCGCTCCCGAGTATCGAACCTGGCAGCACAGCCTGGACAACGTCCGTTTCAAGTCTGCGACAGCACCAACGGCAACGGTGCGCCCCCTCCGCATGTGCCGGGGATGCCATGCGTCGTGTCATCCCTCGCACTTGTGCCCCTTCCCCGGCATCCTCGGATGGAATGGACGTGACACCCGTAAAAACCCATCCACGGCAAATGACGGCCCCAACCCCCTTGGAGGAAACGCCGCCCAAGGCGGCCCGGCCCCCCCGAACGCCCTCGGTAACTCGAGGTGGCAACGGAACGGCCCCCCACCCCAGTACCGCAACGAGAACTGTCACCAGCCGTGGCCGCAGTCGCCCAGGAAGCAGAGGTCTGAGCAGCGTTGGGGTGGCGCCCAAGCTGGCCCGAGTGGTAGTAGAAGCTATGGGCCCCGATACTAAGCAGCACGGGCACATGCGCGCGTAATCATATCTAGATTTGTGTACTCCCCCTCACCTACGAGTCGTAATATCATCCCCTCCTCACCCACTGGTAGTACCCCAGACGGACGGGCTTGACGACCCCGCTCTGAGACCACGCCTCAAAAAGCCTGCAGTCTGGTGGCGCAGGCCAAAGAGGGAAGTGTACAGTCAATAGTCCAGCCCAAATTTACTGGTCGCCGTATGGCAGGACAGGAAAGCTGGCCTAAAAAGCACGATGCAGTGCAACACCGGCGGCCTATTGAGGCCTCGACGTGCCGGGCCGAGAGGCTGAAGTCCTAGGGCACCGACGCCGGTCGGGATGATGCCTGACAGACAGAGTCGCCCTGACAGTTGGGGAAATTGTCACCCTATCCGGAATGGTTGTACCGGATAGGCATCTATCAACCGCCACAAGTCACCAATCACATGCTAATAGCGCACATCCTGGTAGCCAGTCTGGTCTTGGTATACAGCGCCCTGAGGCCTCCAGAGGGCCCCGTGCCCCGACTGCCGGAACGGAGCCTGAGGAAGGAGACCGAGGTTTGGATGGCAGTCCTCCCCCGAGTCCCGCTACGCGCGCCGCAAGCCTAAACCCGCCGCGAGGCGAGAGACAAGCAGAGGTGCCGCGAACGTCCCCCGGGAATGCAACTCCGCGCGAAAACCCTCGCTCCGGTGTGCGTAACTGGAAGAAGAGGAAAAATCGTGTGAGAGCGAAAATCACAATAGCGAGTCTAAACATGAGAGGGTTCGGCCTGATGGGTCCGCGCGGGGTGAGCGATAAATGGGACTTGATCAACCAGGTGGTCCGTGACGGTCACATCGCCATCCTCACCCTCCAAGAAACGCACCTCTCGGACGAACGCCTGGAACAATTACACCGGGTTTTCGGGGCAGGCCTTAAAATAGTGGGCTCTAAAGACCCGGTAAACGAGACTGGAGCGAGAGGTGTGGCCTTTGCCTTGAACACGAGAATGGTCCCGGAAGACTCGATCTTGAACGTCGAAGAAGTGGTACCGGGGAGAGCAATGAGTTTAACCGTAAAGTGGGGGGGAAGCGATAACGGCCAGCTCCGCCTTGCAAACATATACGCCCCGAACAGCATGCAGGTGTTACGACTGGCTGTCGAGTAAGATCAGGGGGGAGGCTTACGAGACGAGCAAGGGCGTCGACGAGCACTTGTGCAGCGAGAGCGGAGCGGGGCTCGACAGTCAGGCTGGAGACAAGATGTATTGAGCGAGTAAGTAACGAGCGAGAATACAGCAAGGCTTACCTGGAGACAAGAGGTCGAAACTGAGGTCTCCAGGTAGCGAAGTACAGGCCTTATGTACATGTAACGGACAATGGGAACCGGGGACAATAGGTAACTATGGACACGGGAACCAGTGGAAGAACAATGGTATGTAGTACAATGACGACGGGAACAATGGGTAACAGGAGTTATTGTACTGCGAGAACAAGGGACGGGTTTGCTAAACAACAGAGGACAATAAGGACGACGCGGGAGGCAAACAGTCCAAAAAGGGAAAGAGAGACGCCGGGGTAGGCGCCGAGCGTGCCGTTCATGACAATACCCCCCTCCTAAGGATCGTGTCCTCACGATCGAGTCTTCTTGTTGAGAGGGCCAGGAGCGTCGGGATGTGTCGAATGAAACTTTTGCAGCACTTTTGGCGCATTTGCTAGATCCAACACGTCTTCCCAGCTATCGTGTTCAGGGCCCCAGCCCTTCCAGTGAACAAGATACTGCAGTTTCTTCCACCGCCCATACCGACGCGAGTCCAACACTTCCTCCACTTCATACTCCTCCTCTCCTTCCACTTCGAGAGCTGCGGGTTCAGGGGGATGTCGACCGGGAAGTTGGCTTTCTTTGTGCGGGTGTAGGAGTGTCACATGGAACACCGGGTGGAGCCCCATGTCTTTGGGGAGCTTGAGCTCGTAAGCCAAGTTGCCCACCTTGCGCTTGACAGGGTACGGGCCAGCGTACCGATCCACCAGCTTCCGAGAGACTCCTGGGACACGGAAGTTCCTCGTGTCGAGCCACACCTTCTGACCCTCCTTGAACTCTGGAGCAGCGGAGACATAGCGATCGTAGTACTCCTTCATCCGCTCTGCTGCCAGGGTTAAGGCTGAGGTCGCATCCTCCCTTGCCTGCCGCAACTCCTCTCTTCGTTCATCCGCCGTAGGCACCGTGGTGGATAGCATTGGAACGTGGAACTGAGGTTCATAGCCGTACATGAGGTAAAACGGCGAGTACCCTGTGGATGAATGTACGCGCGAGTTGAAGCAGTACTCTGCTGTTGGTAGCCACTTGACCCAATCGTCGCGGCGCCTTGAGCAGTACATCCGCAGGTACGCCTCTATCTCCTGGTTCCATCGCTCCGACTGCCCATCCGTCTGCGGGTGGTAAGCTGTGGACAATGCGCTTTCTATATCGAGGCCTTTAAGGATTGCACGGAAGAGCTTGCTAGAGAACTGGGGCCCCCGATCAGAGATAATCTTTCGCGGGAGTCCATGTAGACGGAACCATTCTCTAATGAAGTTGTCTGCGGTCCCTTCCGTGTCGATCTCCTCGGTGCATGGAATAAGGTGAATCATCTTTCCATGCCGATCAGCAATAAGCTGGAGCGCATTGTATCCGTCCACCTCCGGCAGTCCAGTGATGAAGTCACAGGTAACTACTTGGCCTGGGCCGTCTGGGATCTCGTTGGGTTGAAGAGGACCGTGTGGCTTCGCATGTGAAGTCTTGCCACGGCGACAAGTGTCGCAGGTCTCAACGTAATCCTTAATGAACTTTGCCATGCCCGGCCACCAGTAGTTCCGTGTAACCAACTCCACCGTCTTTGCCTGGCCAGGGTGTCCAGCAGGCGGGAGGTCGTGGTGAATGCGCACTATCTCTGCTCGGAGCGCGTCGTCTTTGGGGACATAAACTCGGCCGCGGTAGAGCAGCAGGCCTTGTTCTGTGTTCCAGTCCACCAAATCGTTCTGTAGACGTGCTGGCCCTAGCTTATCGAGCTTGCTGAGTGCCTCTGCGACCTCCTGCTCACGCTCTCCACATTCTCGAATGCGGCGGAGCAGTGCCTTTTCTGGTACCACTGACATGTGCCCTCTCTTGGCTGCCAGTACTCGGAAGCGATCGGGTTGCAACATGACTCGGTTCAGGTTGTCATCGGCATCGTCCTTCTGGTGATCAGGCCTGCGCGACAGCGCGTCTGCCCTACCATTGGAGGTGCCTGGCTTGTGTGCAATGACAAAGTCGAACCGTGACAGATAGAGAGCCCATCGTGCCTGCCTGCGTGTGAGGTTTTGCGCGGCTTTCCAGTACTCGAGGTTCTTGTGGTCCGACTGGATCTCGAACACACTGGGAAGACCCTCGAGGTAGTGGCGCCAGGCCTGCAGGGCACGGATGATGGCGAGCATCTCCTTGTCATAGATCTCGTAGTTGCGTTCCGCATCGCTCATTGACTCAGAGTGGAAAGCCACAGGGTGCCATTTGCCGTCCTCCCCTCCTGAGACAGAACCGCACCAGTAGCATACCCGGATGCATCGACTTCAATGCGGGTTTTGCGGTCTGGGTCATACATGCTCAGGACAGGGCTTTCAGTGAAACAACGTTTGAGCTCGTCGAATGCTGATTGCTCTTCGGCACCCCATTGCCAGGGAGCGCTACCCGTGAGACGGTCGAGGGGTTTGCATACTGCGCTGAAGTCCTTAATGAACCGCCTGTAGAAATTCGCGAAACCGCGGAACTTCCGTACATCTGAGGCGTTCTGAGGGACAGGCCATTCTGCGATACCCCTGACCTTCACTGGGTCCATCTCCACACAGTTCTCCGAGACGAGCACACCTAGGTACTCAACCTTCGGCTGTTCGAATTCGCACTTCTCTGGCTTGCAGAACAGGTCGTGCTCCGCCAGACGCTTCAGGACCTCACGCACCAATGTGCGGTGTTCCTCGATGTCGTTGGTGAATATGAGGATGTCGTCGAGGTAGATAGTGATTTTGCCGAGTATGATGAGGTCCTTGAAGATGTCGTTCATGAGCGCAGAGAATGTACTGGGCGAGTTAGCCAGTCCGAAGTACATCACGTTCGGTTCGAACAGTCCGCGATTGGTAACAAAGGCAGCCTTCCATTCATCACCGGTCTTAATCCGCACATTGTTGTACCCCCAACGGATGTCAAGCTTTGTAAAGTACTTGGCCCTCTTGAGTCGATCCATCAAGTCCGACACCAACGGTAGTGGGTATCGGTTCTTAATGGTGATGTCGTTCAATCGCCGGTAGTCCTGTACAGGACGTAGGCTGCCATCCTTCTTTTTAACGAAGAAGAAGAATGGTGACGACATCGGTGACTTCGACTCTTGAATATATCCTTTGGCCAAGTTCTCGCTAAGGAACTTGTCAAGCTCAACCTGCTCGCTGGGCGACAGGGGGTACACCTTGGAATGGAACATCCTAGCATCTGGTACGAGTTCTATAGCGTGGTCGTAGGGTCCATGCTCAGGTAGACGTTCGGACGCCTCTTTCGAGAACACACGCAGATACTCGTGGTACTGGGGAGGTACGATCTCTTCGACAGGACGGACTTCCTTCTTCTGGTACTCTTGTTCAGCGAGCTGTTGAGAGTACGTGTAGCTCGCCGACACAAAGATCTTAGGGGTACCTCGAAGTCGTCGTCCATCTTCTAGTGCATTGAGAAGAGACTCCTCAGTGCCATCCCATTCCGGCAGAAAACCTGGTGGTGGAGGCCTATCTTCCTCCTCCTCCTCGACCATTACGGCCGTGCATATCCTACCCATCGTCTTTGCCTTCCGCACCTGTCGAGAACCATTGCGCGCCGTAAGCCGTACCTCCGTATCACGCGCTTTGGTTTCAACAGGTTTGGATGCCTTCCGATGAGCCGGACATGCCTCTGGACATCTCGATAGGCGCAGCGAGCCACGTTCCCAATCTACTTCAGGGTTGTGTTCGCGCAGCCAGTCCAGGCCAATGATCACATCCTCTTCTCCTATGTCTGTCACCACAAACACCACCTTCTCCTGGTGGTCTCCAATCGCCATATCCAACACGGCGACCTCCGTGATTGTTCCATCACGGTTCTCGGTACCATCTATGTTGTACAGGGGAATTGGCCTTGCCAACTTCCTCGTCGTAACCTGGTTCTTCTCTATGAACCGTCTATGTAAAAACTTAGTAGTAGCTCCGCTATCTACCATGGCTACTATGTCCTTGTGTCGCTGCTTGCCGATTAACCGTACTGGTATATGAAAGTGTTGGCCACTATGATTTACTTCATATACAAACGCAGAACTCAGTACAGAAAATCGACTATTACTACAAGAGCCGGCACGCGCAGCGTCCAGTGCGGCTCTAATCAGAAACCCTCCTTCTTCTCAGCGGTCGTAAGGGCCGCGATCTTCTCCTCCATCGCCTTGACCTGGGCCTGAAGAGCCGCTACTTCCGTAGTTGCAGTGGACGAGGAAGCGGCTTGCTGACTCTTCAACCGCGGGCAGTCATACTTACGATGTCCGGGCTGGCCACAGATGTAGCAGTTTCCTGGGAACGGCTTCTTCCCAGTAGCAGCCGCCTTCTCCCCCTTCTTCTTCCATCCAAACGACTTCGGCCGTTCTTCCTCTCTGGTGACGAGGGCCTGGTCGAGCGACAGCGCCACCTTCTGGATTTTGGTGAGGTCCGAGATGTCGTGGGCACTGGTGGCGAGGACGTCCCGGAGCCTGGGAGGCAGGCCCGAGCGGTAGCGTTCGCGTTTGTCCTCGTCGCCAAAGCCGGTTCGAGCCGCAGCTGCGTTAAACTGCGCGGTATACTCCTGGACGGTGCCGACCTTGCGGTATGCCTTGCAAAGCTTGACCAGTTCAGCGATGGCAGCCTCCTTGTCGTCGGCTGCGCAGAAGTGGTCCTTGAAGGCTGTGCTGAACGCGGCGTAGTTTGCCCAAGGACTAGTTCCACCAGCGAGCGTCACGATGTGGGGGCCAGCCCAGGCTGCTGCTCCTTCCGTGAGCCTACTGAGGATGGTCATCCATACCACATCAGGTGGTGTGCCGACAGCCACCGCTGTGAGGGTGTTGAAGTAGATCTGGGCTGCAGACACAAAGCGGAGGCCATCCTGGGGGGATTTTCCATCATAGTCGCGTGGGGCGATTTGAGAAAGGAGCTTGGAGGTGTCGAACGGTGGAGCAGGGGCAGGGGTAGTCATGGCAGGTGTGGACGCTCGACTGGGTGCAGCTGATGAAGAGGATGAGGGTTGTGGAGTGTTGAGGCTGATGGTCTCTTGCTTGGGTTCCTCCTTTACTTCTGGCTTTTTCTCTGCCTTTGGGAGTTTAGAAGTTGAAGCAATGGGGGTTGCGGGAGTCGAGGTTCGTCGCTGTCCAAGACGCTCTGTGACGAGTTCAAGAGTCTTGTCGAGGATGGGAGACCCTGTCGATCGTGCAGGACTGGGGATTCGACTCTGGACACGACTCTGGGGTTGTGAGGTAGGGCGTGAGGCAGGGCGGGATGAGGGGTTCCTGGATGCGATGAGGGCGGCTTGGCGAGCTGGGGGTCGGCTTGGATCTCGAGGTGCAGGTGCTGGTGGGTTTGCGATCTTCGCGCGGATTAGGACTTCCTGTTCTTTGGTGGTGAGGAGTCTAGGGGCGATGCCTTCGCGAGTTTCAAGAGTATCGTCGAATGTGTGTGATCGGTGGGGGCACGGTTGCTCCTCGCAGTAGTACCAGGCTTGCTTATCTTCGTCCCAGTACTCGTCCTGTACTGCAGTGGGGTGAAATATGTGTCCCCAGGCTTGGCAAGCCACGTTGAATCTCGCTTCCTTATCCTAGGAATGAAACGGCCGGTGCACGATCCAACACTGTCTGCTCAGCCTCCTCGGCCTATTGCTGTGTCTTAGCCCAAGGGACACGGGCCCAAGGGTGTTCTGCCTTGGCTTTGTTTCGCCGCCTTTCTCTAGCCTCCCACGCCGTGAGGCGGACCACTTCTGTCAGTACCAGGGTCTCGTGTTAGGAGCTTTCCGCGTACTGTACCACTAAGAGTGGCAAGCCTCAGGTTGCGCCGAGACCACGTCCGATGGTGTGACTAGAGCGCGCACTACGCTAGGCCAACACAGAGGATCTAAGTGCGTACCGTACGAGAGGGAAAGAGTGTGGGTGGAGTACGCCGGTGCTCGTGTAGAAGTTTCGACCTAATGTTACGACTGGCTGTCGAGTAAGATCAGGGGGGAGGCTTACGAGACGAGCAAGGGCGTCGACGAGCACTTGTGCAGCGAGAGCGGAGCGGGGCTCGACAGTCAGGCTGGAGACAAGATGTATTGAGCGAGTAAGTAACGAGCGAGAATACAGCAAGGCTTACCTGGAGACAAGAGGTCGAAACTGAGGTCTCCAGGTAGCGAAGTACAGGCCTTATGTACATGTAACGGACAATGGGAACCGGGGACAATAGGTAACTATGGACACGGGAACCAGTGGAAGAACAATGGTATGTAGTACAATGACGACGGGAACAATGGGTAACAGGAGTTATTGTACTGCGAGAACAAGGGACGGGTTTGCTAAACAACAGAGGACAATAAGGACGACGCGGGAGGCAAACAGTCCAAAAAGGGAAAGAGAGACGCCGGGGTAGGCGCCGAGCGTGCCGTTCATGACAGCAGGAAAGTACAAATTTCTGGGAGGGACTGCAAACTGTTTGGAGTCGGGCAAGCAGCAACCGTCCGAGCGTGCTTCTCGGGGATTTCAACATAGTGGAAGACACCATTGACAGAATCCCCACGAGAAGTGACGACGGGAATGCGACGCACGCGTTGAAGAATCTCTGCACAAGCCTAGGAGTGTCAGACGGCTGGAGAATTGAGCACGGCATGAGCCGGGGCTTCTCGCGCTCGCAAACAGGGTCGATCAGCCAATCACGACTGGACAGGATCTACGTTGTCGATAGCCTGTTAGAAAAATCCCTGGACTGGGTGATTGAGGAGTCCGGTATATCTACGGACCATAAACTAGTATCCTGCGCCATCGCAAACTATAGGACGCCCTATGTCGGAAAAGGCAGATGGACAATGCCAGTCGCCCTCCTTCAGGACGAAGTCTTTATGGCTTGGATCAAAGACCAAGGCATTCAACTCCAGACTCAAATACAAGGCGGCGGACGCACCATAAGCTCAAACCCGCAACTGGCCTTTAAGGCCTTTAAGGACACAATCACTGTGGCTGCGAGAGAACGAGTAAAACAAAACATACCAAAGATCGAACGACGGCTTACGAGGCTGAGAGGTGACATGGAAGCCGCCTTAGCAAGTTACCCCCGCGACCTAAATGATGAGCCGAAGGCGAGACATATAGCCATCTTGCAGAACCGAATATCAAACTTGGAGGTGAATAAATTCGTGTACAAAAGAAAGAGTGTGGCAGCGAGGAACTGGCTAGAAGGGGAAACGGTGAGTAAGTACTGGTCACGGGTGAACGCGGCACCCAAGCAGTATGACATCCTGTATGAGCTGTGCATACCCGGATCGAGCCCGGCACGGTACGAAAACAAATCAGAAAGAATGGCCGAGATCGCGAGGTCACATTACGATGGCGTACAACGAGACGGGATCCCACAATCAATGGACAAAGTTGTGCGTAAAAGGGAAATTGAAGAGGCCATGGAGCCACTGGACGCCGAACTAAACGATGAAGATAGCCACGAGATGGGCGAACTGCTTGACCTGGACGAAGTCGAGGATGCCATCCTGGACTCAGCAAACGGCAAGGCACCTGGCCTAGACAGCCTCCCCGTAGAATTATGGAAGGAGTTGCTTACGCGGCAGAAGCGTGACTCGAAAGCACGGCGTCCGACATTCTATGTGTCGCACATGCTAACAAGTGTCTTCAACGACATAATGGGTTATGGGGTCGCGGAAGGCACGAACTTCGCGGAAGGCTGGGTGTGCCCCCTGTACAAAAAGAAAGACAGAAGAGAAATAAGCAACTATCGACCCATCACTCTCCTGAATACGGACTATAAGATCCTCACCAGGGCCCTCGCGATGAGGGTCGCAAAGCATGCAACTGAGCTGATACATCCGGACCAAGCCGGGTTCGTTCCAGGCCGCCAAATTTTTGACCATATCCGCCTGTCCCAAACGATGATTAAATATGCGGAAGCTGAAGAGGAAAACGGGATGATCATCGCCTTAGACCAAGAAAAAGCATATGATAGAGTGGACCACGAGTACCTCTGGAGCGTGCTCCGCAAAATGAACTTCCCGGGCACGTTCATAAACACAGTGAAGTCGCTGTACGAGTCGGCTGAGAGTGTGGTAATCCTAAATGGAGTGATCAGTAAGTCCTTCAAGGTCACGCGCGGCGTGCGGCAAGGCGACCCGCTGTCATGTCTGCTGTTCGACTTGGCCATCGAGCCACTAGCGTGCGCGCTGCGGAAATCGAACCTAAAAGGAATCGAAATCCCAGGACTAGCTGAGCGTATCATCACC
This sequence comes from Ganoderma boninense, assembly GCA_002900995.3. NCBI lineage: Eukaryota > Fungi > Basidiomycota > Agaricomycetes > Polyporales > Polyporaceae > Ganoderma > Ganoderma boninense. Next base: position 2,701,039 of record CM035314.1, on the reverse strand, counting down.
ACACTATTCGCGGATGACACGACTGTTTACCTCTGCGAATCAGACAGCTATAGCGAGCTGATGGAGATCCTGCGGAAGTGGTGCAAAGGCTCAACGGCGAAGTTTAACGAAGGAAAAACTGAGGTCATCCCGATAGGGACAAAAGACTACCGCCAACGTCTGATCCGATCGAGAACCCTTGGAGACAGCCAGGACCAGTTACCAGCCCATGTTCGGATCGCAAAGGACGGCGAAGGAGTCCGAATCCTTGGGGCATGGATCGGAAACGAGACAGACCCGGGGGTGGCATGGACGCCGATAGTCCAAACTATAAAGAAGAACCTACAGAGATGGGGCAAGAGGAACCCGACAATGTATGGCAGGAAGCTGATTGTGGGAATGGAAGTTGGGGGACGTACGCAGTTCCTCGCAAAGGCACAAGGGATGCCAAAAACTGTGGAGAACGAGATTGAGAAGATGGTCGCTGACTTTGTGTGGAACGGAGACACGCACCCGCAAGTTAGTCGTCAAGTCCTATATGGCCCTATTGCGGAAGGAGGCCTTAACCTCCTGGATATAGCAACTAGAAATGAAGCCATCGAACTAATGTGGGCAAAGGACTATATGGACCTCTCACCGACCAGGCCCCGCTGGGCAGCGATCGCCGACGTTCTGCTGGCCAAAGCCGCGGCGGCGTCAGCGAAAAATGTTGATAAGGCCGCAAAAGTAAACAGCTTTGTCCAGACATGGGATGTTAGTACACGAGAGGCGGCGGGGCTCCCAGAAGCTCTAAAGCGAATGGTTAAGGCGGCAAAGAAATACAGGCTCGCGCTTTATACAGCGAACCCCTCCGAGCGCCTCAAAGAAGTCATCCCGGTATGGTACCACCCCGGTGAAGGGGGGGGTAAACAAGTGGCGAACACCAAAGCATCGGTGTGCCTGCGAGAAAACCACGCAGTAGCGTCAGTTGGTGACATGCTGAAAGTCGCCAAACGCACGAAGTCACAAAGTCATAGAAACGGTACGGGATGCAGCTGCCTAGCATGTGACGAAGACCGACGTAGGCGAGGATGCGATAATCCATCACGCTGCGCCCTGGCGGCGCGAAAGGCCATAGACAAACTAGTCCCGACGTGGAAGCCAGAAGAAGCCAGATATGTGGACGGCCTCACTCTCACCTGGTCTGGAAAGCTACGAAATGAGGAGGCCGTAAAGTCGGGCGGGAAAATCACATTTAACCCGTCCATAACAGAGGATATCCCACTGGCTAATGCCGCGCGGGTCTTCCTCCCTATGCAACCAAACGGGGGCCCAAGTTTCCCCGCCCGTAGGCCAAAGCGCCCTTTCCAAATTCATCAGGAAGAAGTCACCGTGTACACTAGTGGAGCGTACATGGTAAATCCCCCCACAGAACCGGCGGCAGGCAGCGGTGTGTGGTTCGGTGAAAACGACCAACGCAACACTGCGGTTAAGGTGCCAGGCCCATACCCGTCACATCAAAGAGGGGAAATTTACGCAATAGCCGTAGCCGCCGCAATTGTACCACCATTCGCACCGCTTCACATCATAAGCGGGTCGAAAACCGCGGTTCGGGGTTTGACGATGGAGCTCCAAACGTGGGAGGACAGAGGATGGACAGATGTAACAAACCGGGACATCCTGCAGGAAGCCACCGCCCGGCTACGCTGCCGGTCGGCGAAAACAATGCTGTCCTGGACGGAAAGCCGAAGAACGAAGCAAAGGTCAGGCGACGATGGACAAATTGACCCGGGCAGCGTGGGGGCGGAAAACCTCGCAAAGATGGAAAACCGTAGAGAGATCACTGACCTGAACATGCCGCCGATGCCGCAAAAGTTCCTCGTTCCAGGGGTCAAACTGGCTGCCCTATCTCAACGGATGGCATACCGTGCGATCCTATATGAGCGTTCCAAACGACGAGAAAGGCGAGCGACGACGAACATGGTTGGGCACGTCCTGGAGTCCCTGAAAGCGACACTAGGGGCCCAGCCGACCTCGGAACACCTGTGGAAATCAATCAGGCACAAAGACATCTCACGAAAGTGCAGGGATTTCCTGTGGAAGGCCCTCCACAACGCATTAAGAGTGGGGCAGTACTGGGAAAATATCCCGACGATGACGCAGAGAGCGATTTGTGGAGCATGCGGGTGTGTTGAATCCATAGAGCACATACTGGTAGAGTGCACGGCAGGCCCAGTCAAAGAGATATGGGCGCTGGTCTTTGCGATCCTGAAAAATAAGGGGATACAGGTGGATGGCGTGAAACCGTCCTTAGGCCTCGCCCTAGCGGCAACAGCAGTCGCCTTTGACCAATGCATGGATCACCCACCAGTAGGAGCGAACAGACTAGCTAGGATTGTGCTTAGCGAATCAGTTCATTTACTCTGGAAGCTACGTTGTGAGAGGGTGATAGGGCGCCAGGACCGTCCATCGCCAGGGCACACAAAATCCGAAATAGTCGAACGCTGGTATTATGCCATAAATCAGCGCCTCACAATGGACCAGTTAATCACAAGAAAGACGTACGGCAGACTGGCAGTAAAAAGAGACACAGTCCTCGAGACATGGGGGGGCGTCCTAAAGGATGAGGCTGAGCTCCCTGACGACTGGATTGGTTACTCGGGGGTTTTAGTGGGTAAGCTCGCCGTCCAGTACTGGCCCGGGTTTGGCTAGCGCCGACTGGGGGCCAGGCGTTGCAGTCCCACACTACGCCTGCGAGGGCGTGTGCATAAAGCATTTCCTCCGGCGGTCCCTTCGGCGAAAATCCGTGACCTTGCAAAAACCTGGGTGAATGGCGAGCAGCTCTGTCCCCAGGCTAGCACCGCAAAAAAAAAAAAAAAAAAAAAAAAAAAGGCAAACTACGCGCTCGTGACATCATCCCTTCACGGCCCGACAGGGCGGGCCCTGTCGGCGGTCAGCCACCGAACGGTCCGAGCCTGCACAAAATCGGTGCCGCTCGTGGTGTGGCCGCATCCCCTTGAAATATTTCTCTCAGTACCTACCTGTCCTATACGCATAGAACATGGCCGACAAGCTGCACGAAGGACAGGATGTCTCGTGAGTAGTTGACCTACTTACTTTGATCTTCCACGACTCGAAGAAGCTGACGAGCGAGCACTGCGGCGAAGATGGAAGTGGGGAGCGACCGGAGTCGTTGAAGGAACAGTCGATGAGATCGTCGAGGAAGGAAAGGCGCAGGTCACGAGCGACAAGGTGCGCCTTCCATCGAGCTCGGACCGGTCGTGAAGCCGTGACGAACCTCGTGTGCTGCAGGGCAATACCGTCAGCCGCAACGCCAGACCGGGGGATCCGGCGGTGAAGATTGCCAGAGACGGGGTATGGGTTTCTCTCGCCTCATCGGATCATGGCCTGACCCACGTATATGCTTCTCGCAGAACGACGTCGTGAAGCTCGCACACGAGCTGAACGAGGTCAAGGAGGCTTCGGAGGCGGACGAAGCCTAGGCATCTTGAAGGCCGTCTGCATGCTAGAGGCTCGAGTTCGCGACGAGACAAGGGACTCACCGTTCATCTGAGATGTGGATGTATGCGCTCTCTGCAGTATGGCCTCCTCGATGAGAATGCTATTCGTGTTTTCGCCGCTGCAGGAAAGAGTCTGCATCAGCTTTTCGTCCAGGTGCTTGCATATATGCGCGCATATATGACCCTGGGCGCATCAAAACGTACCGTATTTTGTAAAATGGGACTCATCCGCGACTTGCTTGCTGTATGCGGCCAATTCTATCACTTCAAGGCCGGATCGAGGACCTAGGAGCTTGGCGAAGGGAGGCTCGCCTGGAACTTGAAGCAGCAGCCTGAGGCTGAGTGGGAGAGGCATGAGGATTTGGATCAGAGGAGCGTGAGGATGGTGGTGGTTGGGGTTCAAGTTGCGAAACGACGTTTCAGACGCTGCAGATACGCTTCTGAGGCAAAATTGTACTTTTTGCGACGTGCCACCTGCCAACCCGACTCGGACGGGGAATCTGAGCTCCCATTAACGCGCGACGCGTCGTCACGGTCGCGTGAGGTCACACGTCCAAGAATTGATCCGGTTCGGTTCGATGTGGCACTGGCGGGACGAAGCGCGCTTCACGCTTTTTGCACCACGGCCGTCGTCGGCGATCCACCGTCAGATCACCGCTGATCACCGTTTCCCTTGCAATGCGCCCGACTGGTTCTGGAGCGACCCCGCCTGCTAAGAACCGCACTGAAAAGTGAAGACAGTGCGAATGGAAACAAGCAACAACAATTGCAGACTATATGAGAAGGCCCCAGCCTCATGATACCCTCTCTATTCTCCCTGTGAGGTATGTACGATTTCAATCGCTCAAAAGAATTAAGTGCCCTGACCGTGCTTAAGTACTTACTCGGACGTTGTAAGCGAGGGCTTGCTAGGCACTGCACAGGAAGACTGCTGTCGTGGGTTCCTTCCAACTTTGCTGCGATGCTGTGTCGCATCAACGGTCAATTTCCAGGGACGGGATCAAAACATCAAGCTACTCGCGACGCTCAGTTTTGATTGAGCAGGCTGCTACCTGCCCACATCTCAGAATCCCCGAAGGGTAGCGATGGCCTCGGGGAGTACTCCCAATTTTCAACGCCGACTGTCACGTAGGTCGTCTAGATTAATTGTGTCCATGCCTCTCTTGACCGCAGCTGATCATAGAAAAGCACGCCAGGACATGCATATCCCAGACGAGCTTCGCTGTCGGAATGGCCATCATACTTCAATCGACGGCATATCCATATCTCGGGTGTCTTGGCTGCGATCATTAGGGACCGCTCATGCTTCACCAAGCGAGTGATACAAGGCGATACAGCTGATGCACCATGTGCATGTACATAAACAGACATCATTTCCGACCAGCTTCGTCAATCGTACAGCTTCATCGCGTACGCATAGTAACTCTCACAAGTCTTCAATGCCGTCTTACCTGGACCAGCCTCCTCCGCTGGGAAGGCTAGCACATAAGACGCCGATTTAAATATCCGTGCTGGTCTGCAGGTCGAACAATGCGTCAATGCGTCAAGTCTACTTCGTGGCGCCGATCGGAAACCTGGTGCGGATCTCCTCAGTGTTTCGTGATGCAGTATAAAACCTCATGGAGGCGCATGATGCACGTTCCCCTCCACTTCAACTTCGGCTGCCCTCGGACGCTTCAGTTGCACGCTGTAGCTCCGCTTTTTCTTCACTTGGCAACTCTCTTTCCCTTTTATTTTGATTCGCCATGAAGCTCTTTTCTCTTCTTTCTGTCGTATCGCTCACGACTCTCGTGTTCGCCACCCCCAACCCGATACCCGGTAGCAGTGCGTCTCTCTTTCTGTCTCTCTCTCTCCGTTCCCGGGCCATCCTCACGTACTTAGCTGATCCGCTTGCGTCCCACCCCACAGGCAACGTCCAGCTGCGCGACCCCGCAATCGCATACAACGCCGCGAGCAAGAAGTACTTCGTCTTCTCCACCGGCAAGGGCATCGGGACGTACACGTCCCCGTCCCTCAAGGGCCCGTGGAAGGCCGTCGGGTCCGTGCTCCCGAACTGCACCGTCATCAAGGACATCCCGATCTCGGGCTGCAGCCTCTGGGCGCCGGATGTGAAGCTCGTCAACGGGCTGTACACGCTCTACTACTCCGTCTCGCAGCTCTCGACGCAGAACTCGGCCATCGGCGTCGCGACGAGCCGCACGATGGAGCCGGGCTCGTGGACGGACCACGGCGCCGTCGTCCGCTCCAAGAAGGGCGACTCGTTCAACGCCAGTGCGTCTCCGCTCCCTTCCTTCTTCTCGCTTCGCCGCCCGTGCACTGTGTTCATGTGTTCATGTGTCGGGTCTGACGTGCTGTGCTGTGCGCGCAGTCGACGGGAACATCGTGCTGGACAATGGGAAGCTCAAGCTCGGCTTCGGCTCGTGGTGGGGCGGCATCTTCCAGGTGAACCTCAAGGGCATCAACAAGGCCTCGCAGAACCCTCCCGGCACGCACCTCGCCGGCGGGGACGGTCGCCCCGCCGAGGGCGGCTTCACCTACAAGCCCCCAAGCTCGCCCTACTGGTTCGAGTTCTTCTCCGATGGCCACACCCCGCTCGTCGGCGTACGTCTCCCCCCTTCCCCTCCTCTCTCCATTTTCTCCCGGTACCAATACTAACGTCCCATGCGCGCAACCTGATGCAGGAGAAGACACGCGTGCCCGCGGGGCAGGAGTACAAGGTGCGCGTGGGGCGCGCGAAGAGCTCGTCGGGGCCCTTCCTGGACGGCTCCGGGCACGCGATCACGGCGGGCACGCACTCGGGCTGGAACATCCTCGGGACGCACGACAACGTGTACGCGCCGGGGGGCCAGAGCCTGTTCCACGACCCCGTGAGCAAGCGCGACGTGATCGTGTACCACTACGTGCGGAAGGACGAGGTCGGGGGCCCGTCGTACCTCGGCATCAACTACGTCGACTTTTCGAGCGGGGAGCCGAAGCTCGTCGACTGAGGAGCTGGGCGAGTGCGCGTTGATGACTTCCGAGTCGACTTATTGCAGTATTTGACTTTGCTGCGTTTTTGATGTTTAATGCTTAAGTTATTCGTTCATTGAGGTATCGACTTGATACCATAATATGTCATGACCACGGTTATGGTGCAAATACGATCCGCCCTGTGGATTCATGAGTTGCCAGTAACTTTGACTCCTTGAGATCTAGCTCCTGCGAACGTAGAGCCTGCCTGGTGACTTAGAACATTGCTAGTACGTTACCAGTTTGGAACCCTCTTCAATTTCTGCAAGCCTTCATCAAGGAGCCAAAGTTGAAGACCATGCAGGCCTCCCTCAAGTAGCTATGACGTGATGGTGTAAGCGCGCGCGCGCACTGAAGCACAAGCTGGTCTCGGGTTCTGCCGACCACCTCTACATCCCGCACCGCCATGCCTGCTGTACTCGGATTCCTACTACAAGGCACTCAATCCCATACTCTCATCTTCATCAGCTCATTCCAATCCCCCACTCGATATTCTGATGACCACCAGATTCCCGAAGCTCGTTGTATTTGACCTGGAGTGAGTACGCCGCACCGACGACCAAGTCCAACGGCAGCAGCAAACCGTATCCGGCCAGCTGATTGGACTTTTGTGCCGCCGGGTGCTCCAGTTATACCCTTTGGGACCTCTGGATTGATACCCATTGCGATCGTGAGCCATCGCCTGTGTCGGCTCCGTACGCCCTGCTGAAGTGGCCCCTCGCCGCAGCCCCGATCCGCCGTCCGGAAGGTGCAGTGAACGAACTCCGGGACAGGTGCCGTCCTCCCTTCCTTCACCTTCTGCTGCTGCGTGGGAACCTGATGCCCGACAGCACTGCAGGTATAACCACAAGATAGCCTTCTATCGCGACGTCGCCGAGATCTTGCACCGACTCCGCGAAGCCGGCGTGACCATCGCCGTTGCCTCGCGGACGCACACCCCAGACCTGTGAGCTCCAAAGTGTCATGCCTATCCAGACATCCGGATTTCTGACTAGTGACTCGACTCATCTGCGCAGAGCGAGGCAGGCATTGGGCCTGCTGCTCGTCCCGCCACCCGCCGGGCACAAGGGCGAGGCGCCCACTCCCGCCATCCGGTTCTTCGATCATCTGCAGATATACCCTGGTGCGGGTGCCATTTGAATCTGCGGCCCCCATCGCGAACCCTGCCCCATCTGACGAACCTTCTCCGGGCACAGGTTCCAAGATTAAGCACTTCCAGGAGCTGCACAAGCAGACCGGGCTTCCGTACTCCGAAATGGTGGGCGCCGCCAATGACTTCACGCTTTCCCAGGCCGCCACGGGGTTCGAGGCTGACTGGTAACTGGCTGACCCCACGCCGCCCAAACAGCTGTTCTTTGATGACGAGCATAGGAACAAGGAGGTGGAGTCTCTCGGTGAGCGCGCCGCCCGTCTGCTCTGTGGCTTCTGGCTGATGCATCATGGGGCGGACGTTTATTGTGTCGTGGTTCGGACGTCGGCGGTGGATAGGGGTCACCTTCTGCCTGGTCCAGAGCGGCGTAAACGATCGCTCTTTCGAAGGCGGCATAGCCGAGTGGCGGCGGCGCCATCCAGTCGAGGTCGCAGAAGATGCGGCCGCAACGTCTGCTGAGTGAAGGGCTTCTCACCGCAGTCGGCTTGTACGGTCTGGGGCCGTGCTCGAGGCGAGTCGAAACCGCAGACTATTGTTCGAGTGGCCCCTTCGTGAGCATGCTGGAGAAAGTTCAGTGCCGTCTGTGAGTCAGCTCTACGTGTTCTGGCAGCTGCAGTATGGCTGACATATGTGTCCAGAGAGCGTTGACAAATGAGACGGCGTTGTGGCGGGCAGATGTATAGATATCTGCTTTTGGGCTCCCGAGATCACCATTCGCGCCCGGGTCGCTCGACGGCACGCACCAAAGAAGGTTTGACGTGACCCGTTCCCAGCCCGTCTGTTCCGACAAACGGGTTGTTGAGACTGTGGTTGTGTCCGTGTGCGTGGTTGTGGGCGTGGTTGTGGTTGGTATTGTATGCCGCCTTTTGGATATGAGACCGGTTGTGGCGGGCTGACCGATCACGACCGCACGAACGCATGCACGCATGCGTGAAGAAGCCTGGGGCCCCGCAGCAGGTGCCGTTCGCTGACTGTCCAGTTACCAATCCTCTCGTCAAACCGCCGTTATCGTCATCAGTTGAAGGCGTACAAAATGCGGGGCAGTGTCGATGAGGTTCTATCCAAGCTCGATTGAGTTCTAAAGCGCAGCGCCTACGTGCGCTTCCTAACATCCCCGTCCGGATCTCATGCCCAGGCATTCGGAGATGAAGGGTTCTCGTTGATCCGTTGCCTCGTGTTACGAGTCATCCTCTCAACGCTTTGCCGCATTCAGCGCCGCATACCGTGTTCTACCGCACCTTGGTTCCATTTCACCTGGAAGTGGTTGCTTGGGTGAAGTGGCAACCACAGCATAGCGTCATCCTAGTTCTACGACCGGCGAACCTCGAGGCACGCACGCGAGCTTCTGAATCTCCATTCCCGTCGCTTCTGTGAAGCTTTAAAGGCAAGAATGGGCACCCACGCCGCTGGTGGCGGCTTGACGGGTGCCATGAATGTCCTGGGACGAGTATAGTCCGGCACGTTTTGTTGACGTGCTTGCCGAGTACGCCACACTACGTTAACGGAAGCCTGAAAGGCCTGCGGCTCCAAAGTTCATGAGAAAAAGCCAACGGGCTGTGGTGGTCACCCTGATGAACGTGGGAGCGTTGCACATTTGGACGACCAGAGCATCTGGGCGTCGTACTTACAGGATGGGGGTTGGTCGGACATCGTATCTTGGAGAACATCATTGAATGTTGTCCCCAAACAAGTTGGAGATTTGAGGAAAAGATGGGAAGGGCCGCGATAGCCGTCTCAGATGGAAGAATCAGGAAGGAGAGAACTGGAGCGGCGGATACTTTGTGACGTCGGGCTATGCCGTGCCTGGAGTTTTGTCGCGGAATCAAAAATGGCGGGAGGAATTACTGCGGCCGAAGTGATCTGGATTCGGTTGTGCCCTCTACCTCCGGCGCTAGCAATTGACTCAAAAGCCGAGCGACAAAACTTCTCATCCTCCTTCCCTCACCTTTACCAACGGCCTTGAGCCCTCTATACCCCCTTTTAATGTTCCACACTTTCGTCTCTTTTTCTTCTGCTGCTCTTCGATTTCCAGCATGTCGTCCTCACGCAGATCCACACCGTCGCCTTTGCCGGAGCACAACGACGTCTTGCTCACCCCGGAGCTCCTCATAGGAGCCTTGCACGACCTTTCGATCCGCCTCCAAAGGTACTTCCCGTCCACCGTGCGGCTGGTCGTTCACGGTGGTGCCATAATGGTCCTTCATCCCCTGCTCGCCTGTCGCTCCGGAACTCGCGACGTCGACTTCCTCAAGCGCTCGTTCGAGACGGAGTGGATGGCGCGTGGTGTCACTGACGCTGGTGCCCGCTTGGCCACCTGCATCAAGGCCACCGCGCGCAAGTTCAAGCTGGGTGCGGATTGGATGAACTCTGCTGCAGACGTTGCGCTCCCCATGGCCAGAGAGTGAGTCCTTCGTCTGTGTCAAAATTTTTATTTCAGCCACATGGCAGCCGTAACGTAATGGAAGCGCCTTTCTGACTGATGTTCTTTCTCTCCATTTGTTGTCGCGCGCAGTCCATATGGGAAGACGTTTGACCCCATCTACACCGACGCCGTCTCCGCCGCGAACGTCAGCATCAACACGCTCTTCACATCCCCGGGCCTCGTCATCATCGGCGTGAGCTGGGCGTGGAGCATCGCCCTCAAGCTCGTCCGCTACGAAAAGCACGACCCACACGATATCGCGAGCATTCTCCGCCTCGGCCACCGTCAGCGAAACGTCAAGTGGACGCGCTCGCTGCTCGAGACTTGGCTCGTGCAGATGTGCAGCGCCATGGGCTATACTGCCTACGCGCCGTGGCAAATGGATGCCACCCGCAAAAAGATGCGTCACGCCATCGCCCTTGCGTACTCGCAGGATTCCCAGCCTCAGCCTCAGCTACGTCCTGTACACGTATTCTGAGCTGAGTCTGTGGATGACTGTGACGCGCTTGTTTTCGACTGTACTCACGTTTCCGTTTGGTGCCCTGTGGTCCTGTCTGCTTTCTGTATCGTTATCATTTCTTTTGCTGTCATATAGTCGCTCTGCCCCGGTTCCTTAGACGTCTCGCTTGCCCCTACACTCTACCTTCGCGCTATCCCCTTGCTCCCTACCCCCCTACGTATTATTCCCTCATACCCTAGTATTACTGATTATGATTCTGCCGCGGACATCATACCCTAATGCTAGCCAACGGTAGACACGACCGGTACGATACTACCACGACCCCTGTTGATACGATTTTTGCCCACGAATTGACGACTGTTATCACGATTCCTTGAGCTGTCTGAAGGCCAGCCCGATCTGTCTCGCCTGATGCTGCGACTGCGAGATGGGAGTGTACAGTATTTCGACAGCAGCGACACAACGTACTCACCACACCTATTCAACAGCACCAACTAAGTTCATCCGGCCACTTTGTGTGGTGTCTACTAAGCATATATATGTATACATATTGTGACACAACCCAATCTTCCATGCCCGAGAGTCCGAGATCTACAAAGGAGGCTCGTCCAATATAAGATTATGCCCGCCTGAGCCCTTTGCTCCTTCCCCACGCGCGCTCGGACGGACATTGCGAGATAAGCTACCTCCGACGCACATCGCTCAACTCCCCGTCTGAACGCGTCCGGCCCCGCACGTCGAATGTTTCGCCGGCGAAGCACTTCACAGACACGGTCCGAAGTGCAGACGCCTCGCGCGCGTCCCGAGACCGGTGTCAGGCGGGGTTCGTGCGCGGCGCAGACGACCCGGGCGCGAACGACGACGCCCATAGATTCGTCAGATATCACGACATCTCGACTTGGCGCCACAAGTTCAAGCAGGAGTATGTGTTGTAATCTGTCGGAGGTGCGGCCGAGTCTCGGTCAGCTCACGCCTCTCTCCAGTGATGACACCTATCGGCCCCACACCGTCGCTCCGAACGTCCGGCGGGTGACAGCGGTGATGGACACAGCGGGGCCAGACTCGGCGATGCGGGGCAAGTGCGGAAGACTCACCGAAGTTCCCCATGTTTGAGCACGAGCAGTTCTTCGCCTTCCGCACGGAGGGGAGGTGCGGGCAGTGCCGGAAGGGCGGGTGCTGGTAGCCTATGTCGTCGAAGAAGTGAATCTGGTCCTTGCGCGCGAAGAGTGCCGCGCCAATGCTATGGACGGGTGCGTCGCCCCAGCGCTGTTGGGATGGAAGGTTGCATGTGTACGTTGCGTGCGACGGCGGGGCGAAGTGACATATAGAAACAGCTAAGCAAGGGCGGACGACGAGAGAGCAGAAATCGACGAACCTCGTAGTAGAACCCGCCCTTAGACTCAAGGTGCTCGAAGAACTTGCTGTACGCCTCGCCGCGCCAGAACTCCATATTCGCTATTTCGAAGTTGCTCCAGACTGTGCGCTACCGGTCAGCAAGATACAGTGGAGAAGGACGGAAGATACATACAGTGACACATGTTGTAACTGGCGCCATCGTCACGGGAGAGGAACGCCAAGGCGTTGTCGGGATTGAGATATTGAGGATTTTGGTTTACGAACTCTGTCATACGTTTAGCTCTTCGGCGATGTCCAGCATCAGGAACATGGTTAAAACCTTACCTTTAACGGCATCCCACAAGGTCGCGACTGTCTTTGGCCACTCGTACAGCGAGATGGTGAACCCTTTTAAGATCAGGTGTGAAAATTGAGCTGGAATCGAACCGGAATGGCTACTCACCATATACCTTGTCGTTCTCTTCCATGTAAAGGAAAGGATCGTAGTCGGTATCGCAGAAGAAACTCACGCCCGGCCTACTCTGATATTAGACGATGGCATCGAGGGAAGATTGGAAGAGTACGCACTCTACTCGCCAGTACCACTTGTAGTTTTGCACGAGCGGATGCCTGTAGAAGAACTGCTACCCGTGAGCCAGGTCGTAAGACGATATAAATCAATACAGTTCTTACGCCAGAATTGAAGCGGCACATATTCCGATAACTTTTAAAAATGTCAGTAGTCCACCGGAGAACATCTAGTAGCGAAGAACTGACGAGACGCTTCCTGCGATGGGAGAGGAGATGGGTTGGAGGTAAGAGAAGAGTAATTGCGAAAGTCTCACCTCCATATACGACGTTTTCAGCCACCATCTGAGCTCTGCTCGCAGCGGCCTTCTCCTCGTCTATCCAGTCCGGCTGGTACCAGTGTTCCTTCGGATAAGGCCGAAAGACACGGGGCCTGAGATCGCATTGCTCATCTTCCTGTCGCAGAGGTCGGCGCAATGTCAACAACGCATGAAAGGTAACGACTTACTCCTTGAATTCGTCGGAGAATGGAACCTCGTTCAGGAAGACCCAGGGGTATCCGAATCGCTTGTTGAAGCGTTCTTCGAGTTGTTTGACGCTGGACAAGGCGTTTTCCAGCTCGGAATTGCGTACGAGCATGATGAGAGCGGCGTTCGCTCGTCGCGTGCCATTCGTTCCTTGGTCGTACTCGGAGACGGTGGCGGTAGGGGTTGATAGAGAGGAGGAAAGAGTTGTAGGGGAAGGAGTGATGGACACGGTGGAGTTCAAGTCGGTCACTTCAACGAAGGACTCGTTACCTCCTGGCCATCGGAACACGCGGATTGTAATGTTGTATTCTGGCCGTAAGTGTCGGAGGATAGAATGTAAAGAAAACTGTGTTGTGAATGAATGTCAGCCAAGCATCGAATAACTCCGAGTCCATAGCAGGATGTCCACTTACAAGGAATGTGAAGGCCAGCCCCAGCCACAATACAGTTCGGTTGATCCTGGGCACACGGTGTCGCACCGACCGCGTGTAGAACTCTTTGTGGTGGAGGGGGAGCCAGGAAGACATGTTGATGGAGCCTCTCTAACGGTGAGCAGTAGATAATGGGGCTCCAGCACATGCCACCGCCACACGGATTTCAAGCCGCAGTACTCCGCGCAGTGCGAGTGCTAACAATGCGCAGTCGGGTGATTTACACGATGCTCGGAGGCGAGGTGCATCCTGTTATTCCGGCTATTTCTCGAACAATATTGAACTGTATGTCGCTCGGAGGGAGGGATCTTGGAGATCTAAAACCTAAGCACCATTGAGCGCGTTCCCGAGGTTTTGCTTTGATCAGAAATGAGCCACCTTACTTATCAACTGACGCAGTTCAGTGGTTGCGCATTATTGCGTTATCTCGTTTGTGTCCCGTTACCTGGCCCTGTGGAGCCCAGTGGAGCCTCAGGACAGGTACGCAGCAGATGCTCTCCACGACTGGAGGGGACTGGAAGGCAATCATCCGCTGTGCGGTCGATGGGCCGACATTCGGAGACAGGGTGAAGGCTTGAGGCTCGAACCTATCCAGTTCCAACGGCTAGCAGATGATAACGACGCAGCATCGCGCGCAGCACTACTGAAGCTTTGGGCAAAGACGTCCGCAGCTGAGTTGGGTTATTTATGGATGAACGACCTTCTGGCGGCAGTCCGATGCAAGGCACCAGAGGTCCAGAGCTTGGAAGGGAGCGATCGTCGCCTGGGACTTTCCGTCAGGCATGAATTTGCTCCCAAGCAGCGGAGTAAGGACTAATAAGTACTTACAGTATTAGGTCGGTGGTTCAAGGAACCGACAACAACCAGGAAGCCCGTCGGTCATGATCAGGAGCTCTCGGGAGTCGACGGAGGCTGGCGCCTTTCTGCAAGTCGTGGCGGCGGTGGGGCTTTGTCATATCAATCACTCTGATTAGATTTGGATTAGATCTGTCCTGGCTGAGATAAATCGTAATCACCCGTGAACCACCATCCTCTCGTCACAGCCGCTCTCAGCATCGCTATATGCTTCAAAGTTCAGATTTCAAAACGAAATAAAGGTAGGTTTCCAGGTTGCGTCGATACCTATCAGTCGTTGATTGAATTCATTTTCGACTAGGGTACGATGACGAGTCGCGCGATCGACCGTCTCCCGAACGAAATCTTGGTCCAAATATTTCTTGACGTTCAGGCGAGATCGTCGACGAAACAACCATGGTATAGGCTCCTACAGGTGTGCACCCGGTGGTCCGCTGTGGCGCGTGTCTCTCCGGTCCTTTGGCGTGTCATCCAGTTCGAAGACGATATAGACTGGCTTCGACGAAGCCTGTCCTATTCCGGAGATACACTCTTGGACCTTCTGTGCACCAATGTTGACGAGTTCGGGCCCGTTACCCCTCCTTTCCCAACACGCACATAAAATTCGCAGCCTCCGACTCGACATGCTCCTCCATGTATCAGATTGCGCATTGGCTTCCCTGTTATATCACCCCATGCCTGCTCTGGAGCGGCTTCAGTTAGACTTCGATCCCAATACGCGCTGCGGAGACGAGGAACTTGATTCTCTGGATCCAGACGCACAAGAGGACGAGGAAGGATCATGGATCCGATACCCCTTCTTCTGGTATCCCAACCCTGAACAGTTCCCGAGACTTACCCACCTGACCTTGGGGCCATGTGTCAGCTTCTCCCTCCGTTTTCCAGCCATTACCACCCTAACGTCGCTGGAGCTGGAATGCTGTGTCACATCGACAATCCCTCTCAACCACTTCATGGAGCGGTTCCTGACAAAGTTTCCGGCGCTGCAAGAGCTGCGTCTCTGTCGCGTGGACATCTCTCCGTCGCCAGGTTCAGCCCTAAGCTTTATCCCCTCTCTTTGCAGGCTCAGGCTCGAGCATTTCCCCCTCCAAGTCGCCAGCTTCCTCTCGAGCCTGGCCCCGCTTCCTGTCGGCATGAATGTCCATCTCAACCGAAGGCTCCGGTACATCGGCCCCGATTTAGATCCCGAATCCCCTGTAACCGCCCTCTACTCCCTTCCCACCGACCGGAGCGTCCTTCCGGTACTCGACCTCGTTGAGACCGTAACGATACATCAAGATTGGTTCGAAAACTATAGTCTGTTCGGCACTACGCCCACTGGAACCACCGTCGAAATCGCCGCATGGGTCGCAGAGGACTGTCCCGAGCCCCTCGATTATCTGGCGGACGTCGCAGACGCCTTCAAGAACGCGCCAGTAACGGAGCTTCGAGTCGGCGGCCATGACAAGCACAAGATGGACGAGGAGCAGTGGGCACATGTTCTTCTAGCCTTCCCCCATTTGCGGCGCGTCGCGATTGTGGATACGAGGGAAGGGGAGTGTGATGCACGGCCAGGGTTGTTGAAGGCTCTCCGTTCCGTGCCGTCAGGTTCTTCCGAAGTCTTGTGCGCCGAGCTGCAGTCCCTTACTCTCGTGGTCCAGAGGCCACGACACGATGCCGAGTTCGCCGCAGAGATCGTGGAGTGCTTGGCGGAGAGATCTGTTCGTGGGCGTCGCCTTCAAGACCTCTGTATGATCCTCGTGCACCCAAAGAAAACTGGCAAGAAATCGCCGACGTTCCAGGAACGGCAAATAGTATACACCGAGACGCTCAAGGCGCTAGTGGGGACACTTCGCTTCGAAGAACACAAGCCCCCAGTTCATTGTGAGTACAATACTTAATTCGATAGTCGACGATATCGATATCCATTGATTCTGACCACCATATGCAGGAGTACTGAGCTTGGAACACGGTTCATGCCCTTGATTGTCACGCGCCAGGGGCCTTACGACTTTCAGTAACATTACTGCCGGAAACAATTCACGTCTCGTTAGCTTTGTCGATTATGGCCTTGGATAGCAACAACCTGGTAGAGTAAGTATCCCAATGTTACTTGGATGCAATCCGCATGCCTCAGCTGTGTCTGCCAGTGGTTTGCTGAGACGGAGGGCGTGACTGTGTCACCGTCGCGTCACGGCATCTGTCAAGATGCTATCGGGCCTGCGGAAAGGTCTTGGATGGGACTGGAGGAGACTGAGACTGACCACATAATTAGGACGCCGATAAGCGATCGTCATGTCCTTGCGACCACCATCTTCAATCTTGAGTGTCACTCACACTCTTAACGTGAAAACCCACAGAATCGAAGCATCAGTACTCAGTGCTGGGCATGTAAGTTCTCGATCTCTTGCCATACGGCACTGGCGTCGGGCCTGACACTTGCGTGGTTCACGTTAGTAGGATCGTTCAATGACGAGAAGAAAATCAAGGCCGGCTTTAACCTCTGCATCTCCTATCAGAGCATCCCCAACCGTCAACTCGAATGAGGGACAGGAACTCTGTCTCATCGACGAACTCCCGGATGACATCCTCGTCGAAATCTTCCTCCATATGAGATTCGATTCCTGGGACGACTCCTGGTGTCAAACTGTACTCCACGTGTGCTCACGATGGGCTGCCGTCGCTCGTGCGTCTCCAACCCTGTGGAGTACTCTGACCATCCGGAAGAAGCCCAAACTTGAGCTGATAAGCTTGAGTCTCCAACTGTCGGGAGCCCTGCCTCTTGATATATCTCTC
This sequence comes from Ganoderma boninense, assembly GCA_002900995.3. Lineage (NCBI taxonomy): Eukaryota > Fungi > Basidiomycota > Agaricomycetes > Polyporales > Polyporaceae > Ganoderma > Ganoderma boninense. The sequence continues at coordinate 2,684,068 of CM035314.1, read as the reverse complement.
ATTCAAACGCAGGAACTTTCCGCTTCGCTTTCTCTCCTCTCCCCGCATGTTCCTCGCCTTCGCACTCTTTCCGTCACGGAGGTTCGCGCGACTAGAGACAAGGCACTAGCCGCTTTCGTGAACAAGTCTATGCCGAATTTGAAGGATCTAGAGCTCCAATTCATCCCTAAAACGGAGCCACTGCCTTTCCTCGACCTGGACGATGCACGACCGCCAGAAGACTTGAACCCCTTCCTCTGGAATCCCGAGATTAACCAGTGCCCGCATCTGCGTAGTCTCACCCTTGGTCGTGGTGTCGAAATTGTTGGCCAACTTCCGATATACTATGCGTTGCGGAAGCTCGAACTCAACGACCGCCGAGAACACACGCCATTCACCATCGTCACGTTTGTCAGTTTCTTGTCTCAGCATCCACGTCTTGAGGAGCTCTCCCTTCGCCAGTATCGGCCCGCCATCATTCCTGTGCCTGGCCCTCTGTCCCTCCCCCGGACCGTTCGAAAGTTCTCGCTCGAGGACAACGCGCACTACGTTAAACCGTTCCTCTCGTCGTTCTACATCGCCCCCACAATCGACCTCTACCTCACCCGCGCACTTGACTATCTGGACCACGGTGACATCGGCATGGACGACTACGACAACGAGACCGCGCACACGGTTACCGAGCTACTCCCAGACGACCGCAGCCTGCTCCCGATCCTCGGCTTCGTCGACAAAGTTGTGCTCAGCCGCGAGTTCGAGACAAGGTATGCCCTTACGGCGCGGACCCCCGAGGGGACCGTCGTCCAGCTCGTAGGAAAGGTCCACGACGACGCCGAGGCCGAGCTTCGCGAGGGGCTGCATGTCCTGGAAGACATCACGAACGTCTTCCCGTCTGCGCCGCTCGTCGAGATCCTCGTCCAGGCCCACGGCTCGTCGTCCTCGAGAAGCGCCACTGGGTGCGCGCGCTGCGCACGTTCACGAAGCTGGAGCGCATCGCCATCGTCGACACCGCCGCGAAAACCCGATGGGACGCCCGCGCAACGTTGCTCGACGCCCTGCGGATGAGCGAACAGCCGAAAAAGGACAAGAACAAGAGCAAAGGGAATGCAGCTCCGAGCCCGAAGGGGGCAGACCAGCCGACCCCTCTTGCGCTTGCGCCCCAGCTCCGGTCGCTCAGGTTCATGTCGAGCGAGTGGGCCAAGGAGGACGACACCTTCTCAAAGGAGCTCGAGCGGTGCCTTCAGAGCAGAAAGTCGCGAGGCTGCCAGCTGGAGGAGCTGCACCTGGTCCTTCAATACGCTTGGCCCATGTGGAAGGCTGGAAACGAAGAGGACGAAAACCGGAGGCGCATGGAGGTGTACGTCACGCGGTTGCAGCACCTCGTCGGTAACCTGCATATCACAATTTTCCAATTTCGCAGCTCCAGTGAGTTCTTTTTACTTCACATACGACCCTGAACTACGGCTCACGATGGCCCTATTCTATTTGGGTTTGCAGGTTGACCGGGAATGAGCACGAACGGGCAGATTCTGGTCGGGAAGTATGGTAATGGAGGACGCTGACGGCAAGCTGGGGTACGAACTGAACATACAGCGTGACAATATGCAATTAATCACCTAATGTATCGTAGAGAACTTTTTTTACATGAAGCGAGGAGGAGTCGAAGGGTGGACGAACTTGGACCGAATCAGACAGTAATTCACAACTTGGACTTGAAGTTCATTCCGGGCCCAGTTGGATATGTGTGTGGTTGCCCAGTACATGTAAATGTGTTGCAGGTAGTGCGTAGATGGTCGTGGTGAGAAAAGCAACGCACTGTGCTCGGGCCCAGCGCCGCGTCGTCTGCGCTGCCTCGGCGCTAAGAGGAGCGCTGGCGCAGCCTGCAGTCCCCCAAAGGTGCGACCCTTTGAAGCTTTGCCACTCACCACCATACTTTCGAGTCCTGATTCTCATCCAGCTCATACACAAATCTCTGGTGCTTATCTCGCCCAACTGCTCTCTCATTGACTACTCTTTAACACTAAAATGTCAACGGAAGAAGATGTCAATCCCTACGAGCTCCTCGGGCTGTCCATCGAGGCGACAGAGCAGGAGATCAAGACCGCGTATCGACAGAGATCCTTAAAGGTTCATCCAGATCGCGTAAGTTCTCCTTTTTCTTGAACTATTTCTCTGCGCAAGGATTGAACATTGCATCTAACCAAGTTCGTGGTGAAAGAACCGTGGTAATCCAGATGCAGGTACGCTTGCGTTTCCACGTTCAGCATTCTTGACCTCGGGTCTCTGACGAACGCACGGCAGCTCGCAAGTTCCATGAACTACATCAGGCGCAAGAACTCTTGCTTGACCCGCTTCGGCGCATGGCGCTGGATGCGAAGCTCCGCATAAAGGAGGCCCGCAAAGCCAGGTACGCCACCTACGACGCGAAACGCAAGGGGCTGGTGGAGGAGCTTGAGGAGCGCGAGCGCGCGCTGAAGAAGGCACGGCTGGAGACTGAGACTGAGAAGAAGCAGCGGTTGCGCGAGAACGAACGCATCATGGAGGAGGGGCGCCAGCTGCGGGAGCAGCGGGAGCGTGAGTTGCAGAGGAAGGACCGGGAGCGGGACGTGTTGCAACAGAAAGTGCAGCAAGAAGCAAATGCAGGTGTAGAACCCCCGCCTTCTGGTCCGTCTTTTCTATCTCCTTTCCAAGAATGTCTTCCCATTCATGCATCGTCCCTAGGCCCATTGGACACGACCGTCCGCGTCAAGTACACCCTTGCGTCTCGTCCAACCCTCATCGATGCCACATCTATAGGCCCGATCCTGACGCCGTTCGGTGCAATCGATGAATCGTCCATCGTTCTCTCTCTCAAGCCCGCGCCCCCAAAGAAGCCCAAACGCGGCACCGCGCTCGTGCCCTTCACACAAATTGGAGGTGCCTTTGCGGCCGTCTGTGCCAGCGAGCGCGCGGAACATGGTCTCCAAGATATCGAGGTTAGCTGGGCGGGGGGTGCGGAGCCTGAAATCATTGGCTGGTTGAAGAAGATGGGCCAGCTGGGCGGCACTGCGAACGGCAAACCGCCACCTTCTGCAGACCACAAATCCACAGCTCCAACCGCACCCACACCGGCCTCGGATGACGCCTTCTCGTCATTCCCATCGACCTTCGTATGCCACCTTTATTTCGACGTTCACTCTTTCGTACTGAGCCGATGTTTTATAGCCGGATCTCAATGGCGCCGCTCAACGGCCAAGCGCGCCGACTGCCGTTCCCGGGCTGAATTACGAGTCCCTCACGCTGATGCGGATGCGCCAAGCAGAGCGCGAACGCCTAGAACGCGAGATCCGAGAACAGGAAGCCGCTGAAGGCGACTAGCCACGTCGGCATCAATTGTAGATTGTGCAGTAGTTGGTTAAGATTTTGATTTACACAGGGGTCCGAAAGAGCCTCTTCATCGCCTTCTTGTATGTATACTCGCTCAAATAAGTCAAACCTGAGGATCGCATCATGGTAGTCCTCTGACTTAACCTACAGAGTGTCATTGCGAATTCGAAGCGAAGGGAAGGCTGTGTATGATAGGCCACAGATCGAAAGATCTTCGTTGTGACCCCCAAATCCTGAGCTCGAGGGTAACAACGCACAAAATAGCAACTTGTTAAGATGGCATCCGGTGCTCGGCGACAAGTCCATCTAGATTCTATACTACTGTATACACCACATAAGGTCCAAGGAATATGATATCCTTGATATGTTGTTTATGGTATGGCGCATTGTGATAGAGATGTGTCTACAGCCTATATAACGTTGATCAAGAAGCCCACCCGGACTCTCAAGTCCAAAGTGGTCAAACATGAATACCTGGTGCCTTGAAATGCCGCTTGCACACGATCCACAGTACCTTGGCAGGCATGCAGCCACATGCACATGGGAGCATCCAGCCTTTCAGACATAGCTACTCAGGCTGTTACGGTTACGACTTGTTTTGTTCGCTCGAAATCCAGTTTGACCTAGAGATGGGTCCGATCGCTACTACGTCCACTTAAAGCGCACAAACAGCTTACCTGGTTTGCGAAATCTGTGTCGTAAAGGACTCTCAATCCAGTGCATGCGAGGCCGAAAGCGACCTTCAGGGTCGCCTCGTGCGCTTCAAGGGTCTTCGCAGATTTCGCAAACTGAGGTGTATGGTTCGACCCGTTTGGCTCTGTCGGAATGGAGTACACGGGATGTATAGCGGGAAGAGCTGTTGTTGTAGTATGAGAATCAGCCTTATGCATTGTGGCCACCATAGAGTTGGTATCCGATTACCGAAAGTGATGTTCCCCTGAGACATTGATTAGAATCAGTATCTAGAAATGACAATAACCGGGGTCGCGTACGAAATCAGTTGAGTAGGAGGTACCCTCGCCAGTATCAGTCTGCATGGCGTAGCGGTTTCGGACTATCTTGGCATATTCCTGGCCTAAGCGAGCGTAGCTGATCAGGACACTGTAAATCACACCATTGAAGCAGATGACATACCTAGGACATCATTGTTGCGCACCTCGGAGTACCCAGCACCCAGCTTGACCTCCAATTTACATGCCGTAGCCAGAGCCGCAGCTCTACACCCCTTGTAAGTCTCGATATTCTCCAACAAATGGACGTCATACATACTGGAAGCATGCGACCACACGTTCACGCAGCGACTCTAGCTCTTTCCATGTTGGTGCCCGGACGTAGTACCGCATCTTAGCATAATCGGGAATGACTGCGTCATGCCGGGTAAGCTCCTGTATATAACCATATATCGGACGGTGCATACGAACCGTTCGGCGTCCAGTCACGCCCGAGGATTATACCATGCACGCGTTGATCAGGTTTCATTTGTTGGCGGAGGGCTGAAATGCTCGCGTACGCGACGAACGCCGCATCGAGTGCGTTCTGTGCCTCCCAAGGCGCTGCTGCGGCATGAGCTCTGCGATGAAATTATGAGAATTTGCAGCGGAACGGGATTGAGTGAGTAAGCGGCATACCCATGCCCGAAAAACTCCACGTCCACTGGCTGGCGAGCTACACCAGGCCAGAGCGCTGTGAATCTGTCAGGTCCAGCAGATGGATGGCTCCTACGAGATGAAACGAGTGAGAACACTTGGACGACGGGTCAAGAAGCAAGGTGAAACACTTACATTATGCACGCGTCCATTTCCTCGTAGGCGCCGCGCTCGAGAAGGATAATCTTCCCTCCCCGAGTCTCTTCAGCAGGTGTCCCGAGCAGGACGACAGTCCCTGAGATGTCGTGCTTTTGAAGAGCTGTCTTTATCGCTACGGCCACCGCTGCGCCGGACATCGCAATCAGGTTGTGTCCACATCCGTGCCCGATGCTGGGGAGAGCGTCCATTTCAGAGTTGACGCCAATCACGCGGGCGGAGCTCTGCCGTTGGGACTTCCCGTGCTTCTCCGAAACGCAATGTGTGAACTCAGCACGCCACGCTGTCGTGAGGCCGAGGTAGTGGGGGGTCACAGTGAACCCGTGCGACGCCATGAACCCTGTCAGTCTGTCGTGGGCATACCTAGAAGGCGAGTCAGTCGGTGTTGCATCGCGGGCAAGGTGCTTAGGCATACTTCTCTTTAAGCCCAATCTCTGGATGCTCTACAGAAATGGTAGATGGAGCCTGGTACCCAGCAGCGCAAGCACAAGAATACGCACCCCAAATGTCGAGGCTGAGTTGACGCAGCTCCGGAGAAAGTTCCTGTAGGGTATCCTCTATGGTCTGAATAGCCGCGGGCGGTAGACTCTCGTCTGACGTGTACGATGGTGGTTTCTCCGAGGAGTCGTAGGCAAGTGTGCTGGCAGTGGCCTTCTCCGATTCGTCCCATCCGTACCAATGACTATAAGGAGGCTATGAAAATAAATATTGGATGAGTACTGAGCAGGCCTCGAGCTCAAATTAAACATACTAATACAGTAGCTTGGGCCTGGTCGCAGCCCGCTCCGACAGGCAACTCCAAGCCTCGAGGTAGAGACCGTTTTTTGTCCCTCCTCCAAAACGGAAGAATGCGCGGCAAGCAGCCAGCTTGAAAATCCCGATTTTCGGGTGTTTCCATGGATGGTTGTGCCTGGGTGAATATGAGTCGGACAAGAGTCTCAAGAGAAAACGTACAGGGGGACGTTGAGAACCGCCGTCTCTAGGGACCCCGCTCGCCTTTCATGCCACTACGAGCGCTGGAAAGTCTGGACATTAGATTTGATGGTTCCATTGGAACTGAATGACCAATAGTCCGTGCTCACCGCAGGAACAACACCTGCCTTGTTCGTACGTACCGCGAAGGTCCTCGAGCGGAGCTTCGGCCTGAACTTGCGGCGCACGTATACTGGTTTCGGCCAAACAGATTCCTCTACGGTAAACGATCGTCGTTTCGGCAGTACGCCGCAACAGTTGGGTAGATCCACCGCCAGAAGTTACCATTCAAGCTGCCGCAGGCAGTGCTGGGCGGCGACCTGCGAGATTTCAGCTCTCTGTTCGAGCGCCTCCTCGGAGTCGGACGTTGATTTTTCTACGAACTCGGAGACAGCGTTAAATTCCATATTAATTCGACCATAAGCCGATTCAAGAAAGTAGTCTTACCTTTGAAGACTCATCATTTTCACGGGTATCGTCGACGCCGTACTTATGTGGGACTGTACACGAGGTAACGGTCGAGACAGAATCTGATATTTCGGAGGAAGTCAGTAGCCGCCTTAACCGCCTTAGGGTTTCGGGTCTGATAATCGAGATCCGATACTGAAACGATCCGGCTACTTACAAAACCTGCTCCCCAAGTCCATTCCGACTCGAAAGCTCACAGGTCAGACCTGCTTCTGACCAACGTCTGCAATGGCTGCCAATTCGGCGAAGAAAGTATTGGTGCTTCACGGGTACGCCATCGGATGCTGCCGATAACGATCCTGCTCATGAGTCCACCGTCGCGCTGTCCAGATATGCGCAGAATGCCGCGATCTTCAGCAAGAGGGTACGCTCCCATACTTAACTGGCACAGCGTGCGAAGATAATGCACTGACAACGCACTTTGAGATGGGAGCTTTACGCAAATCCTGTGGAAAGGACATCGAATTTGGTACTCGCTTCGGGTTTCTTAGCCACCGAGAGACGTTTTACTAACGCACGGACATCAGTTTTCGCAGACGCGCCGCATGTGCTTTCACCTGTAGATATCGCGGAGACTTTTGGAACATCATCAGAGGCCCCTTCGTTAGACGATCTTGGAGCACAAGAAGCGACGGAAGATTCAGACCCTGCGTTGTTGCCAAGAGGCTGGTGGAAGCCCAGAACACAAACCGTTGGATTGGAGGATTCGATACTGCAACTCCGCGACATCCTTCATAAGGACCACTACGACGGAATTTTCGGCTTCAGGTGGATATCTCAATCTCTCTCGAAGAATTGTTCTCCGAAAATTTGACCATGACATTCGCTGGGACAGCCAAGGCGCGGCGATGGCTGCTCTCATAAGTGCATTAGTAAGCCATCTCTAACTTAGCCGGGATAATCAAAGATTAACCTTCACCGTAGCTTGAGAAGCCTGAGGTTTTCCCGCCATTCCTCGTGGAAGGGAAACCGCCACACCCTCCCCTGTAAGGGGCGTTTGCTCGTTTAATGTCCGCGCGCTCATGGTAATCCTCTAGTACGTTCTGTGTGGCGGCTGCCGGGTTCAGGCCAAAAAGCCCGTTATGTGATTCTATCTTCTTGCCATCGTTCTCGACACCGACTCTCCATGTGCTCGGCCGCACGGACGTAATCGTAGTGGAGGAACGTTCCAAGACGCTGTGCGATATTTCAACGAACAAGCGAATCGAATGGCACGATGGGGGTATGTACTTCATCGCGCCTGTGATACTATTCGAGATGCGAGCTGTTCTTTCAGGTCATTTTGTGCCATCTAAGGCAAACTGGCGGAACTTCTTGAAGGCGTACCTCAAGGATCCATTGGGGACGTGCCATCCCCCGCTCCATCTCCGGCGTCGCAACCAGCTTCTGGGACCGCGACCCCAGTGACTCCTGCTGCATGAAGCCTCTGGTCCTCCTTGGTCAGAATCAACAAGTGCTCTAGTCCATGTGAGACCGCCTTTCATCATTGAGCAGATATAGATACCTATAGACGCGGTTTGAATGCTATCGCCGCACTTAGAAACCGCCATCCTTGCCGGGGCGTGTTCCCAACCTCGCTTCATGATTCCAACACCGTTCATCTTGGACCCTGCCTTACCCCCGAGTAGGCCCGCATACTCGGAAATTACCCAGCGTTACCAACTCACAACCCCGACATGAAGTCTGTCCCGGCCTTTGTACGCCATACCGGAGAGTGGGGTATCGTTATTGCAGTGAGCTGAGAAGCGGCCTCGTGCGGTGCTTGCGGTCACCGAGGCGACTGATAACGATCATCCCGTATCGCAGCGCTGAAGTTCAGCATTCAGGCGAAGCAATCATACGATCAACGCTGCCCGACCATGAAGCTCGCCAAAATCTACGCGACTACGCGGAGAATTGGCGCTGCGATGCCGATGCCTCGCGCCCTCTTCCTCTGAATCTTTGATGAAGCTTATGAGAGGAGATCGACAGTAAGTAAACGACATCAAGAAGCGTTCGTTAGTTGGATGCTAGGACGCGAACATGTATTAGGGGGTCCATGATCAGTGTCTACATCGCCATGTCGGACATCGGAGAGAGGACGGACGAAGGGATAGTTCAACGTCGTCGTGTGAGCAAGGCAAGCGAGACAGTCGAATGGAGAAGTGAACGAAGTTTAGCTAGCGGAAACACTGACAATGACAAATTGGGAAATAGTTCGTGAGGGTAACGTCCGAACATAGCCACGGTCCAGGAGAATGAGAGGAAGATGCAGAATTGTGTAAGGATTGTAAAACCAAAAGCGTGATGAGTACGTCGTTCGCGAGCTGGTATATCATAACTCCACGGAAGGGTAGACTGGTATCTCGGATGGTATTAAATTTCTTCGACACCAGCGGCGCATAAGCCGCAGCCGATGCACTCCAGACAAGCTGTATAACAACGTCAGCATCAGCGAGAAGGATATAGACATTGCAGGGACATACCAAGGCCGCCGCAGCATGCGCAGACGTAGCATGGACAGCACAACGGATTCTCGAACACACCTAGCGCCGCGAAGTAGCTGGTTAGTAAAGCTCACGCGACCAAAAAATACTGCCGAACGCCCACCTCGGCAGCACCAAGCACTGAGGCAGATTGCAGCAAGCACCACGAGGAAGAGGCCGACGAAGATGACGATTAAGTAGTCTGGGCGGGAAACGCATGTCAACGGAAATAGGACTATAAAACGGCTATTTGACAACACGAACATTTGTGGTCCACGAAAGGGCTGTTGTTAATGGTGGAGGAATTGGACTGCCTCTTCATCAAATCGCTCAAGGCCGCCCATGAGCTTCTCGTCGCCATCCACGGTCAGGCCAAGAACGCCCTTCAGCAAGGACGACTCGTCGAAAGTAGCGTCCCATAGGCCCAAGACCCCCATACAGAGCATGGTGACAAAAAAGGCGAGGGCGATAGAACGCACGATAAGACGTCGTCTGCGCTTGCAGCCGCATCGACGTGATTCGGTGTCATGAAGACGGGAGTACTGGTGGCCATATTGTTCATGGGAGCAACCCTTCTCGTTGTTGCGTTCACAGAAAGCTGCGACGGGGGCATTGATTGCGAACGGTTGATATGTAACAAGGGCCATCGTTAAGGTGTGCTATAACAGCAAACACACATCAGTCAGCTTACGCCAATGGGTCAGGACTCGGGTACCACGGTGGAAAGCTTGGGCACGGTCTCCCCAGCGCATTACTCTGACAACTATGGAGCACTTACCTGCGTCGAACTGTAATCAAGGAGAAAGCTCTTTGAGAGGTGTAGGCTCAGCCTAGGTGTGGGAGAAAGAGTCGGCCGGGTGGAGGTGTTGGAGAAGGACAAGGGTGGGGGATGACTTCACAAAGCACCAACCGCAGCGCCGTGCTTTATGTGAGATCTTTTACTTACATGCATGGCTTGCGTTACTTATGCGGAGTGCCAAGGCTTCTCGTGCTCCCGGAAGTTAGATCCCAATACAAGGCAATCAGTACGAGGCGGTGCTGGTGAGCCCCACACGAGCGCGCTACCCGTCGCAGCAGCACCGCAGCCCCGACCATCGCACGGGAGGCCCGGCCGGACCACGGAGCCGTTGTGGGCCATCACGGCCGGGAAGCGACCGCTGCGCCGAACCGCAACCTCACCTGGATTGCACGAGCTGAGAGATGAGCTCGAACTCCTTTGCTGCCCACGACGACCACGCGGAGAACTTGCAAAATGGATCCAAGCCCTCGACTGGTCTTACTTTCGTCTTGCCACCGCTCAGCGCTCTCAAGGCACAGAAGAGCAGGAAGAAGGTCAAACTCACCTACGACGAACCTGCCAAGAAACAACCCCGACCGATCAAGCTCAAACCGCTGAAGGAGGTCTTGTCGAGGCTCATTGTACAGATCAAGAAGTATGGTTTCTACATTATGCACGCCTTGCGTTGCCCAGAATCGGTCACTGACACCGGAATCCATCCATAGAAAAGATGATTACGCCTTCTTCCTGCAGCCAGTGGACCCGGCACAAATCCCCGGCTATAGCGATGTTCATTTCGAGACCGATGGATCTTGGAACGATGACCGTGAAGGTGGAGAAGGGCAGGATATAGGTCGCTCGAGGAGTTCGCGGTGAGTTTTGTTCGGCTACTTTATGCTTTGCACCCCCTCTCTTGGTGCAACTTGCTATTTGCTATTTCTCCTCTCCACCACCTCCCCAAGAGAGCGAAAAGTCCGTCCACGCGGAGAGCCTACATGGCCACACCGTGGCTAAGCAGCTTTGCCTTTTTTGTGGCTTCGTCTGGCATCAAATCTCATCCCGTTCTTCTCTTGACGTGCGTTTCACTTCTCTGTCCTGCTGTCTCCACTTCTTTCGCGACGGTCTTCGAGAATCTCGTCTTTAATGATGGGGAACGTAGAGGTCTGCGCCTAGCCGGCTATGGCTATGGCTATGGCCATGGGCATAGTCGACTATAATGATCGCTTGCACCCTGCTTCAAGTTCGCTAATCCCCCAGCGGCGAAAGTGAGAACATCGCAAAGCAGCCTTGGTGGTTGGCGCACCCATTGAATCACAAAAGCATTGACGCGGATACAAGGTCACTTCTTCTCGACCTCATGCCCCCCTGACATTTCGAGAACGTTCGTACTCATATTTCAGTGTTTAAAATGTCAATGTTCAGAAAGAGGCGCGAGGCAAGGGCAGGGAGCTGCTGCGGGCCAGACTCACTGAGAGGCACTGACCCGGACAAGGTGGGGAATGCAATTATGTGTGACTGTGATGACGGGGTTCAATTATATTGGACTTGGCTGAGTTCGGCGGCTTGCTTGCCACTGATTATGTGGCTGACTTGCTATTACAGTCCGATCTCAAGCTTGTCACTTCAAATGCCAAGACCTTCAACCCGACTGGCTCGATCTACCATACCGAAGCCGACCGAATAGAGAGCTACGCCCTAGACCAGATCACGAAAGCTGCCTCCACCGTCATAGAATACGAGACCGACTGGAACATAGACGTGGAAAAGGACGAAGATCCCCTTGCTGTCGATGAAGAAGACCTCACAGGGACACCAGCGGTGGCCGGAACCCCGATAGATGTCGACGACAGCCGTGCGGGGTCTCCGTCTGCGCAAGCAGGGGCAGGGAGGAAGACGAAGGGAAAGAAGCTGCCAGGATCGTTGTCGGAGAGCTTGGAGGCTGATGGAGGCTTGCCTGGTGCGAAGGACGGTCTCGGGGCGTTCCGCCAGGCTCAGATTGGGCTGAACTGATGCTCGCGCTGAAGCTGAAGGGTAATCATCCTTGCGTTTCTATGTCTGCTCAGCTGCCATGGCTAATCGTCATTACAGGCAAGCGCTATCGTACTAAGAAGGAGCGGATGCGAATGGAGAGAGGCGGACCTCCAGGTCGCTGCTGATGGCAGTCTTGACTACCCCGAGAGTACGTTGCACTCCGATCCCGATTTTGCTGGCATTCTAATTCGCGAAATCAGTGGAGGACCCGTTTTCCGTCCTCTCGGCCATGGTCCCTGACCCGCCTTACCGTCCCCTCCTTGTTCCTCTGTATCCGAACGCAGAATCGGCAGATCCTCCTTTCCAGCCCCGATTGATATCATTCCTACGCAAGACGCTCCCGAATCATCCTCATCTACAGCGACCACCTCGAAACTTCGACCAATCAAGAGCGCGAAGCCGGCAAAGCGACGACATTGGATCATCAACCGGAATGGCCCAACGCGGACTCGTATCAAAGACGTTGGTGACGAGGACACCGTGCCAGCTTGGAAGATTCCACGAGAACCCGTCGCGACGGACTTCGGGCCGTATGCGACCCTTCCGAGCATCCTTGCGAACGAGAACAAGCAGCAAAACGTCGGTGAGAACTTCGGTTCCGAAGCAAGACTGTTGGACGTCCTGCGGCGAAGTCTGCATCAAGTCCCATCTGTACCAGCCTCTTCAACAACTCACCGCCTAATCAGACAGCAGGTGCAGAAGACGATGGCTACTGGCGAGGAAGAGCTACCGAAGCAGAGGCGTATATCAGGGACGTGGTCTACGGTGGTGCTGACGGGCTTGCGTACGCGAGGAGTCTCGCAGAGTTTCTTACCCCTTCGGAGCCTGTCGTGAGTCCATCCCCTCACCGCGCTTGTGTAGTACGATTCTGACTTGGTGCTCAGCAGCGAAATGAGGAGCCTCCCACATATGGCGAGCTGGGCATACCCGTCGCTCATTGGGTAGAGGCGAACATACTCGACCCCTTGACCGACGGACGCCACCGTGTTCTGCGCGACGCTGCACGGATCCTCAATGACCTCCCGCTCACTCCGCCCCAGACCCCGCCGTCCACTTCCCTCGCGCTCCCTGGTGCTACCCCATTATCTTCGACTTCCGACATTGACATCCGCTGCCAGATCGAGCTGTCCTTGCACGCCTACCCTGTTGCTTCGCGCGCCCTCGAAACATTACGCGCGATTCACGCCGACAAGATTGACCTGCCCGCCCTTATCAACACCCCGGACGAGCTCTTCCATGCCGAGGACGTCTGGGCTGGACGCGAGTACCGCGAAAAACGGAAGCGCGAGATGGACGAGGCACTGGCGCGCGATCCGGAGAAGAACGCGGCCGCATACCTGCAGTGGGCCATCGCCGAGCACCGTGAGGCGGAGGCGGGCACAGGCTCTGGGGTCGGCGCTGCGGACACGGGCGTAGTGGAGGACGCGGCTATGCTCGCGTACGCGCTGGAGGCGGCGGCTGATGAGATCGCACGGGTTGCGAGCGGCCGTCGAGCGGCCACCGTCGGTGAAGGAGTGACAGAGGGGCAGGCGAAAGAGGGAGACATCGTGTTGGCCGAGAGTCAGGCGAGCACTGGAGACGCAGATGGCGATGTTGTCATGAAGACGGAAGACGAGGACGGTGGTGGCGCAGCGCCTCCTGCAAGCGACGGTGTGGAAGGCGAGGATCCGATGATGAAGAAGCTCCGGCTGAACCTCCTCGCGCTCGCGAAGAGGGCGCCGCTGGACCAAATTATGAAGCTTCCCCCAGAGCTTGTCCCAGCACATTTGCGGCATATCGTACCCACCATGGATGCTTAATGACTCGGGGCGTAGTTTCAGTAGTACACGTGAGTACTGTAGCTGTAAGACGGTCGGAAATAGTATATTCTTGTTGCATTATTCCCTTAAGGCATGCCGGTGTCAAACCATATCGTTCGGCATAATTATACTTGCCAACGCGGAGCGCGCAAATGTTTGTGGAAGCACGTCATCACAGTTCCGAGTCAGTGGCGCATGGGTACACTGGACGTCATATATCCCCGAACATGGCAAGTTCGATTACGATGGGACAGCACAGTACAGAACATGATTAGACAGTTGCATGGTAGTCTAAGAAGTCCTTATAGCGCCCCCTTATAGCGTCCTCCAAAAGAGCAAATGTTGACTATACAATAGAGATGACAAGGTACAATCGGTAGGCGTCGCAGGTTCAGTACACCCTCATAACCGCGGGACTTGGAAGGTGGTGCGGAGATTCCTGTGAACATGCGAGGGCAATGGCATGGCGCATCTTCTGTCGGGTGGCTTCCATCTGCCATGCAGGGTATGTAGCATAGCCCATAGCGCCGCAGATGGATAATAGCCATGCCTCGAGCAGAGACCGCGTCCACTGGACGTTCCGCTGGCGCTGGCCAAGCCGGAGGATGCACGCGATGTCGTGTGGATCGTACTTGTCGTACCTCACCAGCTTGAGCGCCACCGCCCATGCCCAACCGACGCCGATGAGAACCAGCCCGGGAGAGGTGAAGATGGTGTTGAGGGTGACGTTGTTCGCGGACAGCGCGTCGTTGCATATGGGGTCGTGCGACCGCCCGTAGATACTGTGCGAGGGCGCGAGCAGGTGTGAAACCGGGACAGAAAGAGGGGATGGGGAGGACGCACTCTTGGGAGACGGGAAGCGCTCTGTCCGCACATGCGTTCATCCAGTCCGCGCCCAGCTGGAACTTGCGCGCGGTCGCCTTGATGCATGTGCGCAACCGTGCGCCCGCATCCGTGACGCCCCGCGCGATCCATTCTGCCTCGAACGAGCGATGGATGTAGTCCACGTCTCGGGTCGAATCGCGACAGGCAAGCAGGGGATGGAGGACCATGACCGCCCCTCCGTGCACTACCAGGCGCACGACGGTCGGGAAGTAAGCGGAGAGACGAAGAGACAAGTCATAGAGAATAGATATGAGCAAGTCTCGAGTTAGCAGGATATTGTTGTGCTCTGGAAGGGAGGGGGTTGGGGAATAGTGGCGTGGCATGCCGTGGCAGTAGATGGAGCGACTGTAGGTTGCAGTGGGTGTCCTTGTAGTTATATTGGTGGGAGGTCCCCGTGAAGCGCGTGAAGGTGATATCCGGCGCCTGTGCCTGTGCAAGCGGAGTCCGGGAATGGCGATCGCAGTACAGGCTGGGCAACTGCTCTGTAAAAGGACCGTAAAAGGTGGCTGACGATGCCAACGATGGACTAGCCTGCGTCAGTGGCATGTAGAAGGACAGGACACGTGGGTACCGTGCGTATTCATGACAATTAATTCTGTGCCGCTGCGCCTCGAGGCAGTTCGACAAACGAAGTCCTTGCCGCCGAAGAAGCGAAGGGTGGATGCCGTTGAATTGAAGGTGGGGAGACTGCGAATTGTTATCATGCCCCAGAACCTGCAGTACAACGACCAAGCACATCGCCATCAGGGTCCAAACAAAACAGTCCGAACCGGACCGGGATGTCGCTGGCACTGGGCTGAACAACGCCCTGGAATAACAGCCAGTGTCTTGGTAGGCCTTCGCGAGAGGGCCCACAGTTCATGGGAGCCACTTTATGAAGGACAGGTTGGCGACTTACCTTCGGATTGACCTTCGAATGTTCTTGGGAGGTGGGTACATGGGCGTCAGACGTGTCCAGCCAAGGGGACAGAACCCTAGAATCTTCTTCCCCATAGCCTGTGCAGGGATACACACACGGTGAGTGGTCGTACATGTAGTAGAAGGGCATAAGATGGGACAGGTGACAGGTGTTGGGAGACTAGAGAAGTCGGGATGGCTCACCATCGCGGCGCTGCACTCGTTGCCCTGCAGAAGATCAGAGAAGATCGCTCCCACGGACTACTTGGATGACCCATCTCCGCCCACATATCGACTCCGGAGCCGTGTCATCGCAATACCCAGTCCCTGAGGCACATGCGAATATGAGAGTCATATTCTGCTCTTCGTGGGACGTCGTTTATGATGATGACTCGAAAGGAGGCTCTCGTCCACCGGTCGCAGGAAGTTTCACCCTCGGATTTGGCTTGACTTTGAACCTGTTGTGACCCCCATGAGTTAAAGGTGGCTCAGGAGCGGCAAAAGCGACGGTGAGTAGAATGAATCGCACTGCCTACATCGCGATTCAGGATGGAACCCCCAGCTGAGAGGAACCGCCTCCATCGTATTGCCTTCCAGTCCAGGGGAAAGAAATCCCTAGAATCGAGGCATGCCTAGGCGTAGCCCGCAAAATTGTCAGTCAGTCTAAAAAATGCCCACAAGAGCGACTTCTGGGCACGACGACGATACGGAAGGAGAACGAACCTATCCTGGAATCTCCTTCCGAAGCCGGCCTGTTTCCATTGCTGTAGGAAGCGTGTACCAAATGCGGTTGCATCCCATTGACCGCTCCGTGGTCGGAGTCGCAAGGAGCGGTCTACGGATAACTCGGTCAAGGTGGTTGCCGTTAGACCGTCATAGCGCTGAGAAGACCTAGGGTTAAACGTAGGTTCACTGTGCTATATAGATGTCTCCTGTAGTTCTGCGCTAGTTGTGGGCGACCCGATTCGTATCCCAGGCAAAAAGTGGCGGCTTTTGTAAATTAAGGCCTCTACGACGACAACCTGTGCAGAACCCGAGACTATGATTTTCTCTAGCCCCAACATTTACAAATCTATCGAACCCTTCCTGCTTCCAGCCCCACGTCATTGCCCCACGTCATTTGGCTCCAGGCCCGAATCCAACTACCAACAACTAGGCCACGCAAACCGGAGATGACGCCTCAGGGTCGTTCTCGAGGTCCTCGCGCGAATACTGGTACCCGTAATACCGCCAGATGAGGTGCGCGTCCAGGTCCAAGGACTCCAGATCCTTCGTGCCAATCACACCCTGGAACTGGTACACGCTCTTCGTCTAGGGTGTAGCGAAAAGCTCAGCGGACAGCACCGACGTCGCGTAACGCAGGTCACTCACCAGACCGAGCGAGACCTTGATCGCGGGGGGCCCGGGGGAGTACTTCTCAAGCTTCCAGTCCTCCGCGCTCGTCGTGTGCTCCATCCGGCGGACGAGCTTGATGATGTTGCGCGCGGCCACCTCGCCCTGGAAGAAGGCATTGTGACCCGCGTTCACCGCGCCGAACGCGTCCGCTGCATCCCCGATGGCGAAGACGTGCTCCGCAGCGACCCGCGTCGTCGGGTCTTCCTCAATCTCGATCTGCGGCTCGTCCTTGTCTTCCGGATCCTTGGTGCACGGCGCAAGGCTGGGGACGAGGCCGCTGTCGGAAAGAGGGAGCCGCCTGAGTCGTTCA
This sequence comes from Ganoderma boninense, assembly GCA_002900995.3. Classification (NCBI taxonomy): domain Eukaryota; kingdom Fungi; phylum Basidiomycota; class Agaricomycetes; order Polyporales; family Polyporaceae; genus Ganoderma; species Ganoderma boninense. The sequence continues at coordinate 2,666,921 of CM035314.1, read as the reverse complement.
GAGATGTCATCGGCCGGCACGGACTTCGCGATCTGGAGGGTGCGCCGGACCCGAGCCATACCCTTGTCGGGGCCGTCGGAGATAACGGAGTCGGGGAAGGTCTCGTGGAGCAAGGCGGTGTTTGGCGTCTGCCCGGTGCACAGAAGCTGCGTTGAAATTGTCAGAACCAGACTGCAAGTTGGGAGGGCCATCGTCACCTACCACAAGTTCAGCGCGGATCTCACGGCCGCTCTGCGTCCGGACAACGCGCTGGCCATCTCGCATCTCCTTGCTCTTGAGCGAAGACAAATCGAGACGGTCGCCGAGGACCGTGCAGATGTTGAGGTTGACAAAGACGACAAGACTGGATTGAGTGTGTCAGCGACATCACCCTTACTCAAACTCGGGTGCGGAAAAGAAAGACAGGGCCCGGAAGAGGCGTACGTATTCGTGGAGGTCAATTACGTACTCCTCCTTGTAGGGAGTCATGAGACCTGGGGTCGGCATCCTAACGCTGATTTACGGGGCACGGAGCATTAAAGCAGATTCGCGCCCTCAGTATTCTGGGTTCAACCATGTGGGCTGGTGAGAAGAAGGGCGAGAGCCTGTTCCACCAAAGCCGGTCAACGCAGAGGAGGTGCGGCCGCAGGAGGTATATCCTCTCAGGAACAGTCAATAGCAAGGGCCTCATCGGCAGAAATTGCAGAACGAAAATATAATCGTTGGGCGAACCCCACCCCAGGCTGAGGGCGGGTAGCTGGGCCGACGTCCCAGCCATAGCCAACCCATATCCTCGCCTCACGAGAGGGGTGAGAAATAGAGATTGTTCCCATCCAGGCCAGCCGTATTGCGAAGCTGAATAAATAGAAGGGACTCACTCTCCGAGTGCATGCCTTCGTCGAACCGTGGCAAGAGTCGGGTTCGGGAGTGGAGGAGCGTAACGCTCGCCGCGGGATGGATTTCCGCAATATCTGAGGCGAATTCTATGGCGGGTATGGTCAGCAGTGGAAGGAATGTAGAAATGGTTATCAAGAAAAATGTCATATACACTTCAAGAGCGACGAGATGCAGGAACTCCTCTTAGCCTGGGTGGAGAATTCTCATCATCCCCCGGACTGTGCAGGGTAACGACGCTGTAGCGCGAGCATGTAGCGCAGGCGGCGAACAGTCCTCCTCCTATCCCGGACAGGTCAAACGTTCCGTTCCTTGTGAACGACGACATGAAGTAGGAGCCCCGCTGCGAACAGAACCGCACAGATGTTGGATTGTGGGCGGTGCGGGTGCAGCATTCATATCTATCCGAGCGCGTGCGATCCGGTGGCTAGGTTGGCCTCCGGTCCGTGGGGGGCAGGGGGGAAGCGAAGACAGGAGATCGAAGATACTCACGGACACCGAGGGCACCACCGCCGACGACGAGAACGCTTGAAGCCCGTGCTATCCGCTTCTGAAACCTCTTCAGCCAGGCGATACCGCCTTCCTTCGTGCCGCGGGAAACGTCGAGGACGTCCGCCTTCTCGAGATCCTCGTCCGCAACTGGACCCCACAGATTGATCGGCCCAGGAAGATGGCTGCCGAGGGCATAGACGAGGAAGTCGAAATGGAGTGTGCGATCCAGTTCCGAGACTCCGTGTTCGGGGTACGCCTTGTCGAGAACAAGCGAATGATGAGATATCGATGTTACGGCAGCGTGAAGGAAGACGTGGGGAGAAGTGGAGACGGGGGAAGGACCCGGGCGGGTGGAAGGAGCGTCGGGAGACGAGAGGGGGTGGAAGATGTTGCTGTATGGGATGAAAGCCTTGTGTTCGTGGCCCGGGAGGACTGCATACCGGGGCAGGACGTAGAGGTGGTTCATATGGCTGTTCCTATCAATGACGACGACCCTCCATCCTTCTGGGAGATCTTGGGCGAGGAGGTGTGCAACGCGGGTGCCGCCATAGCTGGCTCCAATGACTGCGACAGTCCTGGAGGGGGACAGAGGCATTGTACGTATTAGGGCGTAACGGTAGAGTAAGCAGAGGTGGGCCAGGCGCAGTCTATCCGAGAGAAGGAAGGAGGGGCGCGTTATAAGGAGCCCTAGGGAACGAGCCTCATCCTACCAGGCCAAGGGAATGGTCGGGAGAGTGGAAGGTTGGGGAGACCGGGTCTGGGTGCTCTCCTCCCGAGATCATCTCGCCCCAAAAATCTTATCAGATAGTCCGACACCCGATAGTCGGGAACATCTTTCAATCATATCAGATAATTTCACCGCCGATTGGCTCAGCATTCCCCTCGAACGACATCCGGCGTTATCTTGCCTTCGTCCATCTCCCCACCCTGACCACTCCGAGGGCCTCCAATTTATCCCCAGTCCGCCGCAGACCCGCCGCAGGCTCTTCCTTCCCAGGGCCGTGCGCCTCGACGTGCGTGGATACGCACCGTCTCACAGTGTGGGCGACCCAGAGTGGCCGCGCCAAGACGGCCGACGTGTCCATTCTCCGATTCTCATCGCTTTGCGGCGTTACTGTCGTGTGCGGATACCCGCGCGGGCAGTGGGAACGACCCGACACCGGAAGTTTTGTCACCAAGTGTTTTCAGGCGCGACGCACTCCCATCCACTGCATTTGGCGGGAGCAGCCTGCGCGCGCAAATGGCAGCGCAAAGGATACGATACGGGAGATGTGCGAATGCCATCTTTACGTCGCGTTGCGCATGTTAATACGTGGAGACGTGGGGATAAGAACGTCCCATGGTCGCTCGTGATCGCGCCTGGGCGTAGCGCGGCGAACTTCTACGGCGTGCGGCGGCCATAGTTGGAGACAGGTACGTTCGCGACTTATGCTTCTCTTCAGCTGACGGCGCCGATAGCTCACATGGATAGGATCTAGTACGCCCGGCATTCATGATGACCGCTTCAAGTACACAGTGAGCTCCACGAGTCGATGCTGAGACGTTGAACCAATCTGACATCAGGCTTCCTATCGAGCGCACGCGATTACCCCGGGTCGTGGATTGAATACGACACAATTAACAGATGCGACGATCCATAGGTTTTCGTACCTTTTGAATCTAAAGAACGGCACGCCGACGGTATACATAGTGTGCGTAGTTTAGCTTCCTGGCAATGATACCGGCGCCCGAGTGTCATCCCTAAGAATCGCCCAAGCCCGTCCGCTTCAATCAGTCGAGTCTCGACGTATTTCGTCGAATCGCCATTGCCTCAACGATGGATGACTAAAGCTTGCCCATCTCGTGTAAGTATCGCACATCGATATCTTCGGTCTATCGACTCGGTGCTTACAATTCGCTGACGCAGACATTTACCGTCCCATGGTATTGACACTGTTTAGCAGGAGATGGATAAACCGTGGCGCCAGTAAGTCGCCTATTGCATCACCGTTGCTCATATCTGATGCATAAATACTCATTCATGCCTTCGTCAGGTCAAGAGAGCTCTCGCAGCATCCGGGCCGCCACTGTCACTTGACTTGACTGCTTCCTCGGCCGACGACCTCAAAGACGTCGGAGAGAGATCACAAGGTATGTGCATCTGGGTCATCACGCTCAATCGTGACTCCAGCCCTCACTAACTATCAAATATCTTTGTCTGGATGGTTCTTCCGTGGACCTCGACCGGGCAATACCATACGAAGTAACCACTATTCTTGTAGGTTGCAAAGCTTAGATGAGCGCCTGATGGCTGGCTAGCCAGACAAAGTTAACGGTGCACCCGTTCCCCATCCTGGAACTCGAACGACAATAATCAAGATTAGGCAAGGCCACGCGCCTTGCAGGGTTAGACAACGTAGCGTAGCTTGAAACTGTGAGCGAAGGCCTCGATCCGGGCCACGGCGAACTAAGTATATTGACTATGACGTAGGGCGGCGTCTCCGTAACGCCTGGAGCATTCCGTTACGAGAGGGCACGACGTAAAGGGGAATAAAGATATAACCAGGGACGATGATACAGATGGAAGTGCCAAGGGGACGGAGTCTATCTATGGGGATGACAATCTTAGGTACGTGCCCCAGAAAGCAGCGCGGGTTTTCGTGAATCGTGAGTAGCTGTACAAGAGACGGGTCTAGAATGGAATGAGCATGAGGGCCTCTAAAATCTATAGGAAATGCGATGGAAAGTTCGTGGAGCTTCGTAAGGATCCTTGAGATAGACAGGGGAATGAGGCCTGAGACCTAAGGCCGCGAGGGCGAGCAACTGTAGCATGTAACGTAACTAGGAAGGAATGCGGCATGGAATGTCCGCATAGAGCATTGCAGGGGTAATGAGGGTATAAGTGATGAAAGCCGGCGTACGTGATGCGGAGTTCAAAGCGGCGATAAGTAGTCGCGACCCATCCTGCCGCAGTTAAGGAGCGTTCACATGGACATGGTGAAAGGCTAATACAGTAAAAGGCTAATGGGTGGGAGACGACGTTCGCGCTCACAACGTGAACAGACCCGCCGCCCGCCTCCGGGACGGAATGGGGTGGACGAGTACGATGGATATGCCTAGGCCCACCGTCAGGCCGATACACACCGAGATGAGCTGGAGGGCGGTCTGGAACCCAGACAAGTACGACTCGTTCGTGGAGGAGCCCGACTCCTGCTGCTGGACGAACGTGAAGAGACCGCCATTCGCAAGCCCAGACGGCAGTTGGAAGAGGATGCCAGTGATCTATGCAGGAGCGAGTGAGCCGAGTGCGTCGGCCGACCTGGCCAAGGCGGACAAAAGGGCTTACCATGACGACAAAGGCACTGCCGTTGAAGAACCGTCCGTAGATATTAGCGACGAACCCGACGGCGAGTGCGCCGACGGCCGCGGAGATGTCGCTTTGGTTGTGGAACCGGGTGCCGGTGAAGTGGTTCGTCACCCATCCGATGCAGGAGATGGCGATGAGGAGGTACTTCGGAGCCGAACGTGTCGGTCATCGGACCTAGCGGACGAACGCAAACGGGTCAACGTACCAGTTCACGCCGATTCCACGGGGCATGGTTCCTCAAGCTCAAGAAGAGCGAGTAGAGAGGAACTGTCAGGAATGCTTTGAAGGCGACATGGATCAACGAAAGGCATGGTAGACTTTGGGAACGTACTCACCCCACCACAGAGACGGGGTGCGTTGCCACCATGGCCCGTGTGGATCGTGGCTCAAACCACACGTGAGGTCGTTGGAGCCAGCGAGGCTGTGATTGGCGATTTTAGAGAAGGCTGTAGCGCCGATCGCTAGGCCGAATCCAAGGAATAGTGAATAGATGCAGGCAAAACATATGCGCACGGCGCCCGATACAATGTTGCGCGACGAAAGCTCCAGGCTTCCACATAGCACGATGAAGCCAGGCAGGATCAGAACGACGGAAGAAGAGGCGATAGCGGAGTAGCAGAAGTATGGGGCGGCGGAGAGAGCGGCGGCGATGAAGCTGAAGACCGTGGCGACCGTGATCCTGAAAAACATGCGTCAGATTCGACATCGTGCTGAAGAGGAACTGTTACACGAACTCGAAGACATTGGAGTAAAGCTCGTTACGAGCAGCGAAGAACTGGATTAAGATGAGGAGGCAGCCGAGAGGGAACGAGACCAGGCAGTCAATGAAAGAACCGTTGAAGCTGACGCTGCAAATGGATGCCGAGCAGGCGCCGCCGATAAGAACGATTTGCCAGTTCTTGTATCTCTGCTTGCGACGCATGAGGTCGTCAAGGCTGACAGAGGCTTCCTTGACGGATACGATGTCATGAATGACCTACAATATGCAGATGAATTAACGCCACAGCAAGTCGCCCAAAAATGACCGGAACCAACCTCCCAGTAAAGTTCGTGCGCCTCCTGCAGCTTCCCGATATCCAACGCGCTTCCCTGGCGGATAAACTTGATGTTGCTGGTCCCCGTTGTCGCATCATCGAACGAGATGAGCATGACGTCGGGCAGGTACATGCACGACAGCTCGATGTCGAGCACCTTGGCTGTCGCCTTTATCTGGGCCTGCAGCCGGTGTGTCGGCCCGCCAAACATCATCATCGCGCGTGCGAGTTTGAGGATGAACTCCTGCCGACACACGATCTCGGCGACGTGCCGCGTGATCTGCACCCGCAGAAATGAGAAACGCGAGGCATCGGTAGGAATTGAAGGCTTTGAAAACTTACCCATATCTCCGCCTTTCTGCGCTTTCGCCGCTTCTCTCGCTTCTCGTCAAAGCTGCTCGCACCGTCCTCCGCGCCAAGCTCGGTGGCGGGTGTGCTGGGGATAGAGCTTGGGGTGCGGGCTGCAAACTTGGGGAGGTCTCTGAGCGCCCCGCTCCAGCGCTGCTTGCCCGTAATGGGGGTCACTGGGGACTGTGAACCACCGCTGGAGGTGTGGGGCGACAGGGTCTCTTCACTGGCAGGCGTTGGCGGACCGGTCATAGTTGGAGAACGAGGCGACTGCGAATCGAAGTGGGTGCTTCGCGAACGGGTGAGGGGCTTGCGTTCCGCTGCCGAGCCGGCCTTCGGCAGCTTGCTCTCGTCAAGAGAGTACCTGTGAGAGGTTGAGTTAAAGATAAACAAGGTGGACCGCAGTTCTGACTTACCTGGAAAGATGATACCCAGGCCGCTTGAGATCGGGCGCAACTGTTGCGGACATCGGCGCGGCGACGCCAGTTATGTTGCCCGTACCAGCGATAAGAGGGCCGAACACGCCAGCGCCGCCTCGCGACTTCGGCGGACGGTTTTTGCCAAACGAGACACGTGTCCATGGGTGGTTCGGAGGACGCAACGACAAGACCGAGCCGTTCGCGTTTGTCTGCGGCGGGAAGTAGCCTTCGCCTCGGACCGACGCAGGCGGTGGAGGAGTCGTCGACGATTGCGCGTGGTAAATGGACGTCGCTCGCGATTCGTCGAACGACATCTCGGAGCGCGCGGGTGTGGTCATACCAGACTGCAGGTCCGACGCGGGCTCGTAGAAAGACAATAGCGCGGACAGGATGCCCTTAGGCTCTGATGCTTTCGCCTCCGTACGCGTCTCCGCGCTCTTCTCGACGTCGCTCGACGCCTCACGCCCTTTGAACAGGCCCCGGCGTGGCTTCTTCCCTTTGCGGTCCGCGTCCGACAGCGCCTCTGAGCCTGACCGGCGGTGTCGTTGCTTGCCTCGGAACTTGAAGAGGTTGTACTTGTGGGCGCTGATCAACTTCTGGGCTTGCGCGTGAGAGTACTCCTCGATGTCGCGTCCTGGAAGGCCGGCTGTCTCGTGTTCGTCAATGAACGCCTCACCGGGAACTTCGCGGATGGGGGTAATCTCTGAGGAGGGGGAGGAAGGCAGAGATGTACCGGGGGACACGGCCGTCGTAACCCGAGAAGACAAAGGGTTTGTGGGCGGTTCCCCTTCAGCTGATGTGGACCGATGGCGTTCGAGTGCATCCGTGAGGGTCTCAAACGCCGCCGGCTAAAGGGCCATTGACGTCCCTCAGAAAACGCAGATAATGCCAACAATGAGAACGTACATCCAACCCATGTTCGTCCAACGCCCTCGGAGACGGCGAAGGATTCCTCTCGTCAAACATCCACTGGACTCTCCGAGGCGTCTTGTTGCCCGATCGGCGCGTACCACCGGGCGGGCGAGTGTCGGGTTGAGCGGCCTGGTCTGGGCTAGTCGAGCTTGAAGGACTGGCCATGGTTGGCTCGTTCGTAGACGGCGGAGTCCAGTCCGTAGGGCAGAGGATGCTTGCTATGGAGGGAACATGGTGGGGTGGGGGCATCAGTGAGAGCCTGGGGAGGCGGGAGGGTGGACGACACTGTCGAACAACGGCTCTGCTCACCTCGAACAAATACCACTGACGGACGTTACGGAAGAGACGGGCCTGAAACAGGTTCGAGAACCTCCGTGTTCTGAGAAGCGATAATCACTAAGTCAACGAAGATTTTTCAATCTCGGCCAGATGGACGTAATGTGGGACTTGGCAATCGGTAGAGGAAGGACTTTGGGTGGGTGGGAAGTGAGGTACTGCGTGGCAGAGGAAGCACAAAATATACAATCGCCTTCGGGACTACGCCACCCAGAACCACGAGAAGCTGGACAATCGAGGGTACGGCAGGCGAGAGATCGAGGAATTGCCGAGCGCACGGCTGCCTCCCGAGTTGACGGCAAATTGGAGTGCGAAAGCCAGACCGAGACGGTCTAGTTTAACCCTGTCCAGTCCACGGCCCACCGGCACTCGACGCCCGCCGCGTTCTCCGGACCGAATCGAGTCGCCTCCACCATGCCCTCCCGCCATCACGCAGCCACCTCGCCCACTCGGCTGCATGAAGAGGGCCTAGGCTGCTCCACGCAGTCGCTCGCAAACCAATCCTGTACGCGTCGACGCGGTCGGGCACCGCAATGAAAAGATTTTCTCCGTGGACAGGCCGTACAAGGGTCGTAGCCTGTCCGACGTCGCACCATCGAAATAAGCAAGCTTCATGCTCCATCGCCCTGGAATCACGACGGAACGACAGGACGCACTCCTCGCCTTCGCACGAAATTTTCACGATGTTATAAACAGAACTGACAACTCCGCCCCTTCCAAACCACTCCGCCTGCTTGTCCTCACCGGGCAGTCATTTCGCAGACATCATGATGATGATGCCCGTCCGCCGACCTGCGGTCCGCTGCTCCAGCGTACTAATCCAGCCGATAAGCTCTATCTTCGTCGCACCGCGACCCTCATGCAATATCGTGTGTGCAGGAGTGGAGCCTTGGGCGCGAGATGGATCCAGTTGCAAGCCGCCTCGATCCCGACAGTCGAGTAGACGCTCACCTTGGATGAACTTCTCGGCTGTACACTGCGGGTCTTGTGCGTCTTGTCGGTGCACAGTCGCTGTCTGTGGAGAATGCACATTCGTCATCGCACCAGAAGTGCGAAAACAAGGTAGAAACACTCACCGGGGCTCACCCTAGCATCCAGGTTTCCGACGTGCTCACCGACCCCTATGCTCCCAGCTTCCGCTCCACCATGGCTCACGAGCTCTCACTTCGTGGACGTCCTGGAAACCTATTGCCGTCCTTCAAGTAGAAGTCTGAAGATGTGGGGCGGTAGAGATTGTGGAAAAACTGCGGAGGGCTTCGATTGAGGTCAAAGACATGGTGGCGTTTGCGCAGAAGCGGCATGTCGTTGGCAGGTGGCAACTGGTGGCACGGTTTGGGCCACCGTTCAAGGTCCTCGCGCGCTCTATCGCTCTACCCACGCTCCCCGTCGACGGTGGTTCCGCAAGGTGGCTACTTTCGAAGTGGTGCACTGTGCGCGCACCGCGGTCCTTCAATTGACATTAAGGTCTCGTTCATGTTCGGGAGCACGGCCGCCGTCCGAGGAAGGTACGCCCATTCCTCAGTGATCAGCATGTCCTACCACTGGCAGCTTGTTCTCATTATGCAGGGAGGACCGAAGCGTGACGCGTGATGAGTCGCCCCATTCTCATCCAGGATCAGCGGGGTAGACTCGTCATTTAGGGTGGGGAGCGTTGCGTCTAGCTGAAGATCAGAAGTCCAGCATGTACGTACGGATGGCACGCTGTCGTTGTCAAGCATACGGAGGATTGGAGAAGGTTGGCAGTCCACTCTTTGGCCGTCTACATCTATACATGTGACGCTAATATTGGCCCATGTCCCGCAGGATTGGAACGGGGTCCAAATTATGTATAGTTTCTACGGTACGATCCTCAAATGAATGTCGCTTGTGGTCTCGCCGCTTGCCCTGGCGTGGAGAAAGAATCCTGGGTTCGTTTAAGACTGTACCCCAGTCTAATTTGACAATGTATGACGTCGTGAAAGACGGATATTTTTACTGACTTATTTCTAGCAGATGGGGCTGTTGGGTTATCGTATTTGTCGCCATACTCAGACGGTCTCGTCAAGTACGATATCTATCTTTGTTCAGCTAATCCACAATGGGCAGGATGCCCAGGATTAATGCGTCAAGAAGCCGGCCGCGCGCTCAGATCTCAGACCTCAAGTCCTTGCACGTCTGCATATTCAGCCGGCTGGTCGGCACACGTGAGTTCCTCCCAGAGCCATCCCACCGCTTTCGAGACTGATCTATAGACCTCCAGCAAAGCAATAAAAGTCGATACGGTAGTGCACAATCAATTCTTCAACAATGAGCACATGTCATGTTAGTTGACATGTCTATCTTTGTCTGCAAACGCCGAATGCTGGAGTTCCAAGGATAGACGATCACAATGTGGCGTTCGGGATGTTCAGCCGCTGAAGCGGGCTTCGTCCCGACTAGAAGACTTTTGGTGGCTAGGTCTAGAGAGAACCCTTCTGTGCGTCTCTCTATTATTAATGGTCACCATAGTCATGTCAGAGACTCAAGCCAGGGGTTGACTTCACACACCAGGGCTTCATATCACCAGACGTACCGGTCGACGAATGTCGAGCTTTCGTCTCGTCCATTATTCTGTCTATCTGGCCCCGAATAGAGTTTTTCGGCCAGCAAGGAGTTTGAGGGACCTTCTTGCTACCTCGGCCAGAACTCCGACTGTGGTGTGAACTCGACGTACGTCCGTGTCTCCCATTCAGTGAAGCGATTGTGAACTTGGCACTAAAGGGTCCTCGCAGCTTCTGGTGGCAGACCTAAGTATGACCCCCGAGACCCAACCAACTTCTCGATTTTGACGTACTTACGGAGCAAGAACCAGGGCGCGCCACGGGATACTCCGTTCCCTTCTCCAAGTCAAGCACATCCAGATGGTATTGCCCCGCACTTCTGCCCCTTAACTTCCGTGATCACCCGTAGGAAATCTTTGCCTCCGGGGCTTTGTCGTTAGAACCGGGTGGCGATGCCGGCTATTGAGAGGAGGAGGAGTCGCCTGACCCTCAAGCACGACAATTCCAAAGCTGATCTTCCTCTTCCTCTCTGGGTCGATGCTCGCCCTTCCGCCCAGTTCCAGGTTGGGGATCCCACCTTCTCATTTGCTTGCCACGTAACGGATCGTCCGCCTGCCGCAATGTCTGTATGCGCTATGTGAGTATACAACTCCGAATGACCATCTCATGACATCTACTGCTCAAGTGTCGACTACACCAGGCCAAAATTTCGCTCAGGACCCATGGCAGAAATACTTGTATCATATTTACTCCGGTCCGGGTCTCCGAAGGTGCCTCTGTGGCTGACGTCATACCGCCTGACACCGATTTCTTCCACGTGATAGATCCAAGACGCGTTTGGACGCGTCTTTTGCGTCGGGGGGACGTGAACTTTAAATCTGTGTCCCTTGCCTTTCTTCCGCTACCATCCCCGTATCTCCGTCCTGCGCCCTCCCCAACGAGTGCATATATGCACCCCCACGTCTCTGCGCCCTCAGCGACTCATGCGAGGACGGGGTTGACGGGATGTTAGGTGCTTGATGGTGCGTACAGTGACCTCAATATCGTCCGGACAACGCTGAGCCCGCCCTGAACAGGGTTTGGACTACCTACTTAGGTGTATGCATTGTCCTTGGTGGAAAGTGGGTTTTAAGGCCTTCTCTCTGTAGTATGGTGAGTGTCATGTCGCATACAGTCAATGTCTCGGACGGGGTCGACCATGGGGACCAACCCCAGACAAGCCCTGGCAGACCGTCCGCTCCACCCCAAGTCGGTGTATGCGGTATATGCGCAATCCCAAGCGACCTCAAACAAGATCGCAGTCTTTGCTCTCCATCTACTGTAGTTTCTCATTGGAGCGGGCCATTTGAGGTGGTGGGTCCGATGCTCAATCTACGTCCATACTTGCGGTCTCCCGACTTTTGAGGTCGGCAGGCGCCCTTGGACTCATGCTCGTGGCTCAGTCTGTGTTGCTCTAGGGCTCGCACCCTGACAGTACTTTGGCCTACAGGTCAAAAGCTCTGAGTAAAAGTGGTCGACACGGACGGTCTACTACCCCGGAGGGAGCTTCCATTCAGGTATTTGAGTGGGAGGAAATCGTCACCACATTTTCTAGGCGTGTAATAATGCCAACGTCTAACTGACCCATGCACCTCCCAGGCGCCTCAATATCCTTTTGGTCTTCGAGAACTTCGGAGGGTTTCGAACGTCTCCATGGGCGAGTCTTTCGATATGCGACGATGGGTGCCATCTATCCCGAAGGGCTGCGACCTGTGGCCAGTAGATTCTCATTCAGCCGCACGTATGTGCTACGTTTTCCCTGGTTCAACCTTCGCGGCCTAAACACACTGGCATTTCGAGAACGCACTTCGTCTTTCGTTTCTCGTGACCCCATGACCCTCGTGTGATTGACCTTCCATCCTTCGAGGGTCAATAGTGGATGCATTGAATCAACGCCAGCGTTGATGGACCACAAGGTCCTCATGTGAGGCACCACGGGATGCCAAGGTAACCCCCTCCCTTCCGCTGCGGAAGGTGCGTCATCCCCCATTCAAGTATAGTTTCATCCCACAAGTCACTGCAGGCTCGTTTTCCCCCGGTCCTCTTGGTCTGCAGGACTGGCCATGGCCGCATATTCCCTCAACCATTGAGGTTTCCGTTCCGATAGGGCACTCCCAATGAACTCGCACATGGTATCTTTGATCATGGCAAGGGTTCTGACGAACACGTTCTGCGCTCAGTGCACTATTCTCACCACACTCCGACGAATGGGAGGTTCGCCGTCGCTCGCTTTGGACAGATCAGACGCGCGTTTATGGGGGTTGCGAATCTTCGATGCGGAACTTCCGCCGGTGTACCGAACATTGGACCCCGGACAGCTATCGAGGGACATAACTTGAGTATAAGTATGTCGGTGATGGCGGGCGGTGAGTAGTGAGGCACACGCGTACGAAAGGCGCGCCAGTTATTGCCGTCTCCCTCAAAACGTGAGTCTTCAACGTCAACTCAACGTCAACGAGGGTCGGAATGGAGGCTTCCGCGACATTCAAATACGAGCCTGTCATGTCGCGAGGGTGCGTCGGCCTCCGTTGAGTGAAGGACTAGATGCGCATAGACTCCCTTTTCTTTCTTGGAACCCACTACGCATCGCCGCGCTCGCCGCGAGATGAGCTCCGGACACTACGTAGCAGGTGCTGTTGCCCGCTGGTAGTCCTGCGTGGAACGGGCTTCGTCAGTAAGGAGGGGGTTCTTCATTCTACTTCCGGAATGCCTTCTTGTGTGCGGATACATACCTCGACCGGCAGCAGTCTGTTTACGCCGCTGCATATGCGTCGGCATTTCCCCTCTTTCTGACCCGCGTCGGAGAATGTTCCTACCTCCCACATATATTGCCGCCTTGTTGCCCCTTCGTTCCCTTGCGCCTGGCCTGGGACCATACTACGAGCCTTAGTACAAGCTCATACCGTAACGGCTGGCGAGGGCTGGCGTACAGGCACCGCGTACTGATTCCCGAGGTGTGGCGGGCACAAACTGCCACCGGTTTAGGTTTGTTGCATCGTGCCTTCGTGCGACCTCAAGGCACCCCAGCATGTTGGGAAAGGGGCGACGGCCAACGAACCTTGAAAGCGCTATGTACACAGTTGCGCGCGGGGATCGCGCGAGCCCAGGCTGGGCGGTCCTGGGTCGTTATTGAACAAACGGCTTCCATGGGGTACGTGACACGCACCTCCGTTAGACTTTCTGGGCAATAAGGGCCGGTGGTTCAACGTTGAAAAACTACGGCGACCACTTCGAGGAAGGTCAGCGTCGACTCTGGCGCTTACACGCCGCGCATGCACCACCTTCGCGGCCTTTATCGAGCGAGCCGACGGTCACGCACCATGCATCGTGCATCATGGGTCAGTGCAGCGACTTCTGCGGGGGGAGCACCTCGACGTTCCCGATCGATGGGCGTGAGGCTTCCGCGATGCAGCCTCGCAGCTGACACAAAATTTTTCCGGAGAGCTTCAGATTTGGGAAGTTTGTGGCTAGATAGCGCCGCCGGCCGCCCTGCTCTGAACCACCGTTTTTGAATGAGAGCCGATCACTACTTAGAGACGGTAGGCGCGAACATGCAGGGAGGCGCACGGCACCTTCATATCGGCGGATGCGTGGCGATTGTCGCCCGCGTTTGCAGTCACGGTGGGCTTCCTCAGCCTGCCCGCTCCACTCGACTGTGACCCGGTGACCTGTGGTCGCGCTGGTTGCGATAGTCGCTCTCCAAGTTGAAGGGAATGGGGAAGTGAGCTCCGCTATGTCGCCGCGATGCTGTGATCTGCGAGTGGAGACAACTGGAGAGGCTGGGAGAAAGATCGGGAGGAGGCCCGAGCTTCCGAAGGCGGTTACATATGTTTTTGTAGCTGCCGTATCCGACGCGGTGCCGGAGGCGGAGGAAGTACGGCAAGCTGAAGAAGAGGATGCCGTGCGCAAGCGGGTCCTGTCCTTGATGCCGGGACGTTGAGTATTCAATCGCATGGCAAGGAATTCTTCCCCGAGGTCAGCACAGCATCCGGATCCGTTATCAGGCTTTAAACATATCCTACCAGGCTGATGGCCGTGCTTGTGCTGGGGGCGAACATATAGGTACGGGATTTCGTCCGAAGGGGGGATACAGAACAGCTTCCATCTGGACGTGATCAATTGGATGAGTAGTCCTCGAAAGACGCTCTTATTTCTCAGTCCACGCACTACGCACTACGAGCGAGGGCGGGTTCAGAGTTCAGAGAGGCTTTGTACGACGTACTCACCGTATTGTGTTGTCTCCGTCCGTTGCGACCTCGGAACGGAGCACTGTGATCTTCCGTCGCGCTTCCCGCCAAGTCCACGACGTCACTAGTAAGTAAGCGGCAGGATGGAGTATCTCCGATGGCCGTTTAATATTCTTGGAGCGCTGTCCTGACAATCAGACTTTAAACGAGCCGCCGCTAAGTGCTGATGGACGTGAGGAATGGTGCTCGTGGTTGCGATGCTGCATAGAGGGTAAGCACAAGGCTAACAATACAGGTATCATCCGGTACAGGCTACGCACGTTACCGTACCAACTCTTGGCTGCGGCATGCCGTTGACGGTTAATGGCCGAGTGCGAACCGACTCGGGCGATGCAAGCGTGAACTTATGTTGCAGAGGGTGTGGAGCACCTGATGGTAAGTAATAATCGTTGAGTGTAAATATTGTCCCAGGGCGATGTTGGAGCGACCGCATTTGGCAGCGTCCTCGTTGTCTCGCCGAGGCGGCTTCAATAGGACGACTGACGCCACTTGATATCGCGGTGTTCGGAGTCTCCGCCTCGCACCACACACCTGCAAAGACCAGGAAAACCCTGACCGCCAGGTCATATAACTCCGTCGTGGGCTGGGACAATATCTGCGCCGTTTTTGAGAACAAGACGCTGCGAGACGGATCATGGTGACTGAATGGGTGGATGAGAGGAGGAGAAGACCGGCGAGCCGCGGGGCAAGTGCTGCGCCACGGTCGGACATGCTCCGGGGACGGGCGCGTGCGAACCCGCGTGAACAGTTCAGAAGAATAATAGTTAGGTCGGCACGTTCCATCCGCCATCGCCCTCTCCCTCCTCCTCCCCGCCGTGCCCATCGTCGTCCTCGTCTCGAGCGACGATGGCGTCCGTAATCCACCACTCGCAACATCCCTTCTTCACACATCTCGTCGCTCTCTTATCTGTCTACGAGCTTGGCCCTTCCCTCCCTACCCCGATCCCGAAATATGACGGCCCAACAGATTGGCAGATCGAAAGCATCCTGCGCTCTCTCGGCGCGATGGCGCGTCGCATGTACACCGCAGAGGAGGCCTTGAACTCCATCCGCGACGCCGAGAGCTGTGGCCCCGAATCGAAGAAGCGCCGTAGCGTCGGCGACAGCCCTCCTATGTCCAGTTCTGGTTCGTCCCATACCGACACTTCCTCCATCGAGTCTAGTGGATTTGCGAACGGCTCATCATCAGTGTCCCCCTTCTTCACTCCTACGAGCTCAGTTGAGAGCATTCCCAGCACGCTGGACGACTCTATCAAGGACGTCGAGATGTCAGACAGCACAAGCGAGGGCAGCTCCAGCAGCAGCGAGCCCACTCCCCTCCCCCAGTCCCCCACGGCACCGGCATTGGCAGCTCTCGCACCCCGAACGGCATGACGATCAACCTCGACGGCGTCGTGAACCCCCTCGACAAGCTCCGCAGGGCTACAGGACTGAACTCGGCAAACGTTGCTTCCGCACCCCCTTCGACCCAGGCCGACCATGTGTCGTGCCCTGGTTGCGGCAGAATCATCACGGATACGGCTACGATCTCCAAGATCGTGAACATGTCTACTGGCGACGTCTCCTCCCCCCTCGTCGTGCCCCCCGGCCCACTCGCCGCGGCGGCGTTCGAGAGCGGCATGAGCGCGGTCGACGAACTCAAGCTCTTAAAGACCCAGGTCCAGGATGTCGCGCGCGTCTGCAACGCCGTCGCGCGTGGCGATTTGTCGCAGAAGATCACCGTGCCCGTCCAGGGCGTGGTGATGATCCAGCTCAAGGACGTCATCAACGCGATGGTGCGTCGATCCGCTCTTACGCCCCAGCGGTGGCGCATGCTGATCCTGCGCCGCTTGGCAGGTTGACAAACTCGGACAGTTCGCGAAGGAGGTCACTCGGGTCTCCCAGGAAGTCGGCACGGAAGGGTACGTGGACCTCTATCTTGCACCCCTTTATCCTTTCTGGCGTGAGTTCGCACCCCGCGTCATGGCATGCTCAACCCACGTTGCAGCAAATTGGGCGGCCAGGCGCTCGTTCTGGACGTCGAAGGCACATGGCGCGAGCTCACGGGCGTCGTCAACAAGTTGGCGGCGAACTTGACGAACCAGGTACGGTCTATCGCAAAGGTCACCAAGGCTGTCGCGTTGGGCGATTTGTCCAAACAAATAGAGGTCGATGCCCGCGGCGAGATACTGGAACTCAAGAACACGGTAAACGGAATGGTCGGCAGATTGAGAGCGTTATCGGCAGAAGTCACACGGGTTACGATGGAGGTCGGTTCTAAAGGTCAATTGGGTGGTCAGGCGCATGTACCAGACGTTGAGGGAGTATGGTTGGAGTTGACGCGCAACGTAAGTCCCATTGACTTCACCTTGTCAAACGCTGATTTTGAAGGTGACATGATCATCGCGTAGGTGAATCGAATGTGTTCGAGTTTGACGGATCAAGTGCGGTCGATCGCGAAGGTCACAACTGCTGTCGCTCGGGGAGACTTGACGCAGAAGATCGACATCGAGGTCGAAGGCGAGATGCTTACTTTGAAGCGAACAGTCAACTCTATGGTGGACCAGTTGAGCGCATTCGCCTCCGAGGTCACCCGCGTCGCCTTGGAAGTCGGTACCCAGGGTATCTTGGGCGGTCAGGCGCGCGTCGAGGGCGTGCAGGGCACTTGGGCGGACTTGACTAGGAATGTTAACGTATGTGCCGTTTTCATGGTCTCGGCAAGCGCTCCTCCTTATCTCAACGCTCCTTCGGGCTCGCAGAAAATGGCTGTGAATTTGACGGATCAAGTGCGCTCTATTTCGGACGTCACGAAGGCCGTCGCCAACGGCGACTTGAGTCGGACCGTCAATGTCGACGTGCAGGGAGAGATGCTTGACTTGAAGACGACTGTCAACCAGATGGTCGCCCGGTTATCGACATTGGCCAGTGAAGTTACTCGTGTCTCCTTGGAGGTCGGAACCGAGGGTATTATGGGTGGTCAGGCGTCCGTACCCGATGTTCCAAGGTGTTTGGAAGGTGCGCAGTGTCGCTCTGTCTAGAACTATGGCTGCGTAGTTGACCCGCATGTCCGCCACAGGGTTTGACGGACAACGTGAACCTGATGGCCATGAACTTGACGAACCAGGTGCGGTCCATCGCCGAGGTTACAAAGGCTGTCGCTGGCGGAGACTTGACCAAGCGGATTACCGTCGATGTGCGGGGAGAGATGCTTGACTTGAAGGAGACGGTCAACGGCATGACGGAGAGTTTGAGCCTCTTCGCAGACGAGGTGACACGTGTCGCAAAGGAGGTCGGAACCGAAGGTCTCTTGGGCGGTCAAGCGCAGGTCAGCAACGTCGGAGGTACCTGGAAGGATTTGACGGACAATGTCAACGTCATGGCTGCCAACGTATGTGCTTGCTCTTGGTTGAGGAGGTGCCTTCTGACATTCGTTCTTCTGGCGCAGTTGACGTTACAAGTACGAACCATCGCTTTGGCCACGGTACGTCGTCTGCACGTATATGTATATGTCGTGCAAGTAGAACCTTAACGTCCGTTAATAGCGCGCCGTTGCGAAGGGCGACTTGACGCAGAAGGTCACGGGCGTACCAGTTTCTGGAGAGATACTCGATCTCGTCAACACGATCAACAGCATGATTGACCAGCTGGCCATCTTCGCCGCCGAGGTGAAGAAGGTTGCTAGGGAGGTCGGGACCGAAGGTAAGCTCGGCGGTCAAGCCGAGGTTGGCAACGTCGAGGGTATCTGGCAAGAGATCACGTAAGTCGTCACCTTTCCAACTGTATCTCCTACCAAGGACGCTGAGTGCTGATCGCCAGGATGTCTGTGAATACCATGGCAAGCAACTTGACGACCCAGGTCAGAGGTTTTGCGCAGATCTCGGCGGCGGCGATGGATGGCGATTTCAGTCGATTTATCACCGTGGAGGCGAGCGGAGAGATGGACTCGTTGAAGACTCAGATCAACCAAATGGTGTCCAACTTGCGCGACAGTATTCAAAAGAATACCGCAGCAAGGGAGGCAGCCGAGTTGGCCAACAGGTCGAAGTCAGAGTTCTTGGCAAACATGTCCCACGAGATCCGGTATGTCGTTGATGCTGGTCGTTCAATCTTGGGATGCCTATTGAAACTGCTCGTTAGGACTCCGATGAACGGTATTATCGGCATGACGGAGCTCACGTTAGACAGCGACCTGAACCGATCGCAGCGCGAAAATCTGCTCTTGGTCCACAGTTTGGCTCGTTCCCTGTTGTTGATCATTGATGACATCTTGGATATCTCGAAGAGTATGTTCTTGATGCTATCTTTGCGGAAGCACAGCTCTGACAGAACATTTTTTGCAGTCGAAGCCGGGCGGATGACCATGGAGCAAGTATCTTACTCGATCAGGCAGACGGTCTTCGGTATCCTCAAGACTTTAGTCGTTCGGGCTTCCCAAAACCAACTCGACCTCACCTACGATGTCGACCCTGACATCCCTGACCAGCTCATTGGCGATTCGCTTCGTTTACGCCAAGTCATCACAAACTTGGTAGGCAACGCCATCAAGTTCACGCCATCCAAGGTCTCGCGCAAGGGCCACGTCGCACTCAGCTGTAGACTGCTTGCCAAAGACGACCAACACGTAACCCTCGAGTTCTGCGTGTCCGATACAGGTATCGGCATCGCGAAGGACAAGCTGACCATGATCTTCGACACCTTCTGCCAAGCGGATGGTTCTACAACGCGAGTGCGTAGACCTCCTGACTTTGCGGAAGATCACATGCTCATTAAGTGTATAAACAGGAATATGGCGGCACTGGTCTCGGCTTATCTATCTCGAAACGTCTCGTCACCCTCATGTTGGGTAACATGTGGGTCGAGTCAGAGGTCGCCAACGGATCCAAGTTCTTCTTCACCATCACGTCCCAAATCAGCCCGCTGTCGATGGAGGCAACGCTCACCAAAATGCAACCATTCCAGAAGCGGAGCATTCTATTTGTCGATACCTTCTTCGATCGCACTGGCGTTGTCCAGCGCGTGCTTGAGCTCGGGCTCCGGCCGTACGTCGTGCACTCTGTCGCAGAGGTTGCGGACAAGACCACTTGCCCACATATCGATACCATCGTCGTTGACTCGCTCAGCGTGGTACGTGTTGCTACTTGTTACAAGGGGATGCCTTTCTGACTGTCTCGCAGACTGAGAACCTGAGGGAGCATGAGCACTTGCGTTATATACCCATCGTCTTGCTCTCACCGGTGCGCGTACTTGTTCGTTTGATATGAACCTGCACTCACCATTCGTTTACCTCTTCAGGAGTCAAGCCCACGTCTGAATCGTGCGTCTTGCCTTTTTCCTCCATTAAATGCCGTCTTGCTGACCTTTTCTACAGTCAAGTGGTGTCTGGACAATGGCATTTCATCTCAAATAACAACACCCGTCTCCGAACAGGACCTCGCCTCCGCATTGATCTCGGCGTTAGAGTCAAATACGGTCACGCCAGTCGTGGCCGAGAACGACGTGCCGTACGACATCCTGATCGCCGAGGACAACCTGGTAAACCAGAAGCTCGCTGTAAAGATCCTCGAGAAGTACGGTCACCAGGTCGAGATTGCGGAGAACGGCCAGCTTGCAGTAGATGCGTTCAAGGCCCGTGTGCAGAGAAACCGGCCATTCGACGTCATTCTCGTGAGTCTAGACTCTTTCTATTCATTGGTTGTGGGAAGGACTGAACTCATTGCTTCACGGCGCGCAGATGGACGTTTCCATGCCATTTATGGGCGGTATGGAGGCCACCGAGCTTATCCGTACGTACGAACAGACTCATGGCTTGGAGCCAACCCCCATCATTGCGTTGACGGCGCACGCAAGTACGTACTATGCTCGTTTTGCTGTGATCAGCGTAGCTCACTTGGTCTTCACAGTGATCGGCGATCGCGAAAGGTGTCTGCAAGCAGGCATGGACGACCACATCACGAGTACGTACTGCATTTAAAGTGGCCTTGCCACGGACACTTACGCCCGCTGCAGAGCCACTACGCCGCAGCGATCTCATGAACTCGATCAACAAGCTTGCAGGCGAGAGGAAGATGGCGTTGGCCCGGAGTCGTGTCCAACATCGCTCCTCGTTCCCGATGCAGGCTCTCTTGCGCGAGTTCCGGTGACGCTGATCACATCTACTACCTCACCTGCCTACCTCCCGTCCCGCAGTACTTTTCCATTATCCCACCCTATGCCCTTTGTGCTTTCGTCATATCCCTCTGCATGTATTATCATCATCACCTGCTCTGTGTTCCACGCACTTTCGTTTCCGACCGTCTGTCTCTCACCCTGCGTCCCGCTCACGATTAGTTAGTACTGTCTGAAGCACGTTTCCGTCTACTAGCATCCTTGTATTGTTCCTCACTGTCGTCGCCGTTCACGAACTACATACCTATGTTAGCTTCCTTTCACCGTACGCAATCATGTATTTGACCCTCAAGAATCCATCAATCCTTGAAAGGGGTACTGAAGAGGGCTGCGACTTGCAATCTGCGACATGTACAGTCGGGTAAACGGGTCCCTTATGTAAGCTTGACAAGGCGGGACCGAGACTCCTCAAACGTCTCGTCATCCTCTTGAACGTTGAACGTTTACCAAGCGCCAGCCGTTTCCCTGAACCTTCGCCTGCATTTCTCCCCTCATGCCAAATTTAGTCGAAACATAAACATTGCAGCAACAGATATATCGTCTCCTCCTTGAGCTCGAACGATCTATCCCTCAGAAGAACATCACTACAACATCTCACTTGCCCAGTATGCTTCCGGACGCATCTCAGCTCAAGCGCACCCAATGCGGACCTGGCAGGATGACTCAAGTTCCCCTCTCCATTCGAGTTCGGAAAACGTCAGCCCCTCACTCTCGTTGAGTTGCGCATGCGCCAGTTCTCCGGGAAGGTACGCCAAAAGGTCAGATGGTGGGAGAAGGTGTTCGACAAGACCATCGCATCGAAAGTGGCGCGACGAGATGGTCGAACAGGACCGCGTTTTCGTCGAGAAGCTCTGGGGTGGAGAGGAAAGGTTTAGCGCTGGCGACGGGGAAAAGAAGTGGCCCAGGGACCCTATTACGACAGCTCAACTCGATTACATCTTCGACGAGCTCAGGTACGATGCCGGTCAACTTTCCCCAGGCACTGGGGATTTATGTGAGTGCATCCTCGAGATCATCAGTGGCCAGACTCGCATCACTGAATTATCATTCTTGTCTGTAGCCTTCAGTGGTTCCCATGGTATATGAGTCTGTCTCTCTTGTCCCACCGCTCTTGAGAACGGCGCTGCTCGCGGACGTCTTGAAATTGGAGTCCGTGCCAGAAGACGAGAGGGACTGGCATCCTGGCTCTAAGAAACAAGTCCTCGACCTCGTTCATCCCTCTCTGTACTTCTTACGCATTGGCCATACCCACGTCCTCCACCATGATTCCGCTAGATCGCTCGGTTCGCGAGTAATCACTTTGCGAGAATATCAGGACAGAGTCCCCCCAGAGAAGCACCAGCAGCTGCCGACAGACAACTACGACGTCCGGTTCGAGTTCGATCATGGAGGCCGACTCGACCAGCCATTCTCTGAGAAGCATCAATGGCTACCGACGGACTTCGAAGTATCCGCCACGGGTCGAGTGCGGCCGCTCGGATACATCAACAATCTCCACCCCATCGACCATGGGGACGCCTACGCGACGCTCTCGGCGATACTAGAGCGCTTCCTTCCTCTCTTCGAGCGAGTCGCCTCGGACGCGCTCAGCCCAAGCCGGCCCTACGCTATCCACGTCGACGGACACCGCTGGTACAAAGGCACACCACCCTATCCCGGCGCCCGCGATGACGAAGATGCCTGGGAGCGCAACGACCATTGGCCCATCATCCCTGATCCTGCTCCGTTCGCACCACCTTCCTCCAGCGGGCGCGTTGACCTCAACCTTAAGGGGCGCACGCTTCAAGTTATCGTCAAGCTCGCCAACATCGTGCTCACCCCCGAGAACCCAGAGTACCCGGGCGGTAGCTGGCACGTGGAAGGGATGGAGAACGAGCACATCGTCGCCACCGGGCTGTACTACTACGCGTGCGACAACATCACCGAGTCGAGGCTGTCCTTCCGTGCCACCGTCGGCAAGCCTAACCCATGGAGCATGCTGAGGCTCCATGAGCAGTGGGACCACAAGGGAACTGTCGTCGCCTGGGGACTTGGGCAGGAGTCGCCTCTGAACCAAGAGCTCGGCCACATCGTCGCAGCGCAGGGGAAGTGCGTGGCATTCCCCAACATCTATCAGCACCAAGTCCAGCCGTTCGAGCTTGCGGATCCTTCCAAGCCGGGATACCGGAAGATTGTCTGCTTCTTCCTCGTCGACCCGTCGACCAAATCATCTCCACCAGCGACGTTCTGCCCCAGCAGGAGTCCTGGTGGAAGTCCGACTCGTGGGCCGAGGTGGCATGCGCTGCCGGTACCCCTCGTCCGCACGCTTCCACGAGAGCTGTACGATGAGGTTATCTCGTACGCTTCACTGGGAATGATGACGCGAGCGGAGGCGGAGGAATGTAGGAAGGAGTTCATGGAAGAACGCTCCGATTTCGTTTTCCACCATGGGAAGGAGGTCTTTGAACTCGAGTGGAACATGTGCGAGCACTAAGCAGGGTAATCAACGCCACGTTGATGTGTGTGTATTCGGTGAACTTCGTATTTGAGGGCACCTCTTGTGACGCCAGGACTACAGGGAGAGGAAAATACATAACGTCGAGGTCTCTGCGGAAATGTACTTTAGACAAGGGACTTTAGACAAGGGAATTGAGATGCTACAGCTTCGCCACCGGTTCTTCAACCCTGATCGAATAATATAACCTTGGGAAATGACACAGTACGGGCTTTCCTGAGGAACCAACTGTCTCTATAACAACTTCCTCCTTGCTGAGGGCGACGAGAGTCCCCACGGTAGGTACCTTACCTGTTCAGAATCAGAGCCGTGAGTGTAAGACTCCGTCACATCACGACTAGTATTCTAACGTACCGCTCTCGGTTGGTGCAACCGAGACTACATCCTGTAGCTTGACTTTAAGTCGGGATGCCTCCACAGCATCGAAGCTGACGGCATTGATTTGCGCGGATGCGGAAGAGGTGATCAGTTCCGCAGCGCGTTCTCCGGAAATGTTGTCCAGGACCGAGCCGTGTGCAGCATTCTCCTTGGCGATGTATGCCGACATTCGCGAGATCCACTGTAGGCAATGGTTCAGCGAAGCAGAACGAACGTTGAAGTTGAAGGTAGATGACGCACTGCAAGGGCCGCAGGGAACTCGGCATTGTCCAACAGCTCATTCTTTATATGCCTCAACGGGCGGAATGACAGCACCCAGTCCCAGACATAGTGAACAGAGATGTCCGCGAGACCAGGGGTCTCGGTATCCATCAGCCATTCGCGACCATCTGAGAGCTGCTCTTCGATAAGTGACTATAGCCAGGTGTTAGTAGCATGCAAGCGCGACAACCTTCTTGGAATGTCAGAGAACGAACCAGGTGGGATGACAGTGCGCTGATCACGACAGGCTGATTGGCCATGATCGCTTGGGGGTCGATCTTCGTCCCAAACCACTATCAATCGTGACGGTCAGTCAGGTCACAGAGAGCTTTCGAATGTACTTACGTTGCTCCTGTCATCCAGGAACTCCTGCTTAAACTTGTGGTAGGGGAGAGTCTGGGATCCAAGGGCACCGAGCGTTCGGTCTGCATAGGCCATGGCCAAGGCCTTGATCATCCCGGTGTCTGCGGTGCCTCCGCCCTTTCGCTTCGGGAAGATTGTACCAAATCCCTCCGCAGGAGTAAAATTGCGTTCGAGCACGCTAGTTATGAGGCTGCTATCGCAATAGACATCCTTGCCGATTGCCAGGACCGGGACGAGCCGGTACTTAACGCCAAGGCGATCGGCGAGGTCGGGGCGAGGATGCGTCATAGGCACCTGGGGCCCACGATCCAGGGGAGTAAGAACGTAGAAATTGCTTGCAGGACGGAGCGCACCAGTACTGACCTCCACTCTGATATGGGGTATCTTCTTGATTGTCAGAAAATGCCGAACCTTTCTCGAAATGGGTGAAGCATCGTAGCTGGGTAAGTCGTCAACCACCATGGCGACTACACGAGACCGATCCACTCACTGGTATAATATCACAGGAAGTTGAGTAGCAGAAGTCATGTTGATATGAAAGCCTCACTTCTGTACAGTTTGGATCGCACTTAGACACGGAGGGGACGGCTGAATGCCACTCACAGTCACTGTGAACCTGCATAACTCGGGCTCGGGCATCGGGGGCGGTCGCCATCGTAATCATGGGGTGTAGACACTGGTGGAGGTCCGGGTACCGGAGTATGACCGAGGATCTTGGGTTTCACATGCATACGCATACGAGCAGGCTCTTGGACACATAAGTCGCGGTACTTATCCATGAGAGGGACAGTTAGCAGGGGTCGTATGCAGTAGCGAAAGTCGCGGCACCGGCTCGATTGTAAGCCGATTAACCGGAACGAAGCCTCGGCCTTACGTGGATAGACGCCGCGGTGCCCGGTTAGTCAAGCTGCCCTTCCTCAAGGCCTCAAGTTCAAGTTGGAGCTCGATTTATTGAGACCATGAACTCGCTCTTGGCCTCTGCGCATCCTGGGCCATTTATTACAACGACTTCTGTTCAGTGATAAACATCCAACCGGGGCCGCACTCCCTCTCAAGATCACAAAACCGCCATGCCGCCCTCCGCGCGGCCTCTCATCGTCATCGCTGGCGTTGGAAATGGCTCAGGTACGTACAACGTATCTTACTGTAGAAAAAGCTCTTGTCTGCCGATCATTTGGCGCATGGGAATCCTTCATTCAAGCGCATGTGAGAGCGTTCAGGTGGGAGTGCGTCCGGGACATTGACACAGTGTCGTTCAACGTCTATAGGGATGCTCCTTCAAACCCTCGCACGCTTTCTACGAGGGAAAATCGTGATTTTTTCCGCCTTTTCCTTCCAATTTCTGTGACATTCGTTGTGCTGAACATCGTACTTCTTCTCCAGGCACCGGTGGTTCTACGGCGTATGTAACCATCTGTTTATCGTCTCCTCCGACAGCTCTAGGACTTCATCGGGCCCCTCACCGCTTATATCTCATGAGCAAGCGAGTGCTGCTCTTTGGCCATCTTCGGTGCTGATGCGTATTCCTTGCCCTGTCCCTTAGTCGTCTGTTTGCGACCCAGGGATATCGCGTTGCGCTGATTGCCAGAGGCCCGGATAAGCTGAAGCAGGTGGCCGACGATGTAGCCGCTGAATGCAGCGGGGCAGAGGTGAGTAGCAATGGAATACCATGTCATACCTGCCTCGTGAGCTTGCCTCACATGGTGGTCATGCCATGCCAACGCTATTTTGCCAGGTAGCAGCGTTTCCTGTTGAATCGTACGGGGATCAAGACATGACGGACGCTTTCACGGCGATCAAGGCTTACGAGTGGCCGTCTGGTGGCGCCACAGAGATTCGGGTCGCCTTGTACAACGCTAGCTCGGGCGTCCGGGGACCATTCCTGGAGACGACGTACGAACGCTTGCGGAGGATGCTCGACAGGACCATCGAAGGCGCGTTTGCATTCTCGCGCCATGTCATCGAAGAGTTCCAGAAGAACGACCTTGACGAGAGGGGCAAGCGCGGCACGCTCCTCTTCACGGGTGCGACGAGCAGCATCCGAGGCAACGTCCTGACTAGTGCATTCGCCGCGGGAAAGTCTGCTGTGCGCTCGTTGAGTCAGAGTTTGAACAAGGAGTTCAGCCCGCAGAACATACACGTGAGTCACAGCTGCACGGACGATATGAGCAGCCATTCTGACTTGTTCACGTATGATTTGTCAGGTTGCCCATGTACGTCATACATCTTTGAACTCATCCACTGTTGATTTAGGGGATCTTAATATCTGGCATTCTTTGCATAGGTTATTATCGACGGACGTACGTACCCTAAAGTTTCACGAAACCGAGTCGACGAAGCTAATATCGATTTATTTTCACCAAGCTATCCTGGTTGACTTCCACGTCACAACGTATGGTGAACCGTTCAAGAATAAATCCGGACATCCGTCTGGATCCCCGAAGCATCGCTACGGTGTGTCACTGCACTTTTCTGACTTATCTCACGCTAACAGGCCTTTCTCCGTCCGCCAGGGCTACCTCTACCTTGTAAATCAGGATAGATCGGCCTGGACGTGGGAGCTTGACCGTGAGTCTTCCTGAACGCTATATCGCATTTAACATCCTACCTGACATCTACCGGTATTCTAGTCCGTCCAGCGCATGAGAAGTGGTAAATTTGTGAAGAATCGAATGCTGGACTCATTAGCAAACGAGAAGTCTATTACTGCCTTGAAGCTGGCTCGAGTTGCTATCGACACAGCTGTGGGTCTGTTTTGCGACTTGCGGGTGGGAGCAAGGCGCTCACATTAACAAAATCGCTATGCATTGTAATAAATAACTCGTTCACGACATCCTTGTACAGTGATCAGCCGACGAGCTTGAGCCTCATTGCAAGATGTGTCCGTTGGCGATGTTGGATCTTCATGAGTGCCAAATTTGGTGTCCTTTAGCGGTCTGCACTCGGGAGATCATCATACACGATCTTGGCGGGCCCCCTCCTCTCGATCCCCTGCTTGAAAGTCAGCTTATACGAGACGGTAAAACCAATGTGCTGAATCTCACGTTCTCTATCCAGCTGAGCTGCGCTTGCATTTCTGTAAGGCCACATAGGAGCACGATTTTGAACTTTTGCACATAGTAAACCCCATTGGTTCCATTCATCGGTTCCCGTTGTACCTGCGACGTGTCCGCAGATATGGTGCAGAGAGGCGTGAACAGATCTGGGAGGATGGAGTCAGACCGCTGCGCGGGGGATCGGGAAGCTGGATCAGTTACTAGCCTGGCTTGACATCCACCCATTCCGGCGGGTCCGCTTCTTGATAGACGATCACAACAGAGGAGACGTTATTCAATGCAGATGGCTGATGTGCTTCTTTCATGAAGGATTCCGATATCTCTTCCCCTTCACGGACACGGGTACCCTGTGGCAAGGATGCGTAAACATGCATGTCGCGGCATGCTTGCAAAATGCACACCTTCTGAAGGATCATTGAGAAGGCATTTGGCAACACGACGCGCCCGGACGGACGAACGATCTTCTGGCGATATCGGAGAAGGTGTTCGAGGTCTCCAGGGCGGAACTCTGTGTTGACCTTCGTGCCGTACGTCGTCTTCACAACGCGCGACGATACAAAATGGTCCAGGTAGAAATAGATGGCACCGTTAGCAACAGCCTTGCTCCTACAATTTCCTGTCCATATGAGGTTCTTAGTGGCCAAATTAAATTGCGAAAACGCACGTTTGGGAGTCTGGCCTGTAAAGCGTTACCCCGCTTGACTCGAGCTCCTTCTTCAGTGTCGAATATAGCCAAGTGCTAGCCGCAAACCCGCCGACGAGAAATGCAGTCTATGGACGTAGGCGTGAGCGATAGAATTTGATCCCTGGATGATCGTAATGGGCCACTAACGGAAAGTGTGGAACTGGCCATATCACGTTGCTGCTCAATGACACGCAGGATAGAATCGACAGAAGGTCTGAAAAACGATGCCATCTTCGCCCTACAGTGATACAATCCAATGTTAGCCGGCACATGATACCAAGCGTTGAATATGCATAGGACTCGCCCACTAAGCGTAAGTCGCCCGCGAGAGATATTGACCGCGTCGTCATGGTCCTTCCGCTTGCCGAATTTAACATGGGATTCCACGCTCTCAGCTTCAAACATAGGCTTGGTTTCTCTCTCGAATGCATTAAGTATGAGCTTGATGTCTTCGTCATTGCAGAAGACGGAGGAAGCGAGATGGCCTAAGTCCATCAGCGTGAGGGATTTCGCAGATGTCTTGACTAGAGTAGTTGAAGTCTCACCTTTGAGGAACTTCGAAAAGCGAAGGTTCACGCGCGTGGAGCCCTGCAAGGTGCCTTCATTCTGTTGTCAGTCCAACAGCGTCGCGATTTTGGATGGCGACTCACAAGCTGGCGAGGTGATCTCCTCCACCGATATCGGCGATGTTGACAGAAACCGGTAGCTACTGATGTCCACAGTGCCACCGCCGGCGTCGATTATGATAATGCTCTTGCCATCCTATCTGACGCCGTGAGGTAATAGACGTTAAAAGAATGTCGTACAACTCGCACCCGCATAGTATCATTTGTGAGTCCATTATTGATGCAGAAGTTCAGGCTCGCCTCACCCTCTGTGACGAAGTGGATGCGTGAATGACCCGCACTCGTGTCGGGAATAAGCCCTGCAAGGACCGCTGCCTGTCGCATCTTGCTCTGCTGGAGGCCCTCCCAGCCGTTTGGATGAGGGAGAACGAACTCAATGTGGTCCTTGGTAGATCCTACAACGAGGGATGCATCCCGATGGGCTAACCGCCCTTGTCGGTTGCCAACCTCCCTTCGCCTTGACACGTGATCCTCCTCCTCCGTTAGCTCCTCCCACTCGCGCTTCTGACGGCTTATGTTCCGAACCTGTCTGGCTGTATAACCACTACTGTTGTTTCGCAAACAGGTTCCTACCACCAACTGGTACCAGGGCTCTCTCTGAGTCTACCCTCCTCTACGGTTTGGAGGCACTTCTGAGCGTTGAAGTGGTTCCGCCTTTTGCCAACCTCCGCCGTTTGGGCAAAGTCGCCGCCGAGGCCTGTCATGGATGACATGACAGATCTGAGGCGCTGACATGACAGGTCTCGGCCCCGATGGATCGCTATGCCCTTTCTTGCAACTGCATACTGACCTCCCGCAGCCGCCTCCCGCGGTGCAGTGGGTTCAACCTGGTGTCCACGCCGTCAGCCATAATATTCCCCTCTCACGCCTTGCCCTGGTCTCCCGTAGACACTGTCTGGATAGGGCGTCGCTTTTCTCTTGCCCGGCCTCATTTGCGGGTGACATGATGGTGGCGTCAGCACCCTGATCCCATCGTGTCGGGCCCACCCGGCTCCCGCTCTCCCATCCAACCCGGGACCTGGGCCCTGAGGGCAAGGGAGGTTGCAAACCGACAAGGGCGGTTAGCCCTTCAGGATGCATCCCTCGTTGTAGGTGGCTCGTAGATCCTACAACGAGGGATGCATCCGGGATGCACGTAGATCCTACAACGAGGGATGCATCCCGATGGGCTCCCTCGTTGTAGGTGGCTCGTCCTTGACCTCATTCCAGATACTCTCTCCGCTGCCATGCCTCTCGCAGATGTAGCGGCCGATGATTGCAAAGAGGTAGCCGAGGAAATCGGCGAAAACTGCAACGATGGTCTTGTTGCGAGGTAGCGGTGGGAGGTCCTTGTCGGAGAATGAACTAGAGTCCAATCTCTCCGGACGCAGGTGCAGCTTGAACCTGGCAAGCACGTTAGCAACCCTTGGTATTCAGTGCGGGCAATATACCATTCCACGAAGGTCAAGTCCTCGTCTTCGGCCACCAAGTCCATGTCGGGCTTTGCTGCCTCGGCACCTGCCGAGTGAAGGGTGCCGTCAGGACGGTAATATAGTATAGACGGAATTCTGTAGTGGCCCGCTTCATTCTCTTGACCGGGGTAACTGGTCAAGTTAATCAGCCACAACAGCTTTCGTGCTGTATTGGTAGGGCGTACCAGGTGATGTCGTAGATCCTAGGAACCTCTCCAGGGTCGAGAATGGCGTAAGAGACACCAGAAAAGGTGGTTCCGACGTCTATTCCAACCACCAGTTTGCGAACCGGCCCACGATACGCTTTCGAGGAAGACATGACGAGGCTTAGGAGCCAGTCAGCAGGGGAGAATCGGATGGTTTTATGTCGAGTTACTAGCACAGTTAAGCTCAACATGCGGCGACGGTGCTGCGGTAATGAGGCCTCGGGACCTGTAGCCTTCTGTTCACAGCAGCTTCAGAATTTCGGACGATCTGCAGCATGTAAGGCCAAATTTGTCAGATGTGCGGTCCAACAGCCAAAAGTTACGATGAAAACTACCTTTGGAAGAGAATTGAAACAGCGATATCACCAGAGGTTGAGTGAAGAGGGCCTCGAGGAAAGCTTGCCCCTCTCCCTTGCAGATGTCCCTAGACAACGTACTCTCCTGTGTCTCCTTTCCCTGCATGAAGAATGGTAGTCATGCTCCCGGGCGAACTCCAGAAAACCTGACCGCCCCGTCGTCTCCTGCTGGCCGACGGAACCAAACTCCTATTGACCAGAGCGTATCCTATCCAGTCACCCAACCATTACTTCCAGCGGTCTCCAAGGATGCGCAGCGAGCATCGAAGAAAGGGAGGAAGGGAACGGAAGACGCATCGAGGCGCATGCGCACGGACGAGGCCGCTTCAGCGGAGACCAGCCGGAGTCACGCGGGAAGCCGAACTGCATTCAAACTGTGGGAGCCACATGTGAGGGGACATGCGTCCGGGACAGGACGTCACGCTGAGCACGTCGGAGCTGGGGTCACCCAAGTTCCACGGGAGACGCACCACGCCAAAGTCAACCAGGCAGCGGTCAACATAGGGGGCGGCCAGCACCCGAGGCCTCTACCCTCTCCTCACGGGAACACGTCCTACGCAAGCCAGTGCGAAGGAGATATAGGCGTTCAAACCGACTCTGAACATGGTGTTTCCATCGAATCATCCCAACAGGACCTCCAGGCATCGGTTGTGGAGACTTCGAAGAAGGCGGAGGAGGTAGAAATCTGGAGGAAGCAGGCGGAGGAGGCCGAGATCTGGAAGAAGCGGGCGGAGGAGGCAGAGACCTGGAGGAGGAGGGCGGAGGAGGCAGAGACCTGGAAGAAGCAGGCGGAGGAGGCCGAGACCTGGAGAAAGCAGGCGGAGGAGGCAGAAACCTGGAGGAGGAGGGCAGGCGAGGCAGAGGGACGTGCACGCTTGGCCGAAACCCACTTAGCAGAGGCCAACGGACGCCGCGACGCGGAACAAGCTACGTTCGAGCGAGAAGCTCAGCAGGCAATGAGACAACTCTCCGAAGAGGAGGGCCGCACGAACCGCCTCCAGGGAGCCCTCACGGAATCTGTACAGGAGTTGCGCCGGACTCGAAACAAGCTGCAAGAGGCGACGGCCCTCCTGGATACGCGATCCGCTGAACTGCGAGATGCCAATACGTATCTGACAGGGCTGGACAGCGTCGCTGATACCGAGATTCTCCATCTCGTGAAGAGGATTAACTCCAGGATTTTCCAAACCGCAGCGAGCATCACCGACGTGTTCCAGTCCCGACGCGGCGAAGAGAAGGACATTCGGGTGTCTCGGGAAGCTGCAGCGCGCGTGAAGCATCTGCTCGGGGACGACCTCTTGCACGCACTCTTTTCCACCTCCATCGACCATTCCGATGGCTCCCTCGTGCAAAGCCTCCTTCAAGCCGTTATGGTCTCCTTCACCGGACGACTGTGCGCTACGTGGGTCTTCGGCGTCACTGATTCCCAATTGAACGTCCTTCAAAATCTTTATTTATTCATCAGACAAAAGGGTACGTACTTTGCAATCGCGTAGTTAGAACTCCTATTGACGAGAATCCAGAACGGCCATCAGTCGCTGGCAGATGGAGGGCACTCAGTCGGACGTACGTGAAGAAGTTCCTCCAGGACGGCGCGGACCTGGAACGGGAGCACGGCCACGCGCTAGTGGGCTATATCACGGATATCCTCCTACTATGTGGAATCGCAGGAGCACCACAGGAGCTCCGCACAGAGGTGGGGAGCAGCTTTTCCCATGCCTTACACGGAGTAGTCCCTCTATGCCTCGAATTTCAACGCATCACCGGCGAAGGCATCATCTCCCGAGACCTCGTGCTTGTCGACCCGAAGCCAGGGGAGCCATTCGATCCGTCTCGAATGGTGGAGGAGTGGGCTGACCCAAAGGAAGCGCGTCACGGTGTTGACCTTCATCCCGTGCTCTGCACCACCCAGCTTGGACTCGTACGAGAGGAGAGGAAGGCGACTGAAGGAGCCGGTGGTGAAGGCGGCGTCACGGAGGTTGTCTTACTCAAACCCAAGGTTGTCCTGAAGAGCCTCCTGGAGGAACTGGCCAACGAGCAAGCACGCAAAACGTAAGTTCATCACACTATGTGCGTGAGGTGGCCTGCTTACCTTTCCCTTCCGGCAAATTTGCAAGGGCTGATCAAGCCACGGGCAGGCAATCGGGGGTGTTTTGAAGTTCTAGTATGACTTCTAAGGCGAATTGGTCATTTTCTCTCATATATCCGCCATTCATTGGATGCCCTCGGAATCGGATGGAGCTACTGCGCATCATCGTTGTACTTGTAGTTGCCAGAATGTGTACGAAACGATTGTTACATACTCACCATTTTATGATGACGAAAATCAACTATCAACTCCGTCTCTGTACTCCGTAATCTGCCTTGCCCTGGTCGTGAAGGGTGACCGATGGAAGGCGGCCGGAATGGAAACGCAAGGTCACTTTGCGCGGAGATATCGCGAACTTCATGCCCACAAACTCAACGACAGCGTGTTGTGCGATTTAGCATACCTGAGCTTGTCCTAATACAAGTTGTCCCGTCGTCTTCAGAGGAGATAGCGTTTTGTGTGATAGCCTATGGCACTAGTACTGTATGCACGTAGAGGTAAGTAAGAATGGATTCGCAGTGTCAAGCGCCCGATTTGAGCCTCTTGGCCTCAGCCTCCACCTTGCTCTCACCTGGGATCCTTTGAGACTCGCTTCAACTCCCCCATCACTGAACGGCTTTTCATAACTTATTTTCTAGATCTTTCACCCCGCGTCGTGTAATAGACTCTGTAATACTGAATGCTGGAACTTCGCCTTATCCTTCTACTATGGCTCGCATGCATCTCTGGGTCTCTGGCAGAACCGGTTGCCGAATTCTTCAATAGACCTGGGTCCTCGCACACCAACAATTGGGCGGTGTTGGTCTGCGCATCGAGATATTGGTTCAACTACAGGGTATGTCTCATTCGTAATCGTCAGTGGAGTGTTCCACTGACAGACTGAGTAGCACATGGCGAACGCCCTGGGGATGTACGTGCTTCGCTCGCATTGCTGCTTAGCGGGTAACTCAACTACGACGTTGCCGGGCATCGCTGACTCAGTGACGCAGGTACCGTACTGTGAAACGACTCGGAATCCCAGACTCGAATATCATCTTGATGCTCGCCGACGACGTAGCCTGTAACCCCCGGAACAAGTTCCCTGGCTGCGTCTACGCGAACCCAGGGCGGAACCTCGACTTGTATGGAGACAATATTGAGGTGGACTACCGAGGCAACGAGGTCACTGTTGAGAACTTCCTTCGTGTCTTGACAGGTGAGTCTACTGAACTTCCCCAACAACCCAAACTTAACGCAATCCGCTCCTCTTCCCAACCTCCTACCTATGGTACCCCCAAACCTCAACAATCAGGACGCGTTGAGCCTTCCGTCCCCCGTTCCAAGAGGTTGTTGCCAGACGACCGATCGAACGTTTTCATCTTCATGACGGGTCACGGTGGAAACGAGTTCTTGAAGTTCCAAGACAACGAGGAGATCAGTGCATTCGATATTGCTGATGCGGTGGCACAGATGTGGGAGAAGAAACGGTGCGTGCACTTCCAATTTTCGGTATATTGTTGCTGAGGCGAAGCACGAACGAGCAGCTACAACGAACTATTCTTCATGATCGACACCTGCCAGGCCAACACGATGTATTCGAGGTTTTACTCTCCAAACGTTCTTGCCACCGGCTCCTCGGTCATCCACGAGAACTCCTATTCTGTACGTGTATTCATATGCGGCGAAGGTTGTCCTCTTGACTTACGCTCAACGTAGTACGAAAACGACTACGACATCGGAGTAGCCGTTATCGATACCTACACCCATTACATTTTGGAGTTTATGGAGGGCATCAACAAGACGAGCCAGACCACTATGGAGGATCTCGTACGCTACGCCTTACCTTCCCTTCCCCAAAACATCTCGTCTGACTGTGTTCCCGCAGTTCAACACCTACGACCCCGTGAAGATTCGCTCACACCCAGGTGTACGCTCGGACCTTTTCAGGCGGTCGCTCCATGACACGCTCGTTACCGACTTCTTCGGCGGGGTGTCTCAAGTGGAAGTCCTCCCTCCCTTGGACGCACCACCGCGACAGCGACCCACGTCCGATGAGCGGTTTTCGGTACCCAAGCCGGACATGCACGAAGAGAACCAGACGGAGGTCTTTACCTCAGTCGGAGAGCTCGATGGACAGGCATTTTTGACGGCCCTCGGACACGGGCCAGGATCGGAGGTCGGCGAACCCCTCGTACGGAAGGCGCGGGCATGGGCGTCGACTCTGATTGTATTTGTATTGGCTTTCTGGGCTGCCTCACGAAGGAAATAGACTCATCGCAACCTTCGCATCCTCAAAAATCCCTGCCACAGACATCGTTGAGGTGAAGTGTGAGACGGCGAGGATCGTGTCAATGAACTGCGACCCGACAGTGGGCCGGACATTTTTAGTCTTCAGCCCCCAGCGGTCTCAGCCCGCAGTTCCCGGCCCACCGTCAGTCCAGTTGCACCGCACACTTCGAAGTAATCACACAGCGGCCTCCAAAACCCATGCACGGCCTTCACAGATGGCTTCTCCATCCCACGCCATAATCCACTCGTTCGCTACACTCGTCGCGCAAGTCACAAACTCGTAAGGTGCTGGCCAATAGTATGTATTTCCATCTACATTAAGCAGGATCTAAGGTATGCTTCCACAGACAAACGCATTCGGAGCAGCTCAGATCTGAATGGGAATGCAGCCAATGGAGATCAGGCCCCCCTGCGCACAATTCGTCAGTCCCTCGGGATATCTACTGAGCGACTATGATACTCACGACGTTGTTGTTCTGGCAGCAAACAGGCTGCTGAGAGCAGGCAGAGCTACCGCCGAGACCAAGAACGTTGAGCGGGGAGCACTGGAGACCGATCATGCCCGTGACGTCCTGCAAGTTGATGCCCAGGAGGCCCAAGATACCAGAGGCCGCCGCCGAGCTGGACTGCACCGCGGACGTCAGCACCGCAGTCGCAAGGACAAGAAGACGAGGGGAAGGGAGAACTCACGTGCTCGACGCTGTTGCAGCACTGGATGTCACCAGTGTTGCAGCTTCCGGTGCTGGTGGTGGGGGCCGCGAGGGCGGGGAGAGCGAAGAGAGTAGCAACGGCAACGAAGGGAGCGAACATGGTGGTCGAGTTGGTCGATGAGGACGAAGGGATGGATCGGTGCGTGTGGGTATTGGACTGCAAGCAAAGAGCGACTGCGAACTGAGGTCTCCCTGTCTGCCCACAGAGACTCTTATACTCGAGGACGGTCGTCTGTGCGTCGGTACGCCAGCCTCACCTGACTCGGAATGGCTCTTCAAGCATCCATCGACAAGATCTCTTACGTCTGGCCAATGCCCGGGAGTGCATGCACGAACGCTTCACCGGCAACAAGTCAATGGCAAGCGAGGCGACGCTCCGAATAAGTGATGGTGCTTACCCCATCATCCACCCTCACCGTCCTCGAGCTCGTCGACTACATGAAACTTGCGCTTCTTAATTTTCACCGTTGATCAGCGCTCCGAACTCAATCGTCGGGTTCAGTGGAGCGGGGCGCCCAGTATCGGAAGGTCGTCGCTTGCGGCGGGCCGCGAAGACATGCTCATTCGGACTGTCATCGAGCACCCCGCTTGGTTCAGCCAAGCTCTTCCTCCCCAACCTCGTGCCAGTGCATGCTGTCGATTGCAAAACCTGATTTCATAACGTCGGCGTACCACGCCGACGTGCAGGAGTACCCACCCCGGCATCTGGGTCTGTCACCTTCCAACCGAGCGCGTCCAGAGAGACCTCGGTCCTCAGCACAACCGTTATTGGGAGGTGGACCGATCTCTCTCGGCCAAAGAATACCGTTGCAGCTTCGATGCCTCCCTCCCACCGCCCACAATACACGTTTCCCACCACGATGACTTCGTTTCGATTGGTACAGAACGACACACAGATTTGTCTACTTTCGCACAGCAGCGGACGCTCGTTCGCAGATGGATGTCTAGGGAACAATTCCGAGCGGCTACGCCTTGGGACCCTTCCCTGAAGCCTTGGAGCTGGGCGCCGAGCCCGCCGTGTTCTTCGCGGCCGCGGACTGTGCGCGGGCGGGGAAGGAGCCCTTGCCGGCGTCGTTCCCGGCTTTGGTCTGTCAAAAGCAAGTGCGTGAGATCGTGACGCGGCCCAGCGAGGTATACTCGAAGGAGCGGACCTGCGTGGACTGGATGCGCGCGGCGTCGCTTTGGGTCATCTTGGCACCAGAGGCTGCACAGGAAAGCAGAGAGTTAGCGTCGTCGTGGCGGATGCCGACGGCCAGGCGAGGAGATGCTGCTTACCAGCACCACCACGAGAGCCCTTGGGAGACATTGTGATATGAGAGGTAGTGAGTTGGGTGGAGGTGGGCGAGGAGCGTTGGAAGCCTGTTGGATAACAGCGCGATGATGTCGTCTTTATACCGCTCGCCGACGTGGCTGGCGGCGGCGGATCCGTAGTCCGTAGTCTTTGCGTCCGTCTGTGCGTTCACAGAGATCGTCAGAGATGAGAAGCGGTTCCAGGAGGGCTTTGCGCGATGCGCGAAACCCCTCGTTGGTCGTGTTCCAAACTCTAGTGCTCGATCTGGGGGAGCGACGGTTGAGTACGGAGCGGGTATACCGCCATTGGGCGGGATGTTACGTAGAGACCCTAATAGACATGTTTGCACGCGATGAAGAAGCGTTAGCAGAACGCAAACACGTCTAAGAAGAGCGCTGTAGCTCAGAAACGAGTGATGCTCGCTGGCATCTTGGCCTCTGAAGAACAGAGATGAAGGATTGATGACTGAAGGCTCTGCGAATGCTTACTTATTGAACAGGCGGCAGCCTTCGGAAACCTGCGCCGTGCTCGGATGGCGGGCCTGCGAAGTCTGTCCATCAGACTCTGGAGCCGGGGCCCGGGTGATGTCTGTTATACATACAGCGGCTTCGAACTTGAAGGCGTGGTATCGTGGTAGTGTAGGAGCGGGCCCGACCACGAGTAGAATATCGGCCGTCCAAGCATCGCACTCGAATATAGGGCTGTGGAAAGCAGTATACAGTGCATGAAGCATGGACATGAAGACGCTCTGCTCGCATGAGTTTGGAAGTCGGAGGTCTGAAGGGGGACTCGTCAATGCGCGAGAACTTCGTAAGAATCTCGCAAGCAATCGTGCTTGTATACGACGAATGATAAGGTTACAGGACAGTATCGCCCACATGATTGTGACTTCCATGTGAAGGTCTCACTGAGAAAACGGTGCATTATGAGACGATCGCAGCAGCGACTAAGTACGTCGGTGCACGCACCGACATGCGACATTATTACTTCGCTGTCCCAACTTTCCAGCGACGATCACGCGAGCTTGCGATCATTGGGAATCAGCACATGAGAGAGCATAGGAGACAATACTCAGTGTGTGGCAGTCGGGGAAGAAGATCGTGGCTGAAGTCGGGAGAGTCATGGTACCTCGTCTAGCGGGATGACGTAACACGATATTGACGTGGTCGGGAATTCCTATATTCGAGCAGGCGCCTCGACTTGTGCAATCTTGATCCTGGACCACCGCCACCAACCACTGTCAACCGTCATGTCTCACTTGTGAATCACTTATGGTCTTACCCACTCGCTGAATCCTTTGACGGCCTCGTAAACCGGATGGTTGACCGGTCCCTCCAATCGCATCAACCCAGAACTGTGGTCGTCAAGTTGCGTGTCCAGTTAGACTCGTACGTAGCGTCATTGGTTCCTTTGAAGTCCAGTGCTCCCATGAATTCTCCATCATCTCACGTCCCCATCTTTGGAATGGTTACATATTCCGAGCTTTATCAACCCTGTTCTGTTTTGGAGA
Source organism: Ganoderma boninense (assembly GCA_002900995.3). Taxonomy (NCBI): domain Eukaryota; kingdom Fungi; phylum Basidiomycota; class Agaricomycetes; order Polyporales; family Polyporaceae; genus Ganoderma; species Ganoderma boninense. Next base: position 2,628,468 of record CM035314.1, on the reverse strand, counting down.
GTTCTATACCGGCCCCGGCGCACGTACGTTTGGGAATTCTGGGCTGCCACTATATTGGGGCTGTCCTGGAGCGGAAAAAACATGCTTCTATTCCTGTATGCATGGTCCAGTGGCATGAATTCACCGCGAAGCTGGCGCCACGCATTGTATCAGTCTCCTAAATTGATCATCAGGTTCCCTTCCTTTGCGGCGCGTGGGCAGCAGATGACTCGAGGAAACCATGTCTGGAAGGCTTAAGTTCCATCTTCTTTATCGATGTTTTCCCTAGTACCCATGCTGCTGCTCCTAGACTATAACACTGGATGATTCGCTAACATTGAGCGCTGCAGATATCGGCCCCCGGGTACACTGCAATCGGTCTACCACAGTCACCACGCATCAGCGTTGAGACGTGGTCCACACCCTTCTACGTCTCTCGCGGGGGCACTGTGCTTGCTCCGACTCTTTTCACTGGTTATCGAGCGTGTATTGTTTGCAGCGAATCGACGGCAACGAGAAACTACTCCGGCAACAGCCTTACGTGCTGAGAAGACTTGGCGAGGCCTTCCCCACGCAACCGGCGGGGTCCTTGCGTTGTGCCTATCCCGGCACACGTTTCGTGGCTTATCGGAACTTTCGTGCATGGTGTATACACGCTACGAAGTGGGCTGAAGACTATATTTGCAATCACATTGCATTGAACGTACTCCTCGCGAACCCCCAGCGGTGGGCAGCATCTTCTCAAGGAATATAGCGCTTAATTTATTCCCGTCGATGTGAACATATACAAGGTTCTCGGAAGCTCGACACATGCCAATCGCTCGTCAAGTGATTGGAGAAGCCACGGAACCATATGTTTTGCTACTTCTACGGATCCTGCAAGCACAAGGTTGTTCGTCAAGATGGCATATCAGGTTCCCAGTCCGCCGCTTGCAAATCACTTCAACGTCCGCCAAGCATTTCGTTGGCAACAGTCATGGAGAAGTCTGGATCAGTTGTCTGCATGCGGCGAATATAAAATACTCTGGTAGCGGTCGCCTCTACTTCAGCTCGGGATCCACCCAAGCCCTCCAACATCCCAACTGCATTCGCTCCTCGCCATGTTCGCCTCGACTCTGCTCTGCCAGGTGCTTCTCGCCACCGCGGCGTTTCGCCATCCCCACGTCCAAGGAGCGTCTTGCGCAACGCGTTGCCCGTCGCGCTTCAGGCCTCACGCACTTGACCACCCCGAACCAAGCGGTCGCACGTCCTGTCTCCGAGACGGGTTCTAACTCCACCCACGCCGAGTTCAGCAGCAACTGGTCGGGTGCCGTCTTGGTTGCAGGCTCGGTTCGTAACTCTCACGAACATGACGAGTGGACTCATTGCTTATTGCTCGTCCTCGTCGTTTAGAACACGTTCAAGTCTGTTACCGGGACTTTCACCGTCCCCACCCCCCGCGAGCCCTCGGGAGGTTCTGGCACCCACTCCGCCTCCGCGTGGGTGGGTATCGATGGCGATACCTGTGGCAACGCCATCCTCCAAACCGGCGTCGACTTTACTGTCTCCGGGTCCCGGACCTCATTCGATGGTAGGCTTCCATTCCCATATATCCCTTGCTACCCACGCTCACCGCACTTCCCTTCCTCGCTCGCCGCGATCTCCAGCGTGGTTCGAGTGGTTCCCAGACTTCGCCCACGACTTCACCGGGTTCAGTGTCAGCGCCGGCAACTCGATCACTGCTACCGTGGTCGCGACTTCGCTGACCGGTGGCACCGCGACGCTCATCAACCACTCCACCGGCCAGACGGTGTCGCACACGTTCTCCGGCCAGCCCGCGCTCTGCCAGGAGAACGCGGAGTGGATCGTGGAGGACTTCTCCGAGGGCAACTCGCTCGTCCCCCTCGCCAACTGGGGCTCGGTCACGTTCACCGGCGTGTCCGCCGGCCTTTCGAGCGGCTCGGAGAGCCCGTCCGGCGCGACCATCATCAACATGGAGCAGAACGGCCGCGTGCTGACCTCCGTGTCGTCCAGCTCGTCCTCGGTCACTGTCGAGTACACCGGTCCTTGAGCGGCTTTGGATGGGAAATTACTGGCACGAACGACACGAATTTTGGCACATGAATGTGGGGGGGTTGGACGAACTGTATCACCGATGTTGTATCTGTACTACATGGAATACGAGAAGGAACGTGTATGTTGTTTGTCAAGGCACATCCTGGAACGCGCTGAATACAGTCATAGACAGTAAAGCATACGCAACCTTCGAACGGGTGTATTACTCGGAGGATCACGTCTTACAGACGTTGGTTTGAGGAGGAGGCAGGCCATCACGCTGACTTCGTGAGACTCAGAAGCCAGCGCAGACCCTCTCGTTCTTCGCGATCTACCTGGATAGCAGATGTTATGGCCGGGAATGTGTAGTAAAATCCATGCTGCACTCCGGGGATGCCTGCGCGAACGGGCTGCGTCAGTTACCGGTCAGAGATATTCATAAGCTTTGCGCGCACACTATCAGCCGAGTGGGAACGCCTGCTTCACGCAGAACTTTCTCATACACGGTGCCGTCGTCGCGCAGGGAATCCATACCCATGACTTGGACAAACGCAGGGGATAGACCAGCATGGGAAGTGGCGAGTAGCGGGGCCAACCTGAGATCGGTCGGCGGTGCACCGTACCCGTCTAAATATCAACAAGCCATCGTCAGTTCGCAGTATGTGGGTTCGGAAGAAAAGAGATGCGGACCGAGGGCCTGTACTACGGCCGCGCTTGGCAGAGTAACCGAATCTTTGTTTTCTTCAAAAGAACGCCATTCGGACTTGAACCTACGCATGGCGATGATAATCAGTCGTACGATGACATGCATGGACATGTCAGACCCACTTGTCTGGAACTGCCGCTGGATGAACCACAACAGGCTCTCGCAAGTATTGTCCGGTGAGAGGCTTCTCAGCGAAGAAGGAGTCGTCCCGAGCCTGGAGGGCAATCGCTGCGGCAAGATTCCCCCCGGCTGAGTCTCCGCCAACGAGGTAGCCCTTCTTCAAAGACACTTTCAAATCGGAAGCATGCTCTGCGGCCCATTTGACCGCTGTGTACGAGTCTTCGAACGGTATGGGGAACGGATACTTGGGAGCGAGTCTAAAGAGATTTTGCTCAGCTCTGTGGACGGACCGGAGAGCCAGCCGAACTCGCGTTACCTGTACGCCACGTTGACGATGACCAAGTTCAGCTCAATCGCAATGGTTCGGAGGTGGACGTCGTCCATGTCAATGTCCCCGAATTGCCATCCTGGAGAAACATGCGGATGAGATGAATAGGACGGACTATTGGTAAAGACCAACCTCCGCCATGGAGCCACACAAGCACAGGATAGGTCTCGTCGCTGCCCCAGCCGTAGGCGTGATGACCCGGACCGGAATCTGGCCATCAGCGACGTCCACGGTCATCTCAGCCACTTTGCACTGCGATTCTACCGTGGCAGCACGAGTCAGATCCCCGCCTCCCGGGTGGATGCTCATCGAACGTGACCTACCATGACCTTCGAGTTTCTTCTCGTAGTGTTGAGCAAGCACCGCGACCATCTCCCGTGTCTGTCGTGCGTACTCAGGGAGGGGCATCCCTTCCGGAGGCCCTTTGCGGAGGTATGTAAATCGGTCAGCTGCGAGTGCTGCTGCGAATTCGGGGTCCATGGTCTTCGCAAGTTGAGTTGAAGACTTGAAGGCAGCGTCGAGTCTAAGGTGTCTCGATCTCAGTTCGTGATCGATGAGGGGAAGGTTGCAATGACAGCATCGCCGTTTACATGGCTTGCTTAAATACGGCAACTTGGTGGCTGAGAGGAATCAGCACGTGAGACCAATCAATGCAAGGTTGCGCCGGTGCTTGAGCTTCCGCCTCAGCGCTGATGCGAGTCCCGACTCCCGGTCGACTCAGACTCGTAGTCTGAGTCAAATATCAGTCATCATGGGCCACAACATGCACACACCTAATAGGCAAATAGCGAACGTTTAACATGCAGGCCTGTCAATCCAATGTGTACTGTGGTCTTACGGCCGTCAGCGAACCCGTGTCGAGGACCAGAAAGACTAACTGACCTTGCCCGAAAGTTGCGCCCTGACTTCCATCCCTCAGCGTTTGTCCAATGTGTGCTAGTCACGGCGAGTCCGAGTCGGAACCGTAGTACTCGGCCAGCTCGGAGCCTAGCTTGGCCGCCGGGGAGAAGTTTCATCTTAGCGTACTGATGTTTGATGGGGAGCACAAAGACTCATTCAATTGTTCTTGGGATTCACGGTCTCCGACGAAGACTGCAGCGCGCCCCCACCTCCAACCCAGCCAAGTCAGTAAGAAACGCTCGAAGCAGCCGTAATCAATTGCAAATACACATAAAAATCACAACCATCCTATCGTACCTACGGCGCCCACGGGGTATCTAAGCTCGAACACAACTCGAACATCACCGCGGGTCCCAATACACCATTACGTGTGCACCAGCTACGGGAGGAAGGATTAGCGACGTGTATGGGACATGGGTGGAAGTGGGTGACGCCGATTGGACCCCGAGGCCAGCACCGCGCCGTAGTAGACGGCGACGGCGAACGCGCAATAGATAGGGGGTATATATGCAAGCGGGACGACGCTGTCGTGTGCGGGCTCCCACGCGCGCAAAGGTAGAAACAGGACAAGGTGACACTTGTAGTCAAGCGCGTGGGGTGGAGGGTAGGGATGGAAGAGCAGAGGAGCTGAGTCGTTGAAGGTAACACAGGAGACCGGGCAACCATAGGAATAGAAAGTAGCACACTAAGGGGGCACAAGGATCAGGGGAAGAACATAGTAGGATACGTTCAATTGGCAGAAAGGACGGTAAGCACAAAAGTCGCAGGGGGAAATGGTGAATCCCTTGGCTGCTTTTGTGCGGGAAGGAATGTGATGCACGCCAGATACCGGTACAAAAATCATACAACCAAGAGGTAACCGAGATGGGAGCATGGCGGTGGAGTCGGCGTTGGATGCTTACTCGGCGGTGCCGACATACGCATCTTCTTCGTCGTACTTGCTATATTCGGTGGGGGCAAGACTCTTCCTCTGGTTCGCTGGCGCGGTAGGGTATACGGACGAAGGAGCGCTAGTGTCGGGAGAGTACAGTACGCGCATGCCCATGTTATTGTAGCTCGCGGCGGGTGCAGGAACAGCGGGGATACCAGGGGTAGCGGCACCCATGGCGCGACGCTCAGCGTAGGCACGGAGCATGGCATCGGGTGACATCACGTTAGCGTGCATGGGTTGCATTGGCATCACTCCCATTATGGGTGACTTCGGCACCTGGTGTGTCGGACTCGGGGGAGTCGGCATTGTGCTGTCGAAGAGAAGTTCGTCCTTTTCGCCCTCTATTCCTCCAACATGCATCACTAGAACTAAAGGTGAGAAACACGCAAGAAGCGCTCTTACAAGTGATGATACGTACTAGTCAAGGCAGGCATGACCTCATCGATGCTTGGACGAGGCTCGGAGTCCCGACCGGACATGTGAGCACGAATGTCCTCGGAGGTAAGCGTAAGGGGGCCGTCGGTCTGAATCGGAGACAAGGTAGGGGATCCGTTGCTTGAGCCTTCAGACGAGTATTGACGATCAGGCAGGGGAGGGACAGGGACGTGACCGGTGTGGAAGGCGCGAGACTGGCGTGGGCGGCGTGACTCAGCTGACGGCCGGGGGTCGGCAGCGAATGAGACGCGAGAGACGCGATTCTCGAACGCAGACGTGCGGACGCCAGGGCGCAGTTGTGACATGTGGGGGGCATCGGAGGATCCACTATCCTGAACCATCCTACCCTGAGCGCCAATGCCCGCCTGGCCACCCTCGACAGCGACAGTAGAAGAGGGACGAATGCCACCGAACGAGAACGACGACGCTCGGTTTCCGGGGAAAGCCATGCTGTTGCGGATCGCAGCATTAGCACCTGCACCAGAGAGCGACTTCCAGTCGGCGGAGATCGTCGACATGCGCTTGTCGACCATCTCGCTGAACTGCTTGCGCTTATCCTTGCCCTTCTGACGACTGATCCGAATATACGCAGTGGAGACAAGACCGATGATGAAGAGAAGGGGAATGAGGACCGCGGCTGCGACGGCACCCTTGGACAGTCCGTGCTTTTCAGTCGGCGTATTGTTCACCTGTTCGACGGCGCCAGCGACGGCGGCGGAGCTATCAGTTGCGGTCCCAGAGTATGTTGCTGTGAAGAAGGGACCAGCAGGAATGGTGGCCAAAAACGGAGGTTGCCCGGCCGCAACGATCTTGAGTTGGAGGTCCACGGAGGAGGTGGAGTTCCACCAGCCAGCCTTGAGCGTTGCACTGTAGTTGCCGAGCTTGTAGTCGACATTCTCCCACTCGTGGATGACGGGACGAGCAGCGCTTGGGGCGTACAGGTAGATATCGACCATAGTCGAGTTCAAGCAGGAGGTGTCCCAGCTGATGGCGACGGGCTGGCTGGCATCGACTGTTTGACCCTTTGAGGGAGTCTTGTAGAAACCGCCGGTTGAGCAGCCTAGTCGGGCGAACGTCAGTCAAGAACGACGCGGGGGTGGGACGAGTACTATCTGCCGACTCGCTGGAAAGTCCGACTCTCAACCACAACACAACAGATATGGCCGCGAACGTTCGACCTGGCTGCGAGCACTTCACGACAACCATCCAGCACGCCAGCATCGCCAACAGCGATCAAGTCCGCCAGCTCCTGGCCGGGGGCGAGGTGCTCGAGAGGGGAGGTGGACTTACTGTCGCGCTTGCTATGTTGGGCACCGTGTTGGTGCGCACCGACCGCGTGACCCAGACGGATGGTTTTGAATGCGTTCTTCATAGCCGACGTTAAACGAATGTGGGGGGAAAGGAGAGGAGTGGAGAGGGAAGGAGGGAGCGGGCTCGACGGCGAGCGCGGCGACGAGGAAGGCGACGGACACGACGGCAACGATGATGGAGGCGGCGGACGAAGGAGGAAGGCCCCGACGACGCCCTCTTTTCCTATCAGACGCCCAACCCAACAAATTCGACTCCGCACATCAACAGCCTCTATTCGGACACAGTTGAGGCTTACCCAAAGATTACTCCATCATCACTGGATAAAACTCAGATATAGTAAAGTTCTCCAGGAACCTGGGAATGGCTCCTTCCCCCCGCTCTTCCCCGCTCTTCCCCGATGTCCGCCAAAACCCTAGCAGGCCATTTTGGACAAAAATGGATGCACAGCAATTACATCCCATCCTATGTCTACAAAAAAACACCATCTAGACGTACAAATCACACTCTCTACATCTTACAAGCAACCTAGTTCTGATCCAATGTGAGTGGGAGCGCCGCGCCGGCATTGGCTTTGATCTAGTACGCAATGCGATCCATTCCTTGAGGCAACTACGAGCATTCTTCAGTCCCCAGATCTTCACGAGCAACTGCACTACGCACCTTCCAGCCGTGGGTGGCGGCTGCTCTTCTATAGCCTTCCAGCGCCTCCTGCATTCCATAAGGCCTTGGATGGGAACATTCAACCCACGGATTATCAGTTACCGAAGGAGAGCACATCACAGATGGGTACACACATGTCCCAGTTCGAGGCAAGGCGCGCCGGTCTCGGATCCAAGTTCGAGATCGCAAGTTTGATCTGGATAAGGATGGCAGAAATGCTGGACAGGGCACGTCAGCTCCTAAGATTGCCTGACCGCAACCTGTGAACATACCTGTAGCTTGGCAACCAGCCTATGGCGCCATTAAATTCAGGTAACGACGCTTTTGGACATCCGTGCTCGTACCACTCACCATCAGCAGTCAAGAGATCCATGCACATTGACCCTCCTGGAGGAAAACAATATAATCAATAGGGAGCGACATGCAGTCGACTGAGAGGACAAACCGAGCGTGACATGGCCGCCGCCACCCTAAGCCCGCGGATGAGAGTCGTTAGGAATGGCATACTTGCAGAGGATGGGATAGTCACTAACCTGGCTGAAGCCCAAAAATCTGGGTTTCAAAATGCGGAAGAACGGCGGTGCATGAGGAAATCCGGCAGGGAAGCGGATCTCGAACACCAAGGAGTTCACGCCGCTGAACGGCCGAACCCACAACTCTACGATTAGCCAAATTTTCGGGAGCAAACACTGCCGGGCTCACTGTCTCGTCATGTCCTGCGCCACAGGCAGCGTTGGATCAAAGGAGTGTAGCTCGATGATCCACTGGTACAGGTTGTCGCCGATGAGTTCTTCGGGCATGTACCACCCGAGCTCACGCAGACTCTTCGCCTCCTTCTGCTCCTTCAGGATACCCTTCAGCTCTCTCTGTAGTGCGGTCGTCGCCTGCAGGGACGATTCCGTGGGAGGGGGTATGACGTGCTCCACACACTGTTCAACCCACGTCCGGTCATGCTTCCAGTCGTCCACAACTTCCATCCTGTCGTCCATATCGGGTTCTGTCGGTATCACTGGCGCGGCTTCGAATATCTTCATGTCTTCTACCTCGTAGTCCACAGGGATGTATTCTTCGCGGCGTGCGACCAAAATTTTCTGCAAGGCATGAGAAGGTTCAGGGATGCGGATAGCCCTGCCCGAAAGAGTAAGCGGATACTGGGGGTCCAAAGGAACGTATGGGATCGACTCGTCGATTTCGTCTGCTTGGATAGGTTGGTTGCTGTTCGGCAGCCCGAAGTAGGGAGTGTGGTAGGCAGGGCCTGGTGCCCATTGACCGGATCCGCTACCCTTGACCATGAAGTATCGACTGAGGAGCGTTGGGTCAGGAGCAGAGTAATCAGTATGGAACTACGCTCACCAGATGATCCACTCTGTCTGTGCGACAACGAAATACGGACTGGTTGAGACAAACTTGCCGGGCAAATTCACGATTTCTGCCAGGGCTACGCAATTGTTGATGCGCGTAGAGCTGTTCCGCCAGCAGCTCTGTGCACCGCTCGCGTAGCTTCCGGTCGAAACGGCGCCGTCTCTCGCGAAGTAGACACCTGTCTAGCAAATCAACGACATTCAATTTTGAGACACTATTTTCGTACCATTCCCGAAGGCTCGTCCATGAATTATGGTCTTGAACCAAAGACCATGCCTTATGATCTGTGATGCACCGTTAGAAGCGCATTGTGGAACTAGCCCGGAGAGACACCGACTGAATGCCAATTTTTGGCGGGAGACCCGTGGAAGGCCTAGTGCGTGTGGTGAGTGCCCGTAACATCGAGGCGAGCGAGGAAAACTCCTACGTATAGCGACGGGTACTGTCGAGCCTCAGCATTTTCCTCCTGCGCGGTCTGCACCGCGACGCGGAACTTGGCCTCCGCATCCGGCGCGCCAACGCTGAATCGGAATTGACGCCACTCCGATCCTACAAAGAGTTTGATGAGAGCATTGCAAAAAAATCAAAGCCGGCTCTAACCGATATTCTTGACACGCCCTTCGTCATCCGTGAGCTCCTCCAAGTGGGCGGTGCAGGAGGCAACGATCCAGCGCAGTACAGACCATGCCGCATGGGAAATCGTCTTGTCGATGTCTTGCAGACGAGGCTTTGCTCGACCCGCCGCTCGCGGTTGCTCCAGGTGCTTCTTCATCTCGGCAATCTATGAAGCTCCTATGTCAGCCACCTTTAGCATCGAACCGCGCACGACTGACTGGTGGGAGTGAGTCGATCAGCTGCACAATTGCGCTGCGCATCTATCGCACAGTGTGAGAAACGGGTAAGATCGAAAATTGGGAGTCATACCTCATTTTCTGGTAGCTGGTCGAATTCGCACAAGCCATCTGGGCCTTGGGGAACACTGAAGTTCGATTTTCCCTTCACACGAAGCCCCATGCCGATTGGAAGAGGTGAGTCGGCGCCGGCACTCTCAGCAGCCGCAATGTACGCCAACGAGACCAGGAGATCGACGATGGTGGGATTGGCGCGAATTTCGTACTGGCACAGGGTGAACGCACATTGGAAACACTAAGGGAGAACGCTTACCTCGAGAGAAGGCCCACGATTGAGGTTGTAGTACTGATATGTACACAGCTTGGAGCTGCACACGTACGGCTTCAATGCATCTAGGTCTTCTTGAAGCTGCTGGTGACAGACCAGGCAGTAACGAGGACAGAGCTACACGCGAAGATGCGAGGACGTTCAGCGCCACAGGAGGCTTCTACGATGGACGGCTCACCGTAATGCGTCGTAAGAGGTAAGAGAACGCTAGTAAAGGAAGATTGATGGGATCCTCTCTGTTGCGCTCCAGCAAAGGGTCTGGTGGGAGCATGTAGCTTTGCGCTAGGAGAGTGTCGGCCGCGTCCGCACTCTGAATCACCTGTTGCGACATGGTGAGCCATCAGAGAGCTAAGCCATATGAGTCACATACCTGTCCTCTCAACCTGACGACATCCCCCGGTGGTTGCTGGGAGGTCTCTACATCCCACCAGAGCGTCTCCGCGGCCGCCCAGCCAAGGCCGTATTGTATACGGAGCTGGAGCATTCGGAGGAAATGACCGTTCAACAAGCTTTCAAGCGATGAGCTCAGACTGAAGGGCTGGAAACCGCTTAGCGATTCCTCCTCCTGCGGCTCGATAGCTTCCGGCTGCTGCTCGCTTCCATCCAGGTCCATCATGTCGACATCCTCGAAGTCATCAAACGACGGCTCTTCGATAACCTCTACAGGTTGCGCATCGTACTCTTCTTTCAAGCCATACCTGCGGATCGTCTCAGACGCTTCCTCTGTCGTCGGCTTGTATTTCGGCGTTAACCCCACACGAAACTGTGGCGTAGAGCCATGGAAATGTGCAGAATGGGTGTATGTTGCGTCTGACTGGATTACGGGGTACACGCCTCGTAGGCCGGAAATCAGGAGGGTGAGGTGCTGAGGACGCGAAAGCAGCTGCTTATCCCACGCCATGAGAGCGCGAGGCGGGATGGTGTTCGCCAGAAACCTGGCAGGTAAAGAAACGGACAACGCGAAGTCATCGATGCCGAAGGGGATATATCCGGGATGAAAGCCATACGCAACAACCTCGTTGAACTCTCTGGAAAGGTGGTCACTGAACGTCACAGGGTACCTAGTGAAGGATCGAACGCACCGCTGGAGGACAGTTTGATCAACCCTACTACGACCAGCCTCTGCGCCGAACATGCCTACATCGTCGTCCAACTCATAATCTACCGCTTCATCCTCGTCCTCATCTTGTTCCTCCTCCTCCTCCTCCTCTTCATCTTCGTCTTCTGGCAGATCGCTCCTGAACGACGTGCTGCGGCAGTCCTTTTAGCCAACTTCTCGAGGAGCTTGGTCAACAGCTGTTGGATGGTGAGGGATCCATCTTCGTGGATTGACTCAGTGACGCGGAGAATGTGTGCTGGAAGTTCATCTTGTGAAGAACAGAAGAATGAATGGTCCGAAGGATATTCTGAGGCGTCTGTCAAGGGGATATGAGGGAGAGAAGCACTTGAGCGGCGTTGTGAGACATACCAGATACGAGGACAGTCAAAGAAGCGATCAGGTCCCCATCCGCGCGAGCAATAGCGCAATCGAATGAGCCATCTTCATCACCGGATACGACGCCTGCCAGAGGATATGTCTCAGGCCGACATGAAGGAGAACAAGAAAGACTCAAGTGGCGTACTTAAGATGCGGAACCCTTGGAACTCAACTCCCAGCTCAGCCTTCTGCGAAGCGTCTCGAAGGTCGAATAGGAAACGTTTGCGACCTCTGGTGGGGATACTAGACGAGCTCATCTCCATAGACTTGAAGTTGTCGTCCGTACGCTTCGAGATCGTAGTGTGTGGTTCACTGGCAGGAGAGGAGAGGGACTTGCTGCAGCGGCGTGGCTTCGATGAACGCGCACCGATGTTCCGAACTCTTCGATGCAGAAGGCCGATTCCCAAAGGCTTGACGGAGTGCAATTCACGTACCCGTCAGCAGCTCAGGGTCGGATGCCTGAGCTGGAGACTTGGATCTCGAACTGCAAAACGAATGCCAAATGGTGGGATGGCACTGACACTCCTCTTGCACGCACAGGGAAAGGGTCGCAAACAGAAGGATGAGTTAGGAGTATCAGAGCGAATAGGTGGTTGCACAGGTGGTTTGAATGACTAGATTAAGTGGGTGAGTACCAGTGAGTGGCATACTTGCCTTCAGTGCCAGCCACAAGGTTTTAATCTAGCCGAGTCGTGGGACTTCTGAGTTCGAACGACTCCTCCAGGCCCTTGAGCTTGAATAATTTCCAGTACAGTCATTCACCGGTCCTTCGGATATTATGGCTCCTTCGGACAAACTGAATTTTCAGCTGTTCACTCGCATCGCTGACTTTGATTTGGACCTCAAATGCTCTGAACATCAACCACAGTCCGTTCTATAAAGTTATATCCTATCTCGTGGCGTACAGCCCTTGCTATGTCAACATTAACATGGAAAAACAGGAGTTTTTGCGCTGCTTCGCTAATCGTGGCTTACCCCGCTAATTTTGAAGCTTGAAAATATAGAATGAGGTTAAGCGTGGTATCCAGATAACGATGAGACAGTTCATCTTATGGTATGGCATGGGACACGGTCGTCCATGTCGGAACGGCGAAGACGACCTCCAGGAAAACATCCACGTTCAGACGCCCTGTCACACCTGCCTTTGCAGGACGAGAAATAGCCTGAAGCAGCCTTATCGCAGTTAACGCCCTACTCGCTTAGATTGTCCCCACCCGGATAAGGCATATCTAGGCGTGAGGGTGACTGTCCGAAGGACCCAGAGAGCCCTGATAACGGATTTCCAACATCAAACACCTCGATCCCGCGCAAATCCCACTCGATGACCTTGGAAGAACCGTAGAGTTATGGTATAGAGATACCAGGATCTACCAGAGCTCCCCGATTGAGCCCTCTCTAACATAGCTTGGTTTAATTCGGAAAACGCGAAAAGTCTGTCCGAAGGACCGGTGAATGACTGTACTTCGGTCCGAATCGGTCGAACCGCAACGCCGTACTACAGCAATGCTGCATTGATACACAAAACATACATCAGATGCAAACCGGTGAGAGTACACTGGTTGGTAGTAGCTGAACCGGACCATCATGCTAACACGAGACGCTGCCAGCTGTAGGCTAGCTGGCACTCCACGCCGGCACATTTAAGGCTATTCAAGGAGTAACCCTAAAGTATCAGAGTCAGTCAGGGCGACCTGAACAAGTAAGCAAGGGCGTACTTTCAAGTTAACACCTGGTATCTGGGATTTCGGTCTTCAGGACGACTCTGGGTTTGAGAATGATCTTTGTCCCAGGCTTTCGGCCGTGACGGTTCTCGTTTGCTGCAACCGTACTCTCCGACATGAGCCCCAGATGTGTGGTACAGAGGACCTCCCCTACGGCCACTTCTAACGAGGGATCCGTCAAAGAAGCATTCCCGAGCTCCATACGCGTCTGGTCGTATACCGCGCCAGAGTCGGTCACGAACACGACGAAATCTCGCAGGAGCACGCGCTCGCCGACGGTCCACTGGAACCTGAGTGCGAGGTCCACTACTTCGAGGAGCTCCCTCTCGAATTCGTGCACGACTATCCCCGAGATACCATCCCATGTTCCTTCAGCCCCGCAGATGATGAGAACATCTGAGACGATGATGGACAACGTCTCAAACAGGCGCCGTGTTTGACCTTCACCGGTGTCCAGGAGACTTTTGACGTGGTTGCGACAGAGGGCCCTCCACTTTCCTGCAATGGACTGTGGCTCTAATGCCTTGTCGGTCAGTGCATTAGCTTCGTATCAAGGGTTGCTGAATCCATACCTCGCTCTCGAATACTGAAGTAGATCCCTTCCAACAGACCTCGCGAATCCAGTACCCCTAGATCCCAGCTCGTCGCAAGCCACCGCGCGTACATTGCCATGCCCGTCTGCAGGCTCGTTCGTACCATCTCGACGTCCTTGGTGTGATCGGCCGAGCGCAGCGTCGAGATAAGGGAGGGGGGGATCCAGGCGTACCGCTCCAGCCTCTTCGTCGCCTTCTGGACCATAACTACGTCTCCCGAGGATCCAAAGCGGAAATACGGCCCGTGCGCGAGCCTGTCAGCGGTTCGGGATACCTGGCTGTTCAATGTCTCGACGAGATGGAGGACCTCGCTATCATCGACGTCATCTTCCTTGGCCAGGAAGCTCTTGGCTTCTCGCAGCTCGGCAGTGCGAGCCTGGAGGAGCGCCGCGGCGGATCGTCGCTCCTTCTCCACCTGTGCGTTCACCCTCTCCAGCTCAACGATCTTCGCTGAGCTGTTTCTCGCCTCGCCTTCCCGCTGGGCCAGTCGTTCTTTTAGCTGCTGGATCTCCATCGACGCGTCTTCACCTCGTGTCTCGCTCTGAATCCTGGCCGTTCTCTCCCGCTCTACTAGCTCCCGGAGCTGCTCCAACTCCTGTCCCGACGACTCCAGCTGGATGAGGCGCACCTGGAGCTGGTTGTTCTCCGCCAACGTTGCCTCGAGCTGTTTCTGCTGTTGCTCGAAAGACACACCTCTCGACTTCGAGCTGGTGATGAAAGTCGTAGACCTCGCGCTGTCTTCCCTCTACCTCCTGGCTCGGTTTCCCCTCCCCCACTGTCAACTCTTCTTTGGTTTCGGTGGTCTTGGGACCGTTGCGTATACCCATACCACGCAGTCCTCGAGCTACCCAGGAAAAGAGAGCCGAGGGGACATGCGAGATGTGGAAGGAATGTTGCAGCTGGTTCATGGCGGTTGTAGGGTGCGGTGAGGAGCTGGGGAGGGGGAGCTTGACAGCACACTGGAATATATCCCGCGCATGCCCTGCGCAGGCCGTTCTGCTCTGGTTTCAACGACCCCGGATTTAATGCGATGCATCAGATATGACCCGCGGGTTAATGTCGTGCTCATGATCACCAAGGAAGTAAGGAGGATCGACGACCTCGTTCTGGGAATTACTAGCTTCACGTGGTCTTGCACAGCGTTCGGGAAAGCATTGCGGGCATAAGACTCGTGGAAGGATATGTCGTAGCGTATTTTCTAGTAGTATCTTTGATTCGCGATGATCGTCCTGGTTCGTCGATCTGTTGTTGATCCCTTTCAGGATAGGGGACATATTCTGACCAAGATTTCGTCCTGAAGGCCGAACGTAGAACATGCGATGAGATCGTTGTGAATTGCTAAGCACAACATTGGCAATGTGGATGCTTCATCGAAAATTGCTGTTCGGCGAAAGGCTACTCATGATGCGGGATGTATGACATGTAGTTACAGCAGCTATTCAACATCTTGACCAAGAAGCCATTTCAAACCATTGACGATATCGTTTCTAACCGTGTGCGCAAGTGTGATGCTTGGAAAGTTGGAATGGAAGCCATGGCCAACGCCGAGGTACCTGTGGACTGACGTCAAACTCCGCCGGTAAAGGCATACACAAGTTGAACATCACAAATCGGTCTTGGTCTTCACTGCAGCTGCCCTCAGAGCCTTCTCATACACAATCCCATCGTCGCGCAGAGGACCAAGGCCCATGACTTGGACATAAGCAGGTGGTAAACCTTCGTGGGAGGAATATATAACAGGGGAGACGTCCGTGGGTCAGAAGGAATTCCACCATATGTATCTAGGGTGACATCAAACATCTGCAACAGCCTTTCAATCTTGGCTTGGACTTACGGAAGAGGTTACGGATAGCTGAAAAAGCAAGCGGTGGGTTCTCTTCATTATCTTTGAATGAACGCAGCTCGTCCTTCAAACTAAACATCATGAATGAATGAGTTACCAACTATTTACGACAAGCATGTCGCACTCACCTATCGGGATAGTTTTCTGGATGGATCGTGACCGGTTCCCGGAGAAGTTGCCCGATGATCTGTCGCCCAGCAAAGAAAGGGTCGTCGCGGGCTTGGTGGCACATCACAGTGCTGATGTTTGCCCCTGTAGAATGACCACCCACGAGGAAACCTTTAGAAAGATCGACCTTCAACGAAGGGCATTCTCGACAGTCTGAACGGCGTCAGCGTTGCGCGATTGAGGATGTGAGAGCGTAAATACGCACCCATTTCAGAGCTGCGTAGCAGTCATTCAGTCCAGTGGGGAATGAGAACTCAGGGGCCAACCTAAACCGAACATCAGGGAGCCTCGCGTCAGGGAACAGAAAGTGAGGCTCACCGATATTCAACATTGACCACGGAAATATGGAGATCGACACTGATCCGTCGGAGAGCGTAGTCGTCCGCCTCTATGGTACCAATGCATCCACCTAATACACAACACGTGTCAGCCAGCATGTCAGAGTGCCGTGGCCACTGCTTTCTCGCTTACCGCCTCCGTGAATATGCACGAACACAGGCAATGTACGGCTCTTGTCGTCCGCAACAGGTACGATGCAGCGAACCAAAATTTTGCCCCCATCTACAGTCACGGTCCTATCTTCCACAGTGTATGTCGAAGCTGCAAATAACTCGAAATTAATGCCAATGGGGCTGCACGGAAAATGCGAGACGTACCAGGAGGCAGACGGACTCCCGCGGAACGCTTGCATGGTTGTGACAACGTTCTTGACATAGAGTGCCCTTATCTGGGTCTTCGTGGGCAGGACCTTGGGCTTTGGGGCAGCGAGGAGAGGTGCGACGGCCGCAGCAAATTCAGGATCCATACTGGTCTACTTGGAGCGTTTGACGATGTCGCTGCATTGGCTCGGACGCCTCAGGATTTATATGTTGCTAGTCAAGGCGTCCCGTGAGTGCCATTACAAGTCCACGTCGCTCTCAAAATCCTCACCTTAGACCCTCTAAGACCTATCAGAAATTTCGCCTGCCATAAGAGCGGCCGTGCGAAGCATAAGTCCGTGGAACCTGGAGAGCCTTGGGTTGTGAGCTCTGATAATCGTGTCGTTGCAGGTCCGCAGGTCCTAGTGGATACTACTAGATTAATCGGTATTTGTGTCTCCGCAAAGATGATGTGTTGAACCTCGGCTGAGTCGAAGGCGAAACCTATAATAAGTACAGGAGACCCGGTTGCCAATCTAGAGCTCCTATGACAGACAACACTGGGTGATGATTGGTAACCGTACTGTTCGCCCACATACTTCTCCGAGTTCAGGTCACCGGCACCAAACTGGCAGCGGCACACTGATATTGAAGCTTTGAGCTGAAATTCAAACTCGACGGCCTGGTTCAATGTGCTGATGCTTGGTCGGCGCTCAGCGCTCAGCTCTCGGGAGAACTCCGGCCGAAAAGCACCAACAAATACTTCGTAAGTTGGAAATGTCAGCCTAGCATCGCGAGACAGCAACAGAGAGCAACCCACCGTTCACAACGTTCAACTGCCAGTGGCGTGCGGTTGCGGACGCCAAAGTCCTAACTCTCCTTTACAGCTTGAGGCTAATCCATAACATCTAGGCTAGAGCATCCGGGGGCGGAAATTCAAGAAACCCATGTTCGCGGCGGATACGAGGACCGGCCCGTCACGTAGGCTCGGACAGGTCTACTCGCGGTAGCCATGCACGCCCCGCGTGTCAGGCGCGTGCTTGTAACGTGTAACGAGACATTTCCGTGGGGCTTCGCTCACCAATATCCTCCCAGAAGGCCCAGATAGCGTACGGGTCCCCTGAGCCATTGTCCTGCACCCGCCTAAAGGCCGCTCATCTCGCGCATGTTCGCGCCCCAAACCCACCACGTTCCACATCTTTCTGACTCTGACCATCACCAGGCGGAACGCATGCGCCCTACGCGCTATTTTCGAGGAGGCGCTGCACGCCGTCGGACGGAGAGGGCGTGTTCGCAGACAATATGTCTCCGTGCGGCGCGATGGCTTCCCCCCTTCCACCCTCCTGCATCTCTCATGGCACACCCACCCCACTGAACACAACGACCACAGCCGAGACGACATCGCGCCATGCCCCACTGGCACTCCGGCTCATTCATCTCCCTCGCCGCGACGGCGTGCAAGATCGCGCTCGTCTTGACGACATTTGGCTACGCTGGCGTGGTTGCGCACCGGATGCGCACCCAGAACGCACAGTTGCAGAAGGCCGTGGAGGAGGCGAGGGCGGAACGCGAGAGCCTCGTCCAGCAGGTCGCCCTAGAGCGAAGCAAAGCGGAGAGCGTCGTCGAGGAGAAGCGCCAGGAGTCCGAGTTCTGGCGGAGGATGGAAGCGTTGGCGAGGTCAGAGCTGAGGAGCAGGGACGAGGCAGCGATACACGAAGGCGGGCCCGCCACGGCGCTTCGCACGAACTTACTGGGCACTCACGGGTCCCCGAGTCTGGCGGCGACGGTTCGCCTGTTCAACGCGCGCAGGTCACGGACGTTCGGTCGACCATCTCTGCCTACGACGACATCGTGCTAGCGATGGCCCGGACTCTGAACCTCGAGATCTCGGAGGTTGCATCTCAGGTTACGAACGCCTTTCGCGTCGCCGACGTGCCTGACCCCGAGAAAGTCCGTCAGGCATTCGAGCGTGCGCGCGAGGCGGTAGGACCGGTGATGGCAGAGCTGCTCGAGTCCATACAGCACCAGGACGATCCAATCCTCGTCGACATCGCGCTCAAGGCGGACATGGTTGGCTTTGCGGCGGAAGTCGCGTCCGCCTGGGACTTCCAGCATCAGAGCAAGCCCGTCTTCGAAGGGCTATACAAGCAGATGCGTCGTTCGGGTGCGTTGTGCCCCTCTCTTCCATCCGGTGTTTCTCATTGCGTCGTCCTTGCAGAATCACAGCTGGTGTCGGGACGGTGGCGCTCCCGTGCGCGCAAGTATTCCAAGCAGCGCCTCTACAACGGCCGTGATCTCGTCCCGGGTTTCTCGCAGCAGCTGGCGGAGCGCATAGCCGACCTGCTCACCGTCGCGGGTGGGTCATTCCTCGCGGAGGACATCCACACACAGTATACACAGCACCTGGACACCATCATCCGCACCGCGCTCGATCTCCAGCGCATCATTGGCGAGGAAGTCGTCGAGTGCGACTACGAGGTGCTCACATCGCGCTTCGACGAGGTGTTCGACCCGGAGCAGATGGAGGACATCTACAACGGGGAGATCGCCGCCACAGGACCGCCTGGAACTGTTCCTCGTGTTCTCTCCACTGCTGACTTGGGCCTGCGGCGTTCGGAGAAGATGTCGGATGCGCTCGACGGAGACGACGGTCTTTCGATGACAATGCTGTTGAAACCCAAGGTCGTGCTAGATACTGTCGTATATGAGCTTGGACTCGTCGACGAAGAGGACGCAAGCCCCTCGACAATGGGATCACCTACATGACAATTGGCTTTACCACTCTGACGAACTGCAATCGTACTCCTATCTAATCTGTAATATGTATCTTAGGTTCAGTTACGATACTACATAGTTATGATACGCACGACTTACTCTTGAAAAGCTAGCCTGCAATGTTAGGACGGGCAATAGCTATCAACACAACCCTCCCAGGCCAAGGAGCCACCTCAGACTATCATGAGCATTATTGTCGACCTTTTTGTGGCAGACTTACACGGAGTGCGTAAAGAAACGATTTATGACCCCCTGTCGTACCTAGAGGCTGCGTGTCGGGTCATTAAGTGGCAGATTGTGGTGACTAGATGATGAGGATGCCCACCGAACAAGTTTCGACTTCACGGCCGCTTCTGCAAGACGTTCTCGTAAAGAGACCGTCGTCGGGCGATGGATCTTGATCTATGACTTGAAAGGAAGTAGGAGCGAGTTCCGACAGAAATGGGTGCAAGAAGTGGGGATACAAGGGGTTCGTCTGGGGGGTCCTGAAAGTCTCTGGCCAACAGGTACAAATACATATAACAGGCGACCATGAAGATTAACATCGCTCACGACAGCTGCTCAGCACTCGCTCACTATTGAGTAGCACAGCAACCACATTTACCACTCCCAAAGACGAGTAGATTGCGGGCCAGCTCTAGCCCCTCCTTCTAAACGTTCCACCCCTCCCTATGTCCTGACCGCTCGACCATGGGCACTGAATACCTAGCGTCACATCTGGACGTGAATACCCGCGCCGAGACGTAAACAGGGAATGCTGCCCCTTAGTACGGGGGAAGAGCGGCTTGCTCCCTTGGGCGATCTTCGCTGAAGTTTCTTCAGACTAGACGATCGGTTTAGAGCCCAGTGAGGAAATAAATGGACTAGGCCGAGTCGTCCGACCGCCGCTGAGACCGCGTGACGGTCGCAGAAGCTGGAGATAAAGATATGGGTTCAGAGCAGGAAGAGGTGCGGGTGCTGCGGTACTGCAGACGATCCACAGATATGTATGACCTCCGACCATTAGCAGTTGGGAACCATCCTTTCTTCTTCCTCAAACGATGGCGACGACGACGATGAGGGCGAAGCCTGCGCGTACGACCTCCAAGAAGGCGTCGTCGGCCACTGCCAACGCCAGCTCTAACACGTCCCTCACACTTCGCCTCAACGTGAGCACCGACGCGAGGAGTCGTGCCACAAGCATCGCTGTGAACGATGCATCCCAGCGTGCCAAACCACAGGGAGGCCGGGTGAGCCAAACGATTCGCGTATACGCCTGGTACCCTCGTGCTCACGTCTGTCCACTGTGGCGCAGACGAAAGCTCAGAACGGCCGCCCCGCGCAAACGGCCAGCGCCCCCAATAACCCTCCTATCAACCGCGCTGGACAAAGCAGGCCGCGCACACAGCCAACGAATCGTGCTGGCACAGCCAACGGCAATGGGCACAACAACACCCCGGGCCCAGGGCCACAGCAACAGAGGCAGTCTGGTTCAGATCAGAGAGCAGGGGCGCGACCCGGAAACGGCGGGAACGGTTATATTCCAAGGCCGATGTCCACGCCGCGCCAGCAACCATCCTCACAGGATGCGCAGGTGAGCAGCATGGCATGCTCCCTGTCGAGTCCGTTGAGCTGATGAGTGCGGCATCGGCAATAGCGCCTGACGTTGACGACCGGGGCATTACTAGGCCCCACTTCCCGGGCACTCGCAGTTGGCAATGGAAGGGGACGGCGAGCGTGATCGCGTGGGGTGGATATCCATGTTCCGGAGACAGCAGAATACAGCCCGAGGTCGGGCTCAGCGGTTGTCCGAATTGTAAGAGGAAGCCACCGATATAAAATAGATTCCCGCCCGTCCCGATCCCGTCAGATTCACCATGCTGTCGTCGTCGCGGGTCCTTGCTTTGATCATGTTGTCTTGCATGGACAAGCTTGAGGCTCGAATGCGTCGAGTAAGACCATCTACAGTTTGGGCGATGCTTCGGTCAGCTGTTGCGCCAGGCTCGGAGTCCATAAGACCGTTTCCGCACCGAGAAGGTCGAAATGGGTCGTCACATAAGGTGAAGTCCCGGTCGCGAGGCGCACCGAAACCGCATGTCCGCGTGCCAGCGCTGGTAAATTACGGTGTGTGTAGCCCTGTGTAGCCCACACTGCCCGGTATGTATAGCCAATGGGAACTTGTAGTCCGAGGTGGGATGGAGGTCATCAGGTATGACAAAAACAGCCATGGTTGCCACGAGCGTCGCAGGAGACCTCGCCGAGAGAATTATGCTGAACAGGACAGGATGGACAAGGGTTCGAGGCGAGCTTGCAGCAACTTGGCAGTGAAAACGTCATTTTGAATAGGTGTCGAATATGCGACGGCTGCCAGAAAGGAAAGGAACGAAATCGTCACCAGATCCTGTTCGGGGCGCGGGCTGCGTACGCGCAGCGACCGAGCGTGGGCACAGAGCGCGTGCCGCCGAGACCATCGTTCTCCGCAGGCCATGCAGACGCACAGCCCGACCTTATTCTCTGCTGTATACCACGCCTGGAGGGCGTCGCTCGCCCGCATATTCCCTCCTTCATCTGTCCTCTCTATACCTTTATCTCCACCTCGCTGGTGGCTGGGACAAACGAGCCAGATTCAAGTTCCCGAATCCCCGACATGGTCGAAGCGAACAGTACTCTCTGTCCATCCGACAACCTATTGGTGATCGACCAAAGCAGCTTTTGGGACTCGGACGGGATCAACTGGGATGCCCACAGGATAGGATGGTTGATAGCGGGGGTGTGTGCAGCCGTGGTACGCAGTCTATCTTTCCAGATGTCGTCCGGGGCTCATACATTCATGCTTGAAAGACTGTCGTTTTGACTGGTGTCAGCGTCTCGTTCCATTGCAGGTGAGTATCTGGCGACTGGTTTTGATGCACCTGGTTCCAACAGTGCGTGCAGGAACTACACAAATCCCGGTGAACAACGACAGATGTACGTCCGCATCAGCCACTATGACGGTTTCTAAAGTGACCTCTGTTGCAGCATCCGAATATTGTACATGCCCGCCGTCTACGCCATAATCTCCTTCTTTTCCTACCGATTCTTTCGAAGTTATACCTACTACGACCTCATCGAATGTGGTGCGTATATTGTTCTTGCTGCCTGCTTCTTTTGGCCGACCATTCTTGATCCTTTTTAGTATATGAGGCGAGTTCTGCCAAATCTTCTTCTCTTCCCTTCCGTAGACCAGCCCCCTACTTCCTACTCCCTCGCAAAGGCTCGAATACTGATGCCTCTCGTCTACAGTCCGTCACCCTCAGTGCCTTTCTGTGAGTCAAGCTTTGTCCAGGTCACTCCGTCTCCCAGACTCACAACGTCCGCACTTAAGTCTCCTCCTTATCGAATACGTCGCCTCGACAGCGACAGGACATGATGTCGACAATGCCATTCTCCGCAAGGACAAATCAAGTCTACCTATGCCCGTACGTGGACTCATTTCCCTGCGCCTTGCTCGGAATTGACATCCATCTCAGCTCTGCTGTTGGAGATATCGGCCAACGAAGGTCAGTCCTTGCGGACCCTTGCTCTCCATATCACATGAATGTTCATGTTCTGTGAAATCCAGGCTTATTTTATGTACACCGTGAAGGTGCGCGCGCATTCGAGCGCTATCCTTGACCCTACTCAAGCCTAGATTAATAGTGGTCGGTTCTCCAATACGTCATCCTACGACCAGGTGAGTACAAGTAATTCATCAGGAGTCGCCATACGACGACGCTCACGTTTGCTTGTAGCATTGTCAATCGCAGGGATCATCTGTGAGCACTACGGGGTGTTGTGCCAGTCGGGGCCATGGAGCTTCAAGACTGCGCACGCCTACTTCAGCGTAATCGATTTTATCAGTATAACGTACGCGGCTATTTATACGAACATTTCCCGCTATGGCGTTCACCTCCACGCTTCTGCACAGTGTCGCCCTTTACGGACTACTGCTCTTCTACGGGCTGACGAAGGATGAACTCGTCGGGCGGAAACCCTTGTCGAAGTTCTTGTCGATCAAGCTCATCGTCATGTTCACCTTTTATCAATCCTTCGTGGTACGTTCTCCCAGTTTCAATCCGTCTGGCACGCCTACCGATACTCTCCACTTCAACAACAGTTCAGTGCTCTGGAAGGAAAAGTGATTCAAAAATCCCAATACTGGACAGCGACGAACATTGCGGATGGTTTGAACGCACTCACCATCTGTATTGAGGTGCGTTATTGCCGACGTCCATAAGGATTGCTAAGTGCTAACGCAAGTCGGTATAGATGGTGATCTTTTCCGCCTTCATGATGTACGCCTATACCTGGAAAGAGTACGTCGTCCCCGGCCGCCCGAAGACCGGCTTCGGGCGTCCACTTCTCGACAGCGTCAACTACGGTATGTCTTGTCCCGTCTCGCGCCAGTGATAGTGATGAAGTCCGTCATTAACACGTCTGGCCCCTCCAGGCGACTTCGCGCGGGAGATATGGGGCTCACTCAAGTTCTTCATCGACTACGTACGCGGGAAGCCAGGCACGCACGGCGCGCGGGTCACGATCACGGACATGAACGGGAACACGGTCGCGAAGAAGACGTACGGGGAGGCGTTCGGCTTCGAGCGCAGCGCGTCCGGCGTGAGCACCCTCTCCAGCGGCGCGGGCGGGTACCGCGGGCGCGGAGGCGGCGTGCGCGGGTGAGTCCATGTCCATGTCCGCTGTGCGTGCGCCCCGGGGATCTTTCGACGAAAACGTCAGATTAGCGCCGTACACCTACAGCAGCGGAAACGGCTCGTCCTCGGAGGGACTGGGACACCTGAACGAGCCAAGTGTAGAGAACGTCAGTGTTCCCCGGTACTGAGCCCTTTTTTGTCTTCCCCGGGCGTCGAGCGCTGGGCCGAGATAGTGCCACGGGAGACGGGGCGCAGGACGCTGGACAAAGAGCGAGCCATGGTAGTGTAGATTGAATGCTGAACGGGAGGCGGGCGGAGCAGGAGAAGAGAAGAGGAGACGATATTCGCTGCGTCGCGTTTGAGTAGTTTTTGTTACCTGATATCCCTTGTTCTCGTCCTGTGTTTCTTGAGCCCGGTAACGACTCTGTAATCCCTACGTCTCATTCTTGCATCCACACTTCGAGGACATTTGGATTATCTTATACGTAACTCTCTGGCCCACCTTGTCCCACTATTTTATCATATAATATTTCTGTCGGGCATGGCGGGACACTACAGTCTACATCGAGGTCCAAATCCCACTGACCTTCCGATAGGCAATCGCATGCCGAAGCCGTGGTCCACTGGTCGAGGACATACTTACCTCTGTTTGTCTGAGAGGCCATGAAGCTCGAGGCGCCTAGAACCAACTTGCCTCGACTTGGGGACGAGCCGGCGCTCACTTCCCCTCAAAGCTTTTCGCTCCCCGTCACGCTGTTTGTGCTTGCTCTGCATACCTCTTTTCCTAATGTTGTCCTCCTCTTCCCTTGCCGCATCCTCAGCTACAAGCATCCATTTCCGTAACCTGACATAGCTCCTGGCAGGTGGTCGCAAATGGTTCCCGCACCCCCAACGTGGATGGACACAGCGGCACTCCATTCAATAGATCCAAATACAAGTACGCGTACACGTTTCATCTCTTCTTCTCCTTTCATGTCAGTCACGGACGTCAACTGTAACTATGAACCGGCAGCTTGTCGATTGCGTACCCTTGGCAATCCTCGACCTTGCGGGCTTGTTGTATTCTTCCGCCTTCATCGTCATCAGCCAGTGTTAAGGTTTTAGAAAGGTAGTAGACATACATACCACTTTCGCACGTCCTCCGCTCACGGTTTTGCAGGTTGCGAACTTGATTAGGCCAACAGTTCCTCCAGGAAGCTCGTCAAGACAACCTTGGGTTTGAGCAAGACCACCGCTACGATTCCCTCCCTGCCCCCTCCTTCAGCCGCCTTTCTCTCCTCTCGAACAAGTCCCAGCTGTGTGGTGCAGAGAACCGGATGTGTGTCTTCGCCTTGAGGTACTTTCTTCGGGCTGGCCCATTCGTCGACCATGTGACGGGGATCGAAGGGTGTCCTGGGGCTGGCGGTAAGGATTAGGAGGTCTCGAGAAATGATCCCTTCGCCCGTAATGCGCTGAAATTCGAGGGAAAGATGGACGATTTCACGTAACGCGTCGGCATAGCTGTTCCCCACCTCTGCGCGAAGGTCGTGTGGCACCGCGGCGACTCCACAGACTAGGAGGATATTCGCAATGTCTCGCGACAGCGAGTCGAGTGCACTATGCTCTAGGTCTCCACAGTCCTTGAAGATCTTCTTCACGTACGCCCTACTCAGTGCCCTCCATTTACCAGCAACTGATTGTTGTTCTGGGTTCTCGTCAACATAGGCGTTCTGGCGGAACTGGCTACAAAAGTGCGTACCCGTTCGTCTGATGTACTCGTAAACCCTCCGAAGGACCTGCTTGTCAGTGACGCCGAAATCCCACCCATCACACGGCCACTTAGTGCAGGAAACCATGATGGCTTGGAGGGCAGTTTGCACTACGACGGAGTCGTCGCAGTGGTCGATGGAGGAAAGTGCGTAGAAGACGTCGTCGTCGAGTAGACGCCGTACGCGCTCTACACGTTCCTGCGATACCGTGACCTGGATGTCTTTCTGCTCGCCATATCGGGACTGGAATGCATTCGCGATGCTCGCGGCGGCTTGGAAAATCCTGGAGTTGATCCCCTCGACGAGACGAAGCACCTCCGCGTCAGCGACGTCATCGGGGCGGCTAAGATAAGCTTGGGCATCCCGGAGCTCCGCCGACCTCGTATCGAGCAGAACCAACGCGTCCCGCAGTTCGTCGTTCGTGTGACGCAACTCCTGTTCAGATTTGGCGAGGGCAGCTTCAAGGTGGTTGATGCGATGCTCGGCCTCGAACACCTGTCTCTCCACACGCGGATTGAACGTATTATGTTCTGCGCTGCGACGTCGGTTGGCTTCCGCTAGGCGGGTTTCGGCTAAATGTGCGCGTTTCTCTGCCTCCTCTGCTTTCCTCTTCCAACCCTCCGCCATCTCCATAGCCTTCTGGTAGGTTTTCTGGAACGATTCGACGGTGGCACCATGGTCGGAGTCGTTCTGTATGCCGTTCGCTCCTTCGCTTCGGCTGGTGTGCGATATTCTGGACCGACCGGAGAGGCTCGCAGACCTGCGCCGCCAACTTGCGGTGCCAGTGAAGGGAGAGCCGAGAGATCGCAGACTGGAGGTGACAGTTTCTATCATCGGTGAGAGGTCGAGGGAGGGGGGATCTCGCGGAGGATTGGAGGGAGGAAGCCCGAAGTGTTCGTCACTTCCTTTGTTTGAAGCCACCTCGAGCAGACGGGGAGTGGATCGCCGTTGGGACTCTCGCTTGGAAGTGGTATGAGCCAATGCTCCCTTTGCGGCTGGCTAGCCAGCTAACGATTGTCTACCATCTCATTAGATCCTGCAGGCAGCAGCGTGGATCGATCTCCCGCCACGCCATGCTACGACCCTTTGTTCGGTCTCACGCCTACAAGAGGTTTCAGCACGCGTCGTTGTGCTTTCTACTCAACACCATCATGCCTACACTCGAAGCTTACCGAGGACTAGTCCGCAAGCTGGTGGTGGGGATAGACGTCGGGACCACGTTCTCTGGTGTCTCCTACGCCATCCTCGACCCTGGAGAGGTCCCAACCATCCACAGCATTACCCGGTGAGCCATTGAGGTTGTGGAACTTCGAGTCCCACTAATCGACCTTGACAGCTATCCTGGGCAAGAGAACGAGGCAGGCAACTGCAAAGTTCCATCCGTTCTGTATTACCACCAAGATGGCACTCTTCATTCTGCGGGGGCCGAAGCCACCGCCCCGGGCATGGATCTCGTCGCAGAGGACGAGGATCTGGTGTACGTCGAATGGTACGTACGCCTCCGCTCCGCCTCCGCGCTGCATCGCATCGCGCGCAAACGCTCATACCCCGCTCGACAGGTTCAAGCTGCACCTGCGTCCAGAGCATCTGGACTCCAACGCGATCTCCCAGAAAGACCTTCCTCCGCTCCCTCCCGATTTGACCGCCGTCAACGTCCTGGCAGACTTCCTCGACTACCTCTTCGCGTGCGCCCGCCGCTATATCCGCGAGACACACAGCAACGGGGAGAGCCTCTGGACCTCGGTCCAGGACAACATCGTGTTCGTGCTCTCCCATCCCAACGGCTGGGAGGGGCTGCAGCAGAGCAAGATGCGCCAGGCTGCGGTAGCCGCCGGGCTCGTGCCGGACACGCGAGAGGGGCGTTCGCGCATCCGCTTCGTGACGGAGGGCGAAGCGAGCCTCAACTTCTGCATTAACAACGGGCTTACGACCAACACCATCCAGGTGGGTACCGCGGTCGTGGTGAGATGTGAGCCAGCCTGACGGTCGCATCGTCGTGCAGGAGGGCGAAAGCGTGATCATCGTCGATGCCGGCGGGGGCACTGTCGACGTCAGCAGTTACCGCTTCCTGTCTACGTCTCCGATCACTGTCGAGGAGGTTACTTCCCCGGAATGTGAGCATTTCCTCTGTGACGTTCGCATCATTTGGCGTTGACTCGGGCCCCGGCATGCATGCAGGCACCCTTCAAGGCTCGACGCGAGTGAACGTTCGTCTGCTCGAGTTCCTGAAAGGTGGCGGTGGTCGCATGTCTCGTCTTGAGCGGATGCTGACTATTTGTCAGGTCTTCTTGCGGATTCTCCCTTCGGAAACGAGGAAGATTTGAAGTCGATGCTGGAGTGCTTTGACAAGTCCACAAAGCCGGTGTTCAAAGATGAAAAGGAGTCGTCCTACATCAAGTTCGGGACCATGAGGGATAATGACCCGGCGGTGAACATTCGTCGCGGGCAACTCACGCTCCGCGGGCAAGTCGTCGTGATTTAACACCGAGGATCGCGTGACCTCCTGACTTTGGTATGCTGCTGCAGGTCTCAGGTCGCGTCCTTCTTCCAGCCTGCGCTCGAATCTATCTTTGAAGTCATCGAACGTCAAAGAGAAGGAAGCCCCACGCTTTCCGTACGTAGCTGCCATGCGTTCACAGTTCGAACGTGAACACTCACTTTGCTTGCGATAGACCGTGTTTCTTGTCGGGGGTTTTGCGGCTAGCCCTTGGCTCTACTCATCGCTGCAAGAAAGGCTCGGTGCAATTGGTGTCACTCTTTACCGCCCTGACTCTCATACGTACGTCATCCAAAACATGATGTCCGCGCGACGCACCACCTGAGCTAGAAAACTGCAGGAACAAAGCCGTCGCTAACGGCGCCGTCTCTTTCTTCCTTGATCACTTCGTATCGTCGCGGGTCATGAAGATGGCATACGGCACTGATATGTCCGTGAGGTATAATCCCGATGATCCTGAGCACCGAGCGCGCCGCAGTAAGAAGCACATTATGCCTTCTGGTGACATCGTGGTGCCTGGAAGGTTCGACACGATTCTCCCAAAGGTTTGTCCCTATCATGGCTGCCGTGAATACGATACTGACATGATTTCAGGGTACTCGCGTCCGCGAGAACGAAGAATTGCTGCGAAGCTACCGCCAGGAGGCGGAACATTCACGTAGTTTGGATCGACTAGACACGCCTGTGATATGCTACAGAGGGCGAGACACGCCAAGGTGGAAAGACGTTGACCGAGGTTAGTTGACCCACTGATTTTGTCGTCCCATTTTGCAACTGTCTGATATGTATCTCAGGGATGTTTACTCGCTTATGCACCGTACACGCGGACACATCCCAGGTTTCACGGCAACCAAAGCAGGGGTCCATTGGACCCTACTACGTGCAGCATTTCGAGGTG
Organism: Ganoderma boninense; assembly: GCA_002900995.3. Lineage (NCBI taxonomy): Eukaryota > Fungi > Basidiomycota > Agaricomycetes > Polyporales > Polyporaceae > Ganoderma > Ganoderma boninense. The sequence continues at coordinate 2,599,516 of CM035314.1, read as the reverse complement.
ATCCTCTTGTGTGGTCTTACCGAATTGCAAGCGCAGCTCAGGTGGTTCGAAAATGTAAGGATCACGAGAAACTCAATGCAAGCATGTTTGGCTGACGCTTGGACAGGGTATCGAGAAGAGGGGGCCCGCTGAGATCGTCTATGTTGACGATCTCGAGGCCTCGTCCTGAAGCAGAGCAGCCAATATTATCCTGAGCATAGTTGAGTTGGAACGGACACCTTCACATCTTCTACAGTACAATATAGGCTTAACAGCTGACTGGGATGCCAATCTCGATTGGGCAGTCCGTGGCTCCCGGAGAATGTGTCCCGTCCTCACTTACGATCGACGAGGATGTCAGCCCGGCGAGGGACCTGATACCACCAGATGCACTCGTATATGATCATGCGGAAACCGTTGCGATCGCAGGTCGGTCTGCTCGCATGTAGGCGTCCGAGAAGAACGACTCTGTGCCAAGTTGGACGCCTTTCCAGAGACTACCGTCCCCACATAGTGCGCATGTAGTCACCGAAGTGGATGTAGTCCTCGAATTAAAGGGCATATAAGCACTCACCACTAGCACCACAGTTCCAGCGATCCGTATGCATCTTTCGGCCTGGGCTGAATGAGTTCTGTCGCGAGGTAAGAAATTCTACAAGAAGTAGAAAAGGCAATAAGAATAACAGTCATACAAGCACCTCAATGTTACGGAGGAAAATGCACGAGGCAGTGAAGTAATCGAGGTCGAGGGGAAGGAGGATGAGGAGGGACGAAACTTTTGGGTCGGGGTTTTTGAGGCTCGACGCGTGGAATTCAGACTCCGCTGAACGCGTCCAATCACGTGGTGCGTGCAGAGCCAACGATCCAGTTCGGTCTGAGTCTGATTGGGAGTCATGAGATGAACTAGGCTATTGAACTGAGCTGCACATAATTACAGCTGGTGCCGAAAAGAATGCCCGACATGTCTCCGAGCGCCAGCTCGCCCAACTTGACGCAAGTCGTCGAAACAATTCGAAACAATTCGAAAAAAATCGAAAAATTTCATCCCGTCCTTCAATAGTCTTTTATGTTGGTCAAACTGAAGCCGTTTATTTCCTATATCATGTCTTTGCTACTACATGTCAAAAGAGACAGTGGAGGAGTTGAAGTGGTGAACGAAAACATGATCGCGCCAGATCGAAGAGAATGGACGACAGCCAGGGCAGTCGTAGAAATTGGGTGAGGTACTGTGCGTCGGCTATTCGTCCAGACTCGATAATTTATGAAATGAACAAAATTACAGTCGAAAGAGGACGATTGGGGAATTGGGGGAGGGGCTGCGGAACATGAACGGGCGCTAACCCTCTATATGTGGAGGGTGGCGGGGGCTCCAGAAACAACAACAAAAAGGGGGATACACTGACGGTGAGACTCGTACGAAGCATGACGGATTATTCAAAACGAGACTGGGAAGATGATATCAACCGCTTCCTACCGCTCAGGCCGTCGTCAAAGGTTCATTGCCGAGCGAGAACTGACCTCGACTAGGGATACGCTAATATGACCGAAATGACACACTTACCATGAATCTCGGGGCCTAACTCTGCATATCTGACTATCCAGTCAACTCCCCACTCCGTCCGCCAGGGTTAGAAACCGATCGGGGTGCCGTCGCGAGGCCAGGTGGCATTTCCATATTTGGCAATAGGCAGGGTCGTCCTCGACAAGAGTAGTTCGGAGCTTCTAGAATATCTGCAGACGGGGAAGTGCATACGAGTGGGTACGGTGTGCATCGTGTAGCGTGGCTGAAAAACTTGCTAGCTTCGGAGCATGAGTAAACGAGTGTACCGAGCGCAATGTTGCTTGAGACAACGAAGCCGTAGCTCGTAGCTGGCGGCGTGATCGTGACAGGACGTGCCCAGAGCGCCCCAGGGCGCTGGATGACATAACGCAAGTGATTGCGCGCTGATGAAATGCTCACAGTTGATTGGCCGGAATTTCCTGAGTTCTTGGAAGACGGGGAGGGGGCCTCCGAAGACGCTGGCGGTGTGTTCAGACAGTTCAGCTTGTAGCGGGTGTGTTTTTTCTATTTATATGCCATGAATGCAGTTTCGTAAAGTAAGTGGGTCCACGCATATCATAGTGAGATGAAAAACTCAACAGCAAACCTCCCGGCGAGACAGAACGATGCTCGAGAGTCGAGCCATTCGCAATCCGCAAGCCCGCCGCAGCACCCGTGACCGGAGGTTCAGCCAGACGCCCGTGATACTTTCAGTCACAGATAGTCACGATCACGCCGCCAGCTACGAGCTACGAGCCCCGGGCGGCTACGGAGCTACGCCAACTTTGAGCGGGGCTAGTGTGGAGCGTGCCAAGTTTGATTTCCTAGAGAACCTTGTTATCATCCGGCGTGTCGAGCATCAAGCCAGGTTCCAAGACATCCAAAGTGACGAGAGGGAGGCGTTTCTGGATAAGGAGGATTTTTCTGAGCTGTTTCGATTTTTTTGGATTGTTTGGCGGGGTTTGCGTCAATTGGCGCGCGGAGGCACGTCGGGCATTCTTTTCGGCACCAGCTGTAATCGTCATGCGGGGACTTGAAAGGCATGCGTGGCGGCGGGATGCCAGGTTTCCGAGATGTGTCATGCAGAGTGTGGGCTTCCCCATTCACGACCTCGAGGCACGCTTCTCCCCAACAAGTAGATTCCTTTCTACCACCAGGAATATGAAGACGTACACCAAATTTGAATTCCTATAGTAAACGTAGATGGTGAGTGAGTGTTCGCTTTCAGTCTCGTCTCTACTCGCTTCCAGCATCATGTCCATCGCTCGAGCACCCGCCATCCCTCTCGACATCTGCTTCATTGTCATCGATATCGTTGCCAACGATGGTGGGGATCAAGACGTTGGTGCCAGATGCAGTACTCTCCTTGCATGCGCTCTGACTTGTCAAGGTTGGCTGGAAATATCTCGCGCGCAGCTGTATCGCTCCGTCGGGCTTCAACGGCGGGACGCTTTCGAGTCTTTCGCGGAAACCGTCACGTCGTCCTTCTACCTTGTGACCCTCGTCAAAACCCTCCGCTGCGACCTTGAGCAACTTATACGCGCCGGCGATGTCATTGAAGCACCCCTCCCTATCCACGTCATCCGCCGTCTCCTCAGCCTGGAGAGCCTCGCTGTCGTGTCGGAGTCCATCTTACCTTTCAGCCCGTCGTTCGTCGACTTCCTTAAGTCATTCTCGGTGTGCAATACGCTCGACTCGCTTGACATTTGTGGATGCCATTTCATCGCCTTCGAGCATCTGGCTGGAGCCGTACTATCCTTCCCCCACATCAAGTCTCTCCAAATCAGACAAAGCACTTGGTTTTCCCATGAATCCATGAATTGGAGTACCTATCCCAAACTCACTCGCCTTATGGATGTCAAGGCATGGTCCCCTCTACTTTATGCTCGTGCCACATCCAGCTCATACATCGGTATTGTGATAAATCGGACTTCCGGGACTTGGGCGTTGAGCGCAAGCGGTCGGAAGAGTCCGTAAACACGGGAGAGTCTTGCGGACACGCGATTCGAATGAGTGGGTGGAGTCGTCGTATCGCAAGGTCTGGGGTTCATCCCCGTACGAGTACAAGATTAAGTACCTAGAGAGAACAATAGGAGACAGAGATTGGAAATGAGGTGGAGTGGGAAGAGGTCTGAGCGAGAGCGAGGAAGACGGAAAAGCAGAGGAAAGGGAACAATAAGAAAACCGGGCACCTAGAGAGAGACCGGGAGGTGAGACATGGAGGTCGAGACCAAGGGGGAGCACGCGGGAGACGGGCGACCGATCGTCCGATTAGGAAGACGAGACGCTGGAGGAGGAACGAGACGCCAAGTCAGGCGCCGATACCTTACAGGTATGTAGTTATATCTGTCGATGGATATGGACTCCCTATACAGGTTACTCAGCCCAACCGTCGAGCGCCTCAGCATCCGGAAGGTTGAGAGACGCGAGGCGTACCGCGTTTGTCGATGCTATTCATGTCAACGCCAGGGTACAGCTGATGCTGACGGCCTTTCAGCATGGGCGGTGCGCCAACTACGGTCTCTCAAATCGCTCGAGTTCACGTTTACTCGAGGCGATATCCACTGGGTCGTCCAGACGCTACTCAATAACGGGTCTACAGTTTTGGAGACGGTCGCGTTCAACTACCTGTCGATCGACCAAAGCCCGGAAACCGTCCAGCATCGGCTGACGGAGCATCATCATGTCATCGATGGCATCCTGCGAGCCCGCCCGTTCGCCAGCGTCACTCAGGTTGTCGTTAAGCTCTTCGCCAACGACCCCAGCAACGAGGGTGAGCGATGGTCAAAGGCCGTGCAGGCCGCCTTACCCCGAACCTACAAGCTCAAAATGTTGCATTTTTCGGTCCATCAGTGTGAGTAATTCTCGCCTTTTCGATCAAGATTCGGTCGTCTTTGACACCCATGTAGACCTTGAGGCAGACTGGAACAAGGGCCAGTGAAGATACTGTCTCTGTCGGCTCTGAGCTTTTCCGCCCTGTCAACCATACTTGGTCACACGACGCCAGCGCCCCAAGTGACGTTTTCATGTACAATGCATCACGACGAATCTTGAACGCTATCGACATGGTACCGTGCACCTACTAGTTCTTGAACATGGTCCACTCGATCTGAAAGACCACATTCCCGTGGTAGAAGGTGACTCAGAATTGGGAGCTTTCGTCCGAGTACATGAAGTACTCTGTGATCTCGCACTGGGGCGGCAGCATCGCTGCGTATGCACCTTCCACTCCAAAGTTGAGCTTCCCTTGCCACTCCTTCTAGATCTTCGCTGGTCCAGACGACCTTTTTTACTGGGCCTGGGAAGGAGAGGCAGATCCTTTGTGACGTTATGCTCGAATTCCCTCTCACATTCTTCCACGTGCCAACCTCCCAGGCTCCGCCCAGGCCCCGGAGCCTGTTGAGAAGAAGATCGCGCTCAATATCATTACTACGCGATGCACTGCGAAAACACGCTGTCACCTTCCTTCCGGTGAACGTTTGTACTTCTCAGCAGTTGTTCTCGAACCGCTGTCATTGAGCGAATCCCGTTCGGAAATGCAGGAGCTCAAGATATCGGAGAACCTTCTGCCTGTCGGACGGCACACCGTAACCAGTTGCCATGCTTGAAGCTCGAATCCTGAAGGAAGGCATGCTGACGGTCGTGTTCATTTGAAAAATCTAGAAATAAGGACTGGGTTATCATTGGTACAGAGCGAGCTCGGAGGGTGTCGGACACTTTGGGGATTGGCCCGCTGAGCCCAGTCGGAGTCGCTCAGCGATTGTTGCCTGGCCAAGGATTTCGAAGTGCTGAACTTGGTGCTGACGCCGGCCTCCTGAGGGGAGTTCCGCGCTGCGATCGCGATCCTGTGCATGACCTTGATAAGTATATGAGGCTCGGCACCGTCATCCAGCGGCTGATGCCGGCTAGCACTTACATATTGCTAGACGACCATCGCATCGCCCACCGAGCCTCTTCGTTCGAACCCCCATCCTACTGCCCCGATTTCACCCTCACCATGTCCGGTTTCTTCAACAAGCTTGAGAACTTGGTGGACAAGCTTCCGGAGGGCGTCGAGCATGCTCGCGCGATGGCCATTGGTACGTAGCCCGTAAACATCGATTCCAGCACCCGAGATGCTGAAACGTTTATCTAATCAGGCTTACTGAACCCCGATCGTCCGTACCTCTCTCCATTCATGTGCACTCACTCAACGTGCAGTGGTGCTGAGCAGTTACTTCAGGCCGCCACGATGACCCCGAAGAGAAGAGGGCGGACATGATCCGCGCGGAGATCATGGCTGGCCACCGCTTCCACTCCTTTGCGAACCAGCGGTCCCGCAACCTTGTGAAATGGTGCGCCGATATACATTTTGGTTCCTCGCTTTCTTCTGAGCCCTCGCGTTCAGGCATATCGACGGGCACGACTACATGTGGGCAGTCTCGGAGTTGCTCGAGCGGGCGAAGGAGTCTATCTTTATCCTGGTGCGTCTATTTCCTTCTCGGAATCCTCGTGCGTCTCGCAGCATTCGGGGTGGTGATGGGGCGGGCACTGGTACAAGATGTATCAGTTACGGCAGTGGGCGGAGGTTCACCAGACCGGTCGCAACGCGCAACACCCTTAACGACATCCAGAGTCGAGGCATTGCATGCGGTCATTCTATGTCCGAGCGAGCCCTAGGAGGCTCTCGACCAACATCATGCGCAGTCTTTTGGAAAGCCCACGCCTGCCATTCGTCTCCTCATCTCCTGACCTATGCCGTGGATTTGTGGAGCTCTTCGCCTTGGACGCAGTGCTGATCGTCTCGTCCTCTAGGATTGGTGGCTTACGCCAGAACTGTACCTTCGCCGCCCTCCCGCAAAGTACCCAGAATGGCGCCTCGACCTACTGCTCAAGCGCAAGGCCGAGCAGGGCGTCAAAGTGTATGTGATCGTCTACAAGGAGGTCACGCAGACGATGTCCATGAGCTCGCACCACACCAAGGTAACCCTAGAAGCACTGCATCCCAACATTGCGTGCATGCGCCACCCTGACCACATCGGAAGCAAAGGTAATCGATCACATACAGGATCTGAACCACTAAAGCGTACTCACCGCGATTGCGTTCTCGGCTAGACGACGTCGAGTTCTGGTCGCACCACGAGAAGGTCGTCGTTGTCGACAACCACTATGCTTGTATTGGTGGTCTTGACCTCTGTTTCGGCCGTTGGGACACGCACTCTCACCCCCTCGCAGATGTGCACCCTGCCAACCCCTTCGCGACCCTATTCCCGGGTCAGGACTACAACAACGCCCGTATCATGGACTTCGTAGACGTCCCCAACTACGTCAGCAATGGCCTCAGTTCCCTCGAATCCGGTCGCATGCCGTGGCACGACGTGCACATGACTCTCACTGGCGAGGTTGTGCTGGATATCGTTCAGCACTTCGTCGAGCGCTGGAACGAGGTTAAGAAGCGCAAGGTAAGATTTCTTCGAAGTATCTGCGCTGCCGCTAGCTCAAAAGCCGTTTGCGAACAGTACCGTGCCGACGCGTTAGTGCTCCCTCGTCTGCATTTCCGCAGTCTCGCTCATCTATATATGGATCTTCAGGCGGTTCGACTGGCTCGCACTTCCTCACAACATCGAAGCGTCGCCCAACGAGGCCGTCGTCCGTACGTCAATCCCCTGTATCTGCGATCAGCTTTGTCCTTACCTGCGCGAGTCAGGTCACCCTCACCGCAACCAATGGCATGAGATAGGCAGACATTTCAAGGACCGCTTCCACCAATACTTCGATGATGGTGATGACAGCAGCCGCGACTACCCAGTTACCCATGGCACCTGCCATGTGCAGGTTGTGCGCAGTGTCTCGGACTGGAGCCACGGCGTTTTGACAGAGCGCAGCATCCAGAACGCCTGTACGTTAGCTTAATAGGCAGTTCGTTGAACAGCAGGCGCTAACAAGGTGTCCTAGACATCGAGCTGATCCGGCAGTCCCAGCACTTCATCTATATCGGTATGTGCCGTGGTCCCTCTGACTCTGCTGTTTGTTGACGAGCATCATACAGAGAATCAATTCTTGTTCGTGTTTCATGCGATGGGCCCGAATTGCGGTTTGCTGACCATCCCCACAGCATCTCCAACACGCAGGACGAAGGGCCAGTGAAGAACCAGATCGCGAAAGCGCTTGTGGAGCGCATCATCCGTGCAGGCCGCGAGGGCAGGAAGTTCCGGGTCCGTCTCTTTCGCCTGGTTACACTTCGCCCGTCGGACGCTTACGACAGCTTTGCAGGTGGTCGTCGTTATCCCCGAGGTCCCTGGATTCGCCGGTCAAGGTAATGGACTTCTCGGTGTAGGTAATGCAGGCACTTACCTCGCTGCGCCTTAGTCAAGGATGAGACGTCTGTCAAGACCATCATGGCGGCCCAGTACCGTACTATGAACCGCGGCGGACACAGCATTTACGAAGAAGTCCGCAAGGCCTGGGTTTGAGCCGTAAGTGCCCGAGCCCGTGCTAGCTACTACCTCGCTGATCGTTGCATCGCTAGGTCGGACTACATTCGGTTCTACCACTTGCGTGCTTACGACCGTATCAACGCGCCGTGGGGTGTGTGATGCTGGCACGCTCAGGGGCCATAAGTCTGTGCTGATTACTTACGTCTTCTACAGACTCGTACTTGCACCGGATTGAAGAGCGCAGCGGTGTTCCCTTCCATCAAGTCAACATCGCTCTCGGCCGGCTGTGGATCGGGCTCGGTGAGGGTCCCGAGGATCCCAAGGAAGCCTCCGTCGCCATTCCCACAGGCAGGAGCCTCGAGGAGCAGACGACCTCTGGCAAGAAGCCCGAGCTGAAGACGGAGAAGTACCCGCTCCCGGGAGCATCGAAGAGGCGCGGGAGATCATCGATCGCTGGCGTCAGGCGGCGGAGGAGCTCCGCGCGGACGACGTGGTGTCTGACAACGTGGTGCAGCACATGCTGCACGACCGTACGAATCTCACTGAGGAACAGTGGCTGGGCACTGAGGACGAGGAGCGGAACGCATACGTGTCGGAGTTGCTGTACATCCACTCGAAGCTCATGGTCGTGGACGACAAGCGTGTTATTGTGAGCGCAGGCGAGGCCTTCCTCTTCCAGTATCATCATCCTGATTGGTTGTCCGTAGCTGGGATCCGCGAACCTGAACGACCGTAGCCAGAAGGTAGGAAATACAACCCATCTCATCAGGCTGTCGGATTGCTCATGGTTGCCGTACAGGGCGACGGCGATTCCGAGATCGCGCTTGTCGTTGAAGACCAGGACCTGATCGATTCGACCATGGATGGCGAACCGTACCAGGTTGGTCGCTTTGCCGCTACGCTCCGCCGCAAGCTCTACAGGGGTGAGTCTGCCGCATCGTCGCCTGTTGTCGCTATTGACAAAGCAATGCAGAGCATCTCGGTCTCATCGCGCCTCAATGGTGTGGTTTGCATGATCGCCCCGACTCGTTCATGCGCGCCGTGCCTGTTCCCAACGACGACGAGACGGGCGAGGACGAGGACGGCACGGTTGCCGACCCCCTGGCCGATTCCACGAATGACCTTTGGAACAACACCGCGCGCAAGAACCGCGAGATCTTCACGGAGATCTTCAGGCCCGTGCCCACCAACCTCATCCGTTCTTGGAGCGACTACGAAGTAAGCATTTTCTACAGCCGTCATTGCTTCTCGACATTTACTCATGAATGGGGCCTTCTAGCATTACGTGCCCAACGTGATGACCGGCCACGTCGTCCCCGACATGCCGCTATCGCGTGTTAAGGACCGTTTGTCGGAGGTTCGCGGCGCGCTCGTCGAATGCCCGATGGTGAGCCTCCTCCTCCCCCATTGTGGCTCCTGGCTTTGAACCTGACAACCTTCCCAAAGGACTTCTTGATTGATGAAAAGGGCTTCGTCGAGGGACCAGACTGGAAGGGATTGAACCCGACCCTCCCTATTTACATCTGAGGGCTCGTGACTCGTGTAGATATAGAATTCGGTGATGATGGCAAGAAGAGGATGATAACTATGTACTTTACGATCTACATGGATGGCATGACCTGATGTACACGACAGGGTCTATACCCCTGTATTGTTGCTTTATCTACCTGGTATTACACGGCCAGACGGGATTTAGCACCAGGGTTGAAAGGGGGGGAAATGGGCCAGAGTTAACATCATTGCTTTGGTCCCAGGCTGTTCTAAGCTTGTGCGGAGCGCATAATCCGAGTTTTCAAGGCCCGTTTAACCCAGACGCGCAACCTGAGGTCAACCCTCCGTCGCCTCAACCTGAGTTTAACTTCTGAAGACAAGCCCGCCTTGCACTCTCGTCGTTTCAACCTCAGGGCAAATCCTCTCGGGCGCCTGATATTATCCACATCATGATAACAAGTTGAAGTTTTCCGAGTCCTTGCCGCAGCGTCGCTGGCAGCGCACGCTCCTTGTCTCTTTCCCCCATCTTCTCCTCTCACCGCAGACGTCCTCCCTGAATTTCCCGCTGTAAGTGTCCTCCCTCCCTCAGAGAACCCCATCGTGGAGCCTATGACGAGATACAGTGGACGCGAAGCTCCAAGCGCTCACCATAGAGAGGGTGACACGCGTTGCAACGAGGTCGCTTTCGAGCTCGTTGCCTGCGTGTCATCTTCCCTCTGGCTGCCCTGGAGTCTCATGCTCTGTTTTATGATGTAAGACACCCTCGCACCGCTCCACTGTAGTTTTCTGCACAGTGGGTGGTCGTACGTCTTGTGTGCCAGCTCGTCGTCGGGCGGGGCCATGCTCGTCCAAGCTCCCTGCGTCCCAAATGATTTGTTTTGATGGCGCTGGCGCTGCGAGGACAGCTGGGTGACCCCTCTTTGTGCCGGGCTTTTTTCTAGTGTATTGTAGTACAGTGGTGCATGTATGTACGCCAGTAGCACATTATTCAATTCATTGTTCTCCACAACACTCCTGAGGCCCTGGGGCCCGAGTCACCCTGTTCCCGAGTTGTCCCGAGCCCGCGATACGAACCGACCGTATCGACCGCCCGTCAGATCACGTGCTGCAGCGTTCAACCCAGGGTTAAAACTTGATTCATCCTGAGGGCAAGTTGCCGACAGGTTATCCCCCGTGCTAAGGTTCATAATAGTACTCAGGTTAAAATCAGTTAAGCTAGAGTTGTCCTCCGTCAGGATAACCCTGGGATCATAGCGCTGCATGCCTGTGTACTGTATGTTGGAAAACTCGAGAGAGCGGCCGCGGAAGCAGCAAAAGCCACCGCGGGTTATGCGTCAGCGTGCTGATAAATCCGTATGGCCCGTCCCGGACCGACGAGCGGGGTAGATTGGCCCTGACGCCACCACCATCATCGTTCCTCTTCGACCACCTCTCAAGCTGACCAGCACGTCGTTGGCAACTTGGCACGATGGACCACACCGACTCCGCTTTTTCGTCTAGTTCAACAGGGACTCCTCCTTTCGTAGCCCCAGAAAGCGGTGCTTCGCCGGCACCTGAGCCAAATTCCAACAGTGACGCGCGCCCGACCCTTCCAACCGATCCTTCGGAAACCACTGGAGCGGGGACCAAGGCAGCCGATGCGGACGCTAAGGATGACCTTCCGTGCACATGCTGTGCGTGAGATCGCGGCCGATCGTCTCGTCTTACGCAAGTGCTCATCATATACCTGTAGGGGACCGCCAAAGGATGGAAACATTCTCGGGTTGGCACGTCAAAGGAGCTGTCGTTTAACACAGTCCTGCCGCCCATCAAGACGGAGATACGCAGGGCGATCGAGGCCGCGAACTCCATTATCACACTCCTTCAACAATATCACGACCCCCAGAACGAGAAATCTCGTCCTTGACTGTGGCTGAGTTCCGTGAGAGATTGCTATCCCAGCGGACAATCGTTCTTGGGGTAGGTCAGACGCATCTTCAAAGGGCCATGCTCTGATTATGCTTGGCTCACAGGGTCTGGAGACGCGACCGTGCAAATAACAGTGACACCTGGCTATGTCTGCAGGAGCACTAGCAAGAAGCACCAGGCGCGCTTTGCGGAACACTACAAGGTCCTATGTGACGTCGAAGACGAGCTCCAGAAGAGCATCGACGACGCCAAGGCCCTCTTCGTGGCACGCGACGAGCTGATCAAGGCGGAAGAGAAGATGCATCGGCGTAAACTCCTGCAGAACGTCGTTCGTGCAGCTGTGCGTACTTCTCCTTCCCAGATGAGCAAGACGACCTATGCTGACATCGGGATCCCTAGTCTGTGATCGCAGTGCCATTCTCACCCCTCACCTCGGCGATACTGACGGCAGTCGACGTCATGGTCCTCTCTTTCGTTGTCGGCATCCACGAAGTCGTCCTCCCTGACGCCACCGCGCACGTTCGGGAGACACTCGAGCGCGTTGCGGCTCTCCAGAAGAAACTCGAGAGCAAGATCGCTGAGGTCAAACGTTTGAGGGCCAGCCTCGAGGCCGCGAAAGCGCTAGCAGAAGAAGAGCAGCGGACCCCCTCACGCCTCCTGGCTCGTTGATCTTATGGAGAACGTCCGGGACGCCCAGCAGGTGGCAAAAGCCGTCTTCTTTTTGTCATGCGATGCCCGCGCGACGACAGCGCCCCCGTCTCCGCACCCACGGTTCCAACATCCATTCCGTGAGGTTGCCGCGGCCTTTCCGCAGACTCGGAGACGCACTTGATGCGCCGTCGATCGTCGACGGGCCGCTTGGTTCCTTAGACGACGAGCATTGCGATGTTCTAGACAGATATCTCATGGACTTGCGGCATTCCCCCAGTGAAACAGAATCAGAGACTCTCGTTTAGCACCATTACAACACCTCTCCTTTCGGGCATATGTTTTCGGATGTCATGTATCGCTATCCTCTTCGCTATGTGTTTTGTATTCTTCCATTCATCTAGCTACTCCTAGCGAAGCAATCATTTATTCCTCCTCTGTTCTGGCTATCACTTAGTTCACCGACTGCATCGCGGCATATTTTTGACCGCGCCTTCAGAAGACGGAGGCTCTCTTCAACTCAGATTCGATCGCCCCTGCGAGCAGACGGTGAACATGAGCTGTCGGATGGCCTGTGTCTGGAGTATGGTTAGAGATCATGACGGCTCTGCGCAAGAGCACCACTGCACGTACTGAACCAGAAGAACGTTGGGTCCGTGCACTCGCAAAACCTGAGCATGCGCGCATCTGAGCATTCCATCACTCTTATCGAATTGCAAACGACCATGCTCGTACCCAGTTATATTCGTGAATCCGTAGTCCTCCGCGGTGTCCAAGATCTCGTTGAACCATGCGTGCGCATCGAACGTCAGGATGTTGACGTCCCTGTGCGTCGCGGCAAAATGTTCAGTGTGGTTTAGGAGCGCGGTGTTGTAGTCGATGATGTTCTGCTTGTAGAGCGGCGCGATAGACGTGCCGATGTGGTCCGGGGAGCGCTCGAGGGGCGGGAGGGTGATGAAGAGATACGTGCCGCGGAGGTAGTGGTCGTATGCATTTTGCTGTTCAGTCGAAATGTCAGATGTGTCAGCGAAGACGAACGCCGCGAAAATCGTCGTCTTGGTGCATACCACGGCACCGAACAAGGATTGCATCTCAAGCTCCCAGAAAGCCTTGAAGTCGAGCTACATCACATTCGTGTCAGGAAGGAGTCTAGATGAGGATAGCAAAGGCATTACTGTGGTGTTCTGCAAGGTGTCGCCGGTGTCATTGATACCGATCCAGAAGGCGGTAAGGGTCTCCTCTGGAGGATGGGGGACCACGTCAGAACCGTACAGCGCCCACTCTTGTACTTGATCGACGAGGTCCACAGAGAAATTGTGGTGAAGGGGAAGACTGGAGTGTCGGAAGTGAGCATGTTAGTGAGAACCTTGTAGAGTTGATGGATATCGCCTTACAGAGCCTTATCAACATCGGCACCCGAGAAGGCGAAATTCCACAACTGATGTGGGGCACAGTCTGAAGGCTTCCCTTCGAAACAGCCAGTAAGATACTCAGTCTGGCGAGCACAATGAGTTGATGACAGCCAAATATCCAAATAGTTCGTATACCCAAGTTCCGCTGTCAGAACCCGTCTAAATACGTAGTTAGCCAGATTGACCAAGATAATGTGCAGCCGTGATGCCCCAAACCAACCACATTCGCCTCTATTTCGTCATTGAGGAGTTCTTCTGGAGTAAATGTGAGGTTGAAGGCACTTCCAATGAAACTACAGGTCGTGTTGGCTGGTGAGCTGCGGTTGAGTTGTTTCTCTTTTCGGAAAAGCGCACCTAAACTTTGGGTAGCCATATGTTCCTCCCACGAAAGTATACGAGTCCCCAAAAGCATAAAGGTACTTTGTCGTGTCCCAGTTGAACCTGGGTCTTAGGTTTACTGGCGCCGCCAAGACCACAGAGACAGTCGCCGCAAGACAGGTCAAAACACGGAGTCGGGAAAACCTGGGAAGCAGCGTCATTGAGCTTTCAGGATATTGGGCCTGAGTGCGTTAGACCGCCGGTTCTTACCATCATATAGGATACTAGCCGTCTATTGAGAAGGTGAAGCCTTTGCCCACCTGACTCCCAGCAAGAACAGCTGCGGACCGCGCGGAGATCGTCTTCGCTTCTTGCCACCCGAAAATATTTCGCAATTCATAGAGTGTCCGTGGGTATCTGCAATAAGGTTATCTTGGACGTCTTCGAGAGTGGCAGTAATATACTCACCATCTTAGAACCAGCTTCTCTCTCGGTCATCAGGTCGCAGGTTAGCCGCAAGACCGGCCCGCTTCGATGGGTTTCTAGTTCTCTCTTTAAATTAAAACAGGTGCCAGCAGACCGACACAAGTGACTTGGAATCCTTCAGCTGAATGATCATATGTGCAGATTTGGTAAGGAAGCAGGAGGGAGAAAAGCTTCTGAAGCCAGGTGTCTATCCAAAGTCAGACCGGCCTGATCTTGTGTTATCCGGTGACCCATCAAACCTTGGACACGCTTAGCTTCAGAATAGTATGAATGCAGCGGTCGCTTGAATGCAACAGCGTTGGATCACGAGAAGAGATGTTTCGATGCCTGTGGATGGACGTCGATTGTCATGGTGGAAAATAAGTATCAATGTGAGCGCCTCCGAAGGCGCTCAAGCACGGAGATTCGACTTCCAAGCTCCGACAAAATGTTAAAAACTCGCAAGCGCAGGGCACACAACTCCGATTAAATTTCTGCATTGATCCGAGTGCCCATAAGGTTTGTCCTCAACAATTGACTACTAATAGCCCGCCACTGGCCACCTTCATAGAGGGCTGCTGCGTTCGTACATCGTATAAGGTGGTTTCACAATCACCACGCCACTGAATCGCTCTTACCAGCAACAAGGTCTGCTGATCGTTTGGGGTAACTAACCATCTCCGCCGCTGCGACGGGACCTACATCCAGTCGAACCATGGCCGCCACCCCGACGATCGGATTTTCGCCAACGCCAGCGGATGGGTATCGGACAGCAACGTCCGTGCTCCAGTCAGCCACAGAGACGACGATCAAGTCGCATCGGGAGAGCGCCACTGGGGCTGAATTGCATCGGCGATCCCACTTCGACTTTCTGCTGCGTAACCTCCGTCAAGGGTTTCCAGAACGCTATATCTCTCAAGATGCGAGCCAGCCATGGCTCATTTACTGGACTCTTCATGATTCAGCGTCCTAGGCGCCGGTCTCGACGATCAGACGAAGAAACGGTGAGATGTAATGAGCTGCGCTCGAGCCATCACCCCTGACAACTTTATGTCCATTCACAGGACAATCGAGACGTTATTGGCGCTCCAACACCCTGAGGGTGGCTTTGGCGGAGGGCCTGGCCAAGCGGCCCACCTCCTCGCAACCTACGCAGCAGTTTCTGCTTTTGCCGTGGTGGGACGCCCCGGCGAGGGTGGGGGCTGGGATGCCATAGATCGGTACGACATGCAGTCATCCGGTCGTCCTAAGCGCTCCTCTCACCTCTGAAGGGTAACGCAGCAAGATGATGTATCAGTTTTTTATGTCCGTGAAACAAGCGGACGGATCCTTCCTTGTGAGCCATCACGGCGAGGTCGATGTTAGGCGAGTAATCGTGCAATACAGTTTGACGTACACCGCTCAACCCTCCTCGAACCAGAGGAATTTATTGCCTTCTCGTAGTGGCCACCCTACTCAATATACTGACGCCAGAGCTTCTGGCCGGATTGCCTCAGTTCTTGGCAACATGCCAAACGTACGAGGGCGGCTTCTGTAACGCCTCTTTTCCAGGGTGGGCGTTCGGTTCAGGTAGGGCGTTAACAACGTGTCTTCGCGGATCGGTTCTTCACCTCCCGTTCCAGATGACACAGAGACCTCGACGCCTTCTGCCCGTCAGAGCGACCCGTCAGCGCCTCGCCCGGTCCTCGGCGAAGCTCACGGAGGGTACACATTCTGCGCTGCGGCGTCATGGGTGCTCCTGCAACCATACATCAAATTCTATTGTTCTCCCGCGCCCGGAGGCCAGCTTCCCGAACCGAAGATCGATGTCCGCGCCCTTCTTCGGTGGTGCGTTCAAATGCAGGGTCTCCCGATCGAACTCGGGGGATTCAAGGGCCGGACGAACAAGCTCGTAGATGGGTGCTACAGCTGGTGGGTTGGCGGATGCGTCGTCCTTGCAGAGTCAATACTCGGTGTTGCCGGCGCGCATGTCCCCGTGGACGTAGAAAAGCCTGATGAGAACGACGAGGATGGCGCGAAGGTGTGGGACGACGTCGATGGTACGCACTTTTCGAGTTGACTGGGCCCTGTTTTCGGATTCGCTAAACGCCTCTGTTCGGCGCCGCGCCTTCACGCATTTGGTGGTTCAGAATCCCTTTTCGACAGGCGCGCTCTACAGGAGTACATTCTACACGCCGGTCAGCACCCTGCCGGCGGACTGAGAGACAAGCCACCTAAGTCAGCCCTATTAGTTGCTCTTGCTCCGACATATTCCGATTTATGGCCCTGAGCTGACTCCTGCCTTCAGGCCTGCAGACGCATATCACACCCTCTATTGCGCAACTGGCCTATCCGCTGCTCAGCATCGCGTCACTCCCTCTGAAACGCGCAAGAAGGCCGTCATGTCCGCCTGGGATCCTGTGCAGGCCCGGGCGAGAGAAGGTGTGGCCTTGTCTAGCCCGCTCTCTGTGCATGAAGCGCCAATCTTTTTTCCTCCACCCAGACACGACATACGTCCCGTCGTCGGACGTAGAGCGTGAGAGATTCGAGGAGGTGAAGAAACAAACGTTCGCACACGCGCTCTCGTGGTCCGAGGAGGAAGGCGCGGAAACGTACGTCGGCGGTGCGGCCAACCGCGTGGTGAGTGGCCGTCCTCCACCATCCCGGTTTACGTGAGGTCGTCTGTCTTCTCACCGTCCGCGCGGTGTCGCGTCTCCTGCAGAACGCAGCACACCCAGTTTTCAATCTCACGTTCACGCACGCCGATGGGATGCTGGCATACTTCTACGGGCAGACGCCGCCTTTGCGCTACCCGCTCCACGCCAAGAAGTGAAGGATGCGTAGTGGTACGTGCGTGCGTGCTCCCGCATGCAGCCGGGGCTTGCGGTATCGATGTCGAAGTGCGGAGGATCCGGACACCCGGAGACGGAGCAAGAGGGTCGGATAGCCTCGGAATCTGATGGAACGAAATGACCTCATGATTGTACTCTATAGCAGTCTGATTGGATAGCACTGCAATGTGCATGGCCCTCGGGTGTGCCCGACCCCCTGTGTGTGATCTGAATAGTTCCATTCCAGTCGCACGCGAATGTTCGGGTTCTTCAAACATACGAGTCGGAAATGATGAAAACAGTCCTATGGCATCTAGTGAGTTTCAAGCGTTGGCCTTTCTGTTTGTCAAAGACTTGAGGGGTGACGAATATATCTATGTAGACCACTGTCACTCCCCACCTGATACATAGCGTATCTCCATGAGGCAAAAGTGACGATGAACAGGTGGTGGTCGGTCCTTGGCGTGTCTCCCCTGAATGTCTTTGCACCACCAGATGCTTCTCCGCTCCTTGGCAACCCTCACCAGCGAGATAGGATGATTGTGTACGATGATGTCGTCGTGACAGTGGACGAGATGTGCGGGGGCGCCAACGAGTCGGCGATTTTGAGTGGCCCTCTGCGGTGGCGTAATGTGGTATAGGGTTTGGCGCAAAAAGGCTTGTATAGCACAGTGATTCGCAAACTACACAGAGCGCATTGAGATGGAGTACAGTAGATAGCAAGGCGACTGCTGTATGACGAGCGGCATTAGCGGGGATTAAGTAGGTGCGGGTCAAATATAGACGTTGGATGGGTAAAACAAAGCGAGCAACGGTGGCAAGGTTCACACCGACTTGGCGCGGTCCCTCTACCAGGGTCCAGCATGGAACCTGTGAGGCGACAATCCGGACATGCCCCCTAAATTTGGGGCGACTTACGATACCGGCGACTGCCCCCGCACAGCCTGGCCTTTGCCTTTACGGGGTCCTTCCGGTCCTCTCCCGCAGGTCCTGCACCTCCCGCTCCAGCGAGCTGAGCCGCTGCCTGTCCTCCCTCCGCGACAGCTCCGAGGGCGACCATCTTCCTCTCCAACAGCTCGACGCGGCCCTTCTCCTCGAGCCGCGCCTGGGTCGCGATCGGGAGCAGCTTCGACACCTCTTTCCAGCGCACCCAGCACGCCGACATCTCCGCGCGGAGGCAGACGGGGATGAGCGCGTGCTCCATGGCCACGTTGAACGCGTCCGGCCACCGCAGGCCGTAGCAGACCGTGCAACCCAGGGGAAGGATCTGGCTCAGGAAGAGCGCAACAAGCTCGGCCCTGGCGATCGCCGAGAGGCCAACGGCGAAGGTCTCGAGGCACCGGAAGCGAGGGACATCGTGGGAGTGGGGGTTTGGAGGGAGGCTGGGGACGGCTTTCGCGTCGACGTGGAGGCCGAGATGGCGGAGATGAGGGCAGTAGCGAGCGAAGGGAAGCAGTGCGCGTAACGTTAAGGTGGGGCCGTTCGTCTCAGGAACGGGTTCGGCGTTCAGCTGGAGACTCGTGAGGGATGGCCAGCTTCTCGCGAACTCTTCGATATCGTTGTCGCTGAGGTTCAAAGCATAATCCCATCGTAGCTCGAAGACACGGAGGGACCGCGCTGAGAAGAGGGGGCGAAAACATTCGATGGACGGACGCTGTTCCAAAGGCGGAGGAGGGGAGGGTAGAGGGGAGTCCGGAGCGATGATGTAGTCGACAGACAGCTCTACAAGGGAGGTGCACCGGTCGCGGATGGCCACGAAAAGTTCCTGCAGTGAGTCCGGGGTCGCGATCACCACGCTTTTGAAGTGTAGTTCCGTAAGCTGCCTGGGGAAGGAAGACAATCGGAGAAGTTGTGTGGCATTCTCTACTTGCGCACTGAACGAAAGGCTACGAAGCGCGGGGAAGGCTTCGTTGGAACTTGAAAGCCCCGGCGCGAGGTGACTGACGTCTGCACGGTCTCCTGGTTCTGTATGAGCTGGATCTGCGAGGGAGATGGACCTCAGATGGTGGAGCCTTGAAAGCTCCGAGAGGAGTCGGGAGGTGAGACAATAGATGGGCAAGGAGATCACCTGAAGGTGAGGAAACCCCCGTAATAGGGCTGAGACGTCGTCCTCAAGTTGCCTCACTGGCTCGTCGAGGCGGAGTTCGAGACTACTGAGGTCTTGACATCGGCCGCACACCTCGCGGATGTAGTTTGCGAGGGGAAGTGGTTCCGATCGGTACAAATGGAGGCCGAGGTGTTTGACGCGCCGGTGCATGAAGGCGAGGCTGAGGGGCTGTCGCTCCGAGGCGTAAGCATGCCAAACGATCGACTGTAGATTGGGAAAGATGTCTCCTGACGGGCAAGTCGCGGCGAGATCGTCGAAGACTTTTGTGTGAAGGAGCATCGGCCGCTTGGATTTCTCCCCGGCGGAACGGACATGGCGTTGGTCGTGGCACAAGCGGCGCACCCTACCCGAGTAGCGTTGAAACCGCTGCCAGTCCGCTGGGGCTAGCGGTCGTTTGAAAGCCTAAATAAAAGGGCGTCAGCGGACATCAAGAAGAATGAGGCAATGACTTGAAAGTTCTACCGACATAAGCGCCAGGTAACCGTCCCATAGCGACCGAAACGCGTTCGGGCTTCAGGGTGAGCGGCGCGAGAACAGTCAGGACACGTCTGAGGTCGTGCACCTCGAACCAGAGGGTGTCGAGCGCGATCTCTGCCCAATGCTTGCAGACGCACGCCGCCCTCGCGAGATCATGATCCTCGAGGTGGGAAAATATCATGGCGAGGAGTTCGTGGATGTGGCCGAGCGAGCGGGCATAGCTAGGATGCATGCGTGGCAGCTGGGGCGTTAGGAGAACACAACGGTTCGAGGACGAGGGCGTGGGTCCGGAGACGGAGGAGATTGAGAAGCTAGGGTGTTCGCCGGGAGAATTTGCCGGGCTATATACCGCATAGCGCTTTGCACGGGAAAGAGGCCGATAAGACCCCGGAATCACCTTTTCAATGGCTGGCTGTCCGAGAGCCTTGATCCAGATCTTGCTCCAATCTTCTCATGCCATTCCCTTCCCTGAACAGGCTCTCCCTCGCTGTCACCGTCCCCGGAGGCGCCGTAAGCTCCCAGGCAAGCACCGAGCCCCAGTGAACGTTACCACCGCACGAGCTCAATGCGGAACCAGCGCGCCTTGTCCTCTCCGGGCGGAGGAATCATCGTGGGGAGCGGCGGCGACGCGGCCGTCACAGACCCAATAAAAGATGAATACCGGATTTCGATCAGCTGTGCCTCGGGGCGTCTGATCGGTGGTTAGTAGCCGCCCGGCTTTCAACGTGTCGCCTCTCGGCCTCTAAAATGATGCCGAGGCCCCCGCCGCTCAACCATCGCTAAACTACGCATGCGCACACAGCCATCGACACCGGCAGCGACGGCCTCCAGCCTGAGAGTGGCCGGTGGCCGCAGCGTAGGGAGGCTCCTTTAACTTCACATTCCACTGAATGGGACCGCGCGGGGCGATGGAACGGTCATCACGGAACTAGTCGTCTTGGCACGCAGGTGCGGCACGCTAGTACCAAAAGGCATGCATAAGTTGGAAGTCGGGTCCGTCCTTGCGAGGAACATTAATTCTCCAAGGAACGCGTCTGAACATGGGGGTACTGTGACGCCACCTGCTGACAACACCCGACCATCGGCCATCGGCCACACCTAAAATACTCGGGCTATACCGCTTGTCCTGGCCTACCCTGCACTTGGAATAGCAAGTGTGAATGGCCAGGCACTCACATCCATCTCACGATACATATTGCCATCGTTGTTCGGGGCTTAAGGACTGCGTGGGTTGCTTCTGGACGCACATTTGGGGCGTCTCCATTTCGGTATAGATCATCTGTTCGTACATGAGCTTAAGAAGACGTAACGGGACGTAAAGGCGCAAAGTTCCCGAATATCCGGGCGAGGGGACCAAATCCGAGAAGATTTCAGGCCCCTCGGTGCGGAGGCTATCATTCCTACAGTCGCCGAATCTGCGTTTCAAGGTGAGTTACCGGTGGGAATCATGGCGATACCAGGCGATGGAATGACGGTTGATGAGATAACCTGCCTTCTCTTGACGCCAGAGCAGGATCGAGATACTTGGAAGCGCTCCTCATATTGTGCTTGATGCTGCGGGGGGGGCTACTGTACAACAAAGAGCGTGCATAAGTTCCCTGACAACTCGGCGAGCCGAATGCATTGACTGCCAAGGTGAATGTATACGAAGAGAGTGGATGCGACAAAGGTGGCACAAGGCTGACCCGGCGGCGGCCGTCAGCGGGCTCATCCTATCCCTCTGCCATAGGCTAGGACCCTTGCGACAAACCATATCATAGCGCCCGCTCATTCCGACATACGTAGTTCCGCAACAAACACATTTTGGCGCATGCCTCGTTGACAGCGATAACGGGGACTAGACATGTCTTGAACGGTCATCAAGATGGCCCAGTGATGGCCCGAGGCGACAATTACGGAGGGCGCTGAAGACACCGGGGACCCCGGACGCCGCCAATTTGCATTGCGAGGCTAAACCCTCGCTAAGTGCCTCATTCGGGAGATACGTTAGAAACGAGCGAGACATCATAGCGCTCACCTGGATCATCAACGCCGCGACTTTGCTACTAGTCGAAATTTGCCGGTGAGTTGTCAATGAGACTATGCATATGACCTTGCTCCTTGCGTCGAAATGAGACCGACGCAGCTTGGGGAAACAATCCCACAGTTGATGATCAGCGAAATGCGAGAGGAACTAGAATATACTCGTCGAACAAAGGCCGTTAACGACCTCGAAGGAGCCCCGTCGATCACAGATGACCATGATAATCAGTAGAAAGTTTTAGGATAGGAGAAGGTCCGGATATCAACACCCATCCTGTCTAGTTTGCCACGACCTTGGTCGGCCTTGGTCAGCCAACCCTCGGGGATGAGCCTCAGGACGACGACGAGGAGGACTCACGATCAACAACGACGACCTCCTTCGCACCCCCAACCTTCACAACAGCACGCAACCCTTGTCCGCCATCGCGCCAGCGCCCATGTCCAGCCTCTCCTCGAGCACCCTGCACCGCGTCCTCAGGTCCACCACCTCGCGCTCCAGCTCCTCGCGCCGCGCCCGCTCCTCCATCCGCAGCCTCGTCAGCAGCGGCAGCGCGCGGTGCACCTCCGCCCAGCGCTCGCACCACGCCGTCGTCTCCCGCAGCACGCCCGCGAGGACCGCCGCGTCCGCCTCCGTCGCGGCCTCCATCGCCCCGAAGAACTCCGGCCACTCCACGCCCGCGGTCACCTCGCACCCGAGCGGGCACAGCTGGCTCAGGAACAGCGCGGCCGCCTCCGTCTCCCCCGCCGCGATGCGCGACAGCCCGAGCCCGAGCGTGCGCAGCGCGCGGAACGGCGTGAGCGCGGGCACGGCCGCCCCGCCCCGGGGCACCGCGCTCTCCGCCGAGACGCAGAGGCCGAGCTCGCGCAGGCGCGGGCAGTGCTGCGCGAACGGGAGGAGCGCGTCGAGCGTGAGCGTGTTGCTGCTACCGCTACCGCTGCTGCTGGGCGGCCGAGCCGTGGGAGGCGCCTCGTTGTTCAGGACGAGGACCTCGAGCGCGGGCCAGGCCGCCGCGAGCTCTGCGACGTCGGCGTGGGAGATGAGCAGCGGAGTGTCCCACCGGAAGTGGAACGTGGTCAGATTGGGACACTTGAGCACCGGGCGGAGCGTGGCCCAGGTGACGAGGTCGGCGTCGGCGGGGTCCTGGCGGTACACGATGGGATTTGGGGTCCCGACGAAGTCGAGGTAGAGCTCGGAGAGGATTGGACAGGCTTCGGCGACCGCAGTGAGGAAATCGTGCAGGGCCGCGGGGGCGGTCGTGGTCAGGATGTGGAAGTAGAAGGATTTGAGGTTGCATGGGAAGAACGGCCCTTGCACGAAGCGGAGCATCTGTGGAATCTCGGCGCTGATGGTGAAGTCGTGCAGTGCTGGAAAGGCACCCTCTTGAAGAGCTGGGTTCCACTTGACGAGGTCCGCGGAATCCCCACATCCCTGGTCAAGGTATTCGAATTGGATGGAGCCTAGGTCCGGGAGAAGGGAAAGGGTCTCGATGACCTTGTTCGTCAACGTGAATCGCGGCATGGTCACTTTCTGTAGTTTGGGTAGCCCCTCCAGGAGCCAGCAGAAGTCGTTCTCGATCTCGCGTACAGAGAAAGCGAATTTGAGGTCGAGATGAGTTAACCTAGGCATTCGTAGCTTGATCTCTTGGAAGAAGGTTCCGAGCGAGTAGCCTGGGGACGGTGCGAGTGTGACGGCGAACTCCTTGACGCTGTCGTGCATGAACATGAGAGACATGCGTAGGCGGTCGCCTTGCTGAGACAACCACGTAAAAGAAGTGAGCTTTGGCAGGATGTTGAGCGCAGTACGTGAGCGGGCCACTTCGTCGAAGACGAAGGGCCCACGAAGGATGGCGTCTACGTCAGGTTCTACGGATAGCGTCCGCACGCGAGAGGCGTAATGCATAAATCTCGACCAGTCGTTGGGTTCTAACGGTCTATGAAAGCGCTAGGACACGAAGTGAGTGAGAAAGAGACCGGGTTCTCATGAAGGTCGGCACATACCGTTCCGTCTTCACGACGATCGAGCTGAGCGAGGAGGCCGAATAAGCGTGGAAGGTCGTCCACGCTCCGCCACAGGAGATCCAGGGCAACTTCTGACCACGTCTTCGAAACGCGGGCATTGTTCGCCCTTTCTGCGTCGTCCAAGAACGAGAAGACGAGTTCTACGATCTCAGGGATGGCAAGGACGCGGTGGGTGGTTGTTCCATACAAGGATGGATTTCGGGAGAGAGACATGTCTACTATGAAAAAGAAATATGAGTTTCGACATTTCACACTTGTTGTATGACATCATTAGCTCTCAAGGTGTGCAAGGTGGTTACGAGCGCGACATTGGTCGAGTGGCACAGCTTGTGGAGACGATCGGCGCAAACTTGTCTTGCCACTCGGACAAGGACACGAAGAAAGGCTCGTCTAAACCTCTGCACATGCCACAGTCCAGAATGGAAATATATGGTACTTGCCTGGTGACTGCCTGAGCCTTTCTGTCGGGTTCCGCTCAAACTTGTGGTGGTGGGCCAGTGGCAACAGAACAACGAACAGTGCTAAGCGGACTGCGTGGGAATGCCCGAGGTTGAACCTGAGGATGGTCACGACTGCGCGTGCCTTGGCGGCCCGCCCCCCGGAATGGCGCTAAATGCACTGAATGTATCGGAACATGGTAGAGAAGGAATATATTCAGAAACACACTCGAACGCTCTCGCGTAAGTGCCAGCGCAGTACTTAGGCAACAGTGGGCCACTGCACACCCGAACGTGGTTCGGCGCTGGAGCTACCGGCCGGTAATACTTACCAGCTTGCGAACTTGCAGCACCTTGAAGGCTCGCGAACAGAAGGCTTGCATGGAGAAGAATCCGCCTTGCCAAGACACAACGCGGTGCATGGCAATTAGTATTGTAAACATACCATGCCTCCTGGCCGGGGCATATGAACCCGGCATATGATGCTATGCACAGTAGCAGGCGCTTCCATCCAATCCACCCAAATCCAAAGAATGTACTATAAAGCCCCCCCCCCCTCGTTCCTCTCGTGCTAAATGGGGAAGTCGGGCCCGTAGTCCATGAATAGCTCCGTTCCAGCCGAGACGTTCTTCCCTGCACGCATGCATAGACATGAGCTTCCCGTCCAGGCATCCAGGCCGGGCAAACAAACGCGTCTCGACTCACTCGCGTAGATACCGATCCGCTGCTCGCCGTGCACTAGCATGACTGTATGGAACACATCCAAGGTCCGGTCAGACATTTATTTGCATTCGGCGCCGCCGAGTCAAGCGAGGGTTACGGTTACTAGAGGTGACGTACTGGCTACCTCCAGGTTGGCCTTGCGGTGGGGCGCGTGGTTGATGAAGCGCGCGGGGTTGCCGGCCTTAGTGCTGTCCACCGACACCTCGCTGTTCAGCCCGAACGCGTAGCTGCGCCCCACGTGGTACGCCAGTTGGCTGCTCGAGCGGCACTCAGATACTCGGACACGCGAATGCCAACATCCGAGGGGCGCGCACCTGCGGCACTGGAACGTGGGCTCGTAGATGAGCTCCCCAACATATTCTGCGATGGGGGGTGGGAGTGGGGAGAATTCAATAGGTGAGCGTGGTAGAAACCCTGGCCATGGAGACATACTTACCGGAGACGAGGTCGCCCTCCTTCGCGTACTGCTCCAGGAATAGGCCCAGCCCATGGTCGCTCTGCCTAACAGACACACTCTGCAGACGCCGCTGAGCACACTGCAAGCAGTTGTGGAATGGAGACAGATGACAACGCACCTTGGACCGGCGCTGCTGGATCTGCATGTTCCGACAGGACTTACCGCACGGCGTGCACACCTGGGGATCGCACTCCCTGCGCGCCCTCTTGCACGGACAGGCATCCGTGGAGCACGCTGTGGCTTTCTTGTGCTTCCTGTAGCCCTTGGCGACCACTCCCTGGCAGTGGCAGCCCTTCCACCGCCTGGCGCCTGCGAAGAACGTTTCACCAGAAGGTCATCGGCGGACACGGAGACGCTACGTCTACGTACAGGGCGTTCCGCACCGACACGAGCTGGTGCAATGCGTGCCGTTTACGCTGCACGCGCATTGCTTCGCTACAGTGCACGGTCCGGACATGGGCGCAGGGCGCGTTGCTGCGAGGGCTTGATCAACCGGAGCTCCTGCAAACGGTGGTGGACACACTCACGGAACGAACCCCGGAGATCGCGGGTCCCCTAGAATGACATCTATCAACACGCGAAACAATTGTTGTTTAGAACATGACTCACTGAATACGGGCTCTACGGACAGGCGAAGGGGTCTGTCGTCGGCGATACCAGCGTCGCCGAATCCGCGGCACAGCACAGCGACCTAGCGAAATCAGACATGAGCACGAGCGCGCGGGGGACATCATGAACGGGCTATACCTCGCGACATGGTTTGCGGCATAGGTGAGCCAGGACACAGGGCGTCGTGGGCGGGGACACGTAGCAAATGACCTTCAGCTCTCTGATCTCCTCCTCCGTCCAACCGACATCGTCCTGGATCGATCCACGGTGAACAAGACGCGGTAGCTTTCGACGACTGTTCACTTTGGGAACACTGACCCTGATCATGTTTTCCCCAGAGGCTCCGCATCGCGGGCCGCAAGAAACGGTTGCGGGCAGGAGCCTGAACGGCTGCTCCCCCGACCGGCGAGGCTGCCCTAAGTCTAGCTCGTACTGTTCCGAAGCTGAGGACGGCTGTCAGCTGGGATCTCTCTCGCTTTGTGATGTGATCACAGCAGTCCGGAGCTTTAGCGTACCATGAGGCAAGCAGTGCGCTTCCGTGCAGTCAGCGTTGGGGCACCACAAAGTGAGGTAGTCCTGCAGTCTCGTCTGGAGGTCGTGTCTCTCTGGGGGCGGCAGATCGGGGAGCGGCGGATTCGAGGACCTGGACGACCCCGGCCACCGTATAGGGTCACTTCGCGGAGTCAGCACGCATTGTCCACACCATCGAGCCGGCCGCACCTCATCCGCCCGTGCCAGATCGCACCCCATCCGGCTGACGTGGTCCACAGACGGGCAGGATCCCGGTTTCGTCGATCTCTTCGATGGACATCCCCTGTCCGAAATGCAGGCGACGCGCGGTCTCGAGCACGATCTCGAGAACTAGATAGAGATACGCAAGTAAGTTCCATGCGTGTTGAAATTGGAGGAAGAATCACGCACGGTCAGTGTCGCGGTGGCCTTCCTGCCACGCGAGGCGTTTGTGATCGAGGACGTAGTCGGTGGGGTTGAACGACGGGTCGTCCGCAAAAGGCAGGAACGGCATAGCGTTCGGGTCGTCTCCATGGAGGATGTTCCGGGAGGTCGGCGTGCACGACTCGTAAGAGGGATAAGGCGCAGGTAGCGCCACAGTCGCGTCGACTGTATCCGCCTGAACGAGCCCGACCTCCACCAGGTCGTCGTCGTGCACGATATATCGAGTGAATGATGTCTCCTGTGCAGTCTGTGCACTTCTCGTTTCTGTTTCCGGTCGGATCTGCCTGGAACTCGTCCCACCAGTGAGGAGTGCCATGTCGGAGTCGGTCGCAGGCGCGACCAAAAGAAGGGGAACATCGAGCGACGCGAGCTTCTCCGAGCAATATGTCGGCTCCCAAGCGTAGTATTCACGCAAAACATCTTCAAACTGTGCCTTTACCGCCCCCGCGCCGGTCCTGGATGCCATCAACCGTGACGCTTTCGTTGCTCAAACCGCACACTGCACTGGGTATCTCTGTGGAACACCCAGGGTCAGCCTCACCACAGTCTGTACACACAAGCACATTCCTACCTTTCTGTAGTGGCTGTTTCGTCGGACCCAGCATGAATGGATATAAAACGGCGACGGATTGAGCCGCTTCCCCTGGCCCACCCGTGGTGACCACGGCGGAAAGTTGAACAAGAACATAAGCGCCCAAACGCTTGGTCGTGCTTGCGCTCGGCGCCTACATCGTGTCACTCTGCTTCCGACGGCCAGCCAGCTCTTAAGTATCGAGCTTCGAACAGCCTGCTTTCGAATGTGAACTCATCACATGTCTCGTTATTGGCTTTACCCTACTTTTAATTCTTCCTTCTGACCAATGCAACAGGGCCTTGCTTCTAGTAGAATTCCAGGCCGCTGGCCCACGACCAGCCCACCCACCGCGATGCCTCGCGCACCGTGACATACGTAATTTAAACACTCCAATATCCCAGCCTCGAAGTATCTTCGGGTCAAGTCAATAGGGCGGACAGTCACTGGACATCCTTCAGTCCCGACAACATACTTCCCTTCGGTGCTCGTTGCTCCCTACCGGCCCGTCGCGCGGCTCGTGACCATCGACCAATCGGTTTAAATATCCTCATGACAGTACACCAGGAGGGCCGTTTGGGTGTTCACGATGCGCTCCGTACTCATCTCTCTCCTTGTAGCGGCCGTCTCGGTTGTGGGTTCGGTCGTACCAGCCGAGGCTGCCAGCGACGACTCGGAGGATAGCACGCCGCGGCTCTGCACGCTCCGACCGTTGGGCGAAGGGCGAGACGACACAGACCAGGTCAGAACATGCAACGCTCGCATCCATGCCTATTACTGTTACTGACACGAGAACTGTGCAGGTAGAAGCCGCCATCGCGAAATGCGGGCACTTCGGCACGACCGTCTTCGCGCCTGGGGAATACAACATCACAAGGTTGGCACATCTCCTCCCGACGCCTCTCATGCACGCGTCTGAAGTGTTCACCTGCAGGAAGATGACGTGGGACCTCGTGTCGTCTCGCGTGGACCTCTACGGCTACCTCAGCGTAAGCCTCCCATCGAAGTCCTGAGTTCTCTCCCTCACTTCATTTCGCACGTTCTCCCATACAGTTCACGCCAGACATCGCGTACTGGCTGAACCCAGCCAACACCTACCGCGTGATCGTCATCCAGGACCAGGCCTCCTGGTTCGTCGTCACGGGCCGCGACTTCGTGCTCGACGCGCACGGCGCGGGCGGCATCCACGGCAACGGCCAGCCGTGGTGGTCGTACTACGCGACGCGCACGCGCGCGGACGGCGACGGCCGCCCAGTCGCGCTCACGCTCAGCAACGTGACACGTGGGGTCGTGCGCGACTTCCGCGTCGAGGCGCAGCCGTTCTGGTGCAACGCCGTCGCGGACTCGCGTGAGGTCACGTACGACGGCATGTACTGCAACGCGACGAACGAGGACCCGGCGTATGCTGGGCAGAAGTAAGTTGTGGTGGTCCTGAAGCGCCTGTTTGTGTTTGTCTGCCTGGTCCTAACATATAAGCCGTTGTGGCTGTTCAGTGTGGTCCCAAACACCGATGGTCAGTACTAGTGCATTTAGTCTTGACGAGGATATGCAGGCTGACTTCGGTACCTGTGCAGGAATCAACACCTACCGTTCCGACAAGATTACTCTTCTCCGCTGGGACGTAAGGCTTCTGCCAGTGTCCCCATCCGTTCAAACATCTCTTTGAGCATACCTCTCTGCAGATCACATGCGGTGACGACTGTCTAGCCATCAAGGGGGTACGCATACAGGCCATCATCATTTCCCCACGAACGACGTCTCACAGGTTCGCAGAACTCGACAAACCTCTTCGTCAAAGACGTCACCTGCCGCGGCGGGAACGGGATCGCGTTCGGGTCTCTCGGGCAGTACGTTCAATTCGTAAGCCCTCCTCTCCTTTCCTCCTCTTTCCTCCCCCTCCCCTTCCTGACCCACTGGTACCCTCAAATCGCGGACAGAGCGACATCGTGGACAACGTAGTCATGGAAGACCTCAAGGCACGTATACCATATACCACCAGCTCTAGACAGTCCACATAACTGTTACTCTTCCCCCGCGAACAGATGGTCCGCCTCGACCCGCAAGTGCAGCCGAACATGGGCTCCGGCGTGTACTTCAAGACCTGGACCGGCACCGTCAACGGCGTCCCGCCCACCGGCGGCGGCGGCGGCACCGGTGCGTACCCAGGCCGCTCTCCCTTTCCCTTCGCCATCCTCCACAGCGGACTGACGCAGCCCGATGCGGGCTCGGGCAGGCTCCGTCTCGAACGTGGTCACGAAGAATGTCTCGCTCGACCGCGTCTCGCGCCCCATCCACGTCTACCAGACCAACGGCGGCCACTCGTACGTCCGTCCCTCAGCCCGCTACTCTCCTCCAGCCAAGCAGTCTGATCTATGATGCATATCCTCTCACTGGCAGAGGCGACGCGCCCTCGACGCTGCGCTTCAGCAACCTGACCTTCGCCGACTGGTCCGGCACCTCCGAAGGCAGCCTCCGTGCGTAGTCCTCCGTAGCCTTCTCTCCCACCACCCTGTCTCTTGTCGCTGACTGGCGTCTGCTCCGACTTAGTCGTCGACATCGAGTGCAGTCCGCCGCCCCGTGCCCCAACATGCGTTTCGAGAATGTCGACATCGCAGTTGTGAACGGCACCGCGCCGACGTATACGTGCGTGAACGTCGTGAGCGAGACCGGGCTTCCAGGTCAGTTCCAGTTCCCCCTCTCGCCCTCGCCCTCCACACAAAGCCTAGTGCGACATGGAAGAGGCTGACAGCCGCATATACGCACAGGCTGCAATGTGATCGGGAGCGGCGGCTGACGTGCCACCGGAGAAGTCTGCTCTCTTCACCTCTCCACCTGTCTTCTGTGTTGTTTGACTACGTGTCGTCGCCGAGACCGCCCTGCCCCGTCACGTCGGACCTGAAAATGCAACTTTGTTTGGATATGACCATCAATGGGATATGCTCTTTCGGCTTTCAGAAGCAGCTACAACGTGCATCCTATACCGATGCACTAGAAGTCCTCAATCTCTATGGTCATACGACACAGGCGGTGGTATTGATACAATCTAAGCATATTTTCTTCAATTCTCTCCACATCCTACTCGGGCCCGCGTACCCAAGATGCCTCACCCTTCGACCACTCACAGCACCTTCTCGACGAGACCCATGCCCTGCTGCTCGAGGATCTCCCGGAGCGGGTCGCAGATCTCCTTCGAGTACGGCGCGAGGATGCCAGGGGTGTTGAGCTTCCCGTCCAGCACGAGCTGCACCGCGATCCCGCACGGCACACCCACGTACAGCGCCATCGCCGAGTGGCCTGACGGGTCCCCGTACGCCTCCAGCGTCGACGTGAGCGTGTCCTACCAGTCCAACCCAGATGTTTTCGTCAGCCCCACATCTCCAAAACACGAGCGTGGAGAGAAGGGAGGGGGAAGAAAGAGCAGAAAGTAAGAAGAGGGATAGACTCACCGTCTTGCCGTCCGCCCACTCAACCACAAACTTATGCTGGAGCATGACAAAGTCGCGCTCGCCCGGCGCGTACGCCATCAGCGTCTCGAGCTGCGCGCACAGCGTGTCCAGCAGCGTCCCGCCCCGCACCGTCGCCTTCTCCTGCGAGAACAGCCCGATCCACCGCAAGCCCGTGATGATGCGGTGCGCCTCGTCCTCGTCCGGGAACGCGCACAGCTCCCGCACCCGCGCGATCAGCGTGCTGCACATGTGTCAGCACGGACAGTGAGGGAAGGAAGAGCGGAGACGCGTACCTCTCAGACGCATCAGATGCGCTGGTCGCCTGCTGGAAGACCTGCGCCCAGGTCATCCCCTCCTTCAGCCAGTCCTTCTTCTCGATGCTCAGCCACCCGAGCGCGACGAGCGACTTGATGAATCCTGGGAAGCCCTGGTACCGCAGCGTCCCGCGCACGACCGTCTCCGCCTCGGGGATGTTGTAGAACTCGCGGAACGGCACCGAGTTGCGGTTGGGGTACGCGACGAACGCGTACGCAGGGGTGATGAAGTACGGCTTCGCGACACCCATCAGGTCCTTGCCGGACACGGTTGTCTGCTGCCCGCGCGCGATGTACGCCGCGTCGTTGAGGAGCGCGAGCAGACCACCACGGGGCGACCACGAAAACTTGTAGCCGAGCGGGTTGCCGGAGCACTCCGGTGCGGGGAGCCCACCGCAGTACGAGTGGAACTCCTTGATCTGCGCCGCCCGAATGAGAGAACATAGGTCACATACTGCAACATCGACGAACCTTTCCGCCCTTTGCGTGCACCTCGTCGATAGTCTTGATCGCGTACAGGTGGTCGACACCAGGGTCCAAGCCGATCTCGTTCATGACCACAATCCCCGCCTTCTTGATCTCGTCCTCGAGCTCGCGGATCCCGGGGCTGATGTAGCTCGTCGTCACCACGTTCGTCTTGCCCTTGATCGCCGCCTTAATCACGTTGACGTGGTACGTGTACGGAACGAGCGAGATAACGAGGTCGTGCTCCGCGATCGCCTTCTCAAGCGCAGCCTGCTTCACGGGGTCCTCGGAGCCAGCGTCAAGGGACTGGGCACTGGTGTTGGGCAGGTCCGCCGCAAGGGTCTCCGCGCTCTTGAGGGTACGGCAAGCTGCAACGAGTCAGTTTCCGTCGCAGGAAAGGTCCTGATTCCAACATACCAATGGTGAGCGAGTTCTCGGGGTTCCGCACGACGTACTCTGCACACGGACGCGCGACCGCACCACTGCCGAGAAGGAGAACCTTTTTCGTAGGGGTACCAGTCGCAGCTGCAGCGCCGAACTTCGGACGAAGATCCTTGCCCTCCTTCAGGAGCGAGCGACCAAACTCGGGCAGGACGAACGCCGCCTTGTGGACCTCGGCGTTGTAGTACCGCGTGCCTGGAACCTCGCGGAGCGGCTTCGAGAGATCGCGGCCCGCCTCCTTCGACGCGACCATGAACCCGATCTGGCCGGAGGGGTAGGTGGGGATCGTGGTGTACGCGTACTCGGCAACGGGGAATAGGCTGCGCGTGGTCGTGAGGAGATCCTGGATGAGGGGGAGGTGGATCCAGAGGCACTCGCCCTGGGTCGAGATGTGACCGCCGGGGGTGAGCGCATCGCGAAGGAGCTCAAAGTACGGCTTTTGGAAGAGGGAGGCGGCAGGGCCGACGGGATCCGAGGAGTCAGTGACGATCACGTCGTAGGTGGAGGTGTTGTCCGCGAGGAATTTGAAGCCGTCACCGACGAAGACGGTCACGCGGGGGTCGTTAAGGAGAGAGGACATGTGGGGGAGGTACTGCTTCGAGACCCTGATGACAGCCTGCGAAAAGATCAGCAGTCGAGTCACAATTGCATGCAGGGAATGGTACGGACCTCATCGATGTCGCAGAGCACGACCTCCTCGACGGACTGGTGCTTGAGGACCTCACGTACAACCCCACCGTCACCACCGCCAATGACGAGAACCTTCTTCGGGTTCGGATGGCTCGCAAGAGGAATGTGGGCGATCATCTCCTGGTACCTGCGCGTTTCGGAAGTTCAGCTCGCTCGATCCACCACACGCGAAAGGATGATAGGACGTACGAGAACTCATCGCGCTCAGTGCACTGGATGACGCCATCGAGGATGAGGACGTTCCCGTACGTCTCGGACTCGAAGACGAGCACGTCCTGGTAGAGCGACTTCTCGACGTGGAGGATTTTGGTGACCTTGAGGGTCATGGCCTGGCCGGGCCATTGAGACGAGATCTCGCGGAACCAGCCATCTACGCGTCCAAGCAGCGTCACAAAACATACAAGACACCGTACACAGGCATGCGCACCTTTGATCGAGGGGTGAGTGAGGGGGGCCATGGCTCGGATGGGGGAAAGGTGAGTTGGTCTCGAAATTTTGGCTGGGGCGCAGGAAGCCTTGAAAGCTAGAATAGATTAGATAAACCTAGATTCATATCGCAAGATCCGATCGGCCATGGCCATGACTCGACTCCTCTGAACGCAGGTGGCTGATGCGTGGGGAGGCATTGGCAATCTTCATGCTGAGTGAGATGCGGAGGAGACGAGAGTCCCGGTAGGACCTCTGGTAGGGAAAAAGGGATGGTAAGGAGGACAAGAGTCGTCGACGCCGGCGACGAGCCCCACGTCCTTTAAATACTACTCCGAGGCCGCCGTTCCTTGAAGCGAAGAGAAGACTCCAGGTGAATGAATGCGCAACGATATAGAACGAGACAGGGAGTGGAGGCCTTGTGAAGGTTTCGATCACCCTCCAAAAGTGTTCGTGGCGTCGGGCAAGTGTACTTAAGTGACGAGCTGGCGGCGCTCGGCGCCGTCGCACATCAGACGCGTGACGTCACGCGTCGGGATCATATCGCGTTCTTACTCACCTTCGCCGCTCAATTTATCTCTACTTAGAAGCATACAGTACAAGGTTCCAAAGATGTTTCCGGTAATGGTCGTAGGCCACGCACAGACAATTCCCAAATAAATACAGTTATTGCACATGAAAGTTCGTCGTAATGGACGTCCCAGAACATATTATCTAATACAACACGAGAATACAAGAAGGGAACGGAGGGCGACCCCGATGCACAGATGCGGCATATGCGTGAAAAACGCACGGCACACGATCATGAAGCGACAGGCGTGTGGGTCGTGCCCACGCTCTGCGCTGGCCATCGAGGTATGCAGGATACGAGGCATGGTATACGACGCGAGGGGCACGTACAAAACCGGCGCGAAGTAGCGTTCAACGTTCAGTACAGTACAGACTCTGATACGGAGCCGAATGAGGGCCGATACGGATGGGGTCACGGAGCGTGCGAGGGTCTCAGACCTTTCGATCGAGCGACCGCTCGGACCCCGCATCGTTCCTCTCCTGGTCGAGCGCTGTAGAGGGTCACGGTAGAGGGACGAAAGGACAAAGACAGACAGTGAGCACACATCCATATCCAACTGCCGAGGCAAGACGTACCCCGCTCTTGCTTGACGATGTCCGCACGCCGCTTGTCCGCCGAGACCGCCCCAAAGATGACGTCCATCTCCTCCAGAGAGCGGCCCTTCGTCTCAGGAATGAGCCTGTCATCCCATCGTCATCGTCAGCGGGTACCCGCAGCACGAAAATAGATACGTGAGGGACATACAACGAGAAGGTGGCCATGCCCCCAATGTTGATGGCTGCGAACATCAGGAAGATCTTGTACCCGAGGTCGGTCACGAGCGTCGGGGTCACCTTCGACAACACAAAGTCTGCGAACGCAAATTACAGTTATGGTCAGCGTCCGACGTTCAAGGTTCATACGGTCGACTGACGGCCCGAACGAAGCCATGAACCCCCATCGAAGCCGCCGACACACAAAACAAACTAGGAAGAAGAGCAACTCACTGAACAGCCACTGGGACGCCGACGCGGTCGCAAGCCCATAGTGCCTCGTGCGCGTCGGGAAGATGTCCGACACGTACACCCACGGGAGCGGGCCCCAGCCCATCGAGTAGAAGCACACGTAGATGTACAGCATCGCGGCCATCGCCTTGCTCGCGGGCGGCGGGCTCGCCGCGTCCTTGGGCGGCGGGTGCGTCTTGAGGAGCGCCCCAATGATGAAGAACAGCACGCCCATGCCCACCGACGAGATGAACAGCGACAGCTTGCGCCCGAGCGAGTCCACCAGGAAGAAGATGAAGATCGCCGTCGCGACGACCTTCACGATCCCGTAGATCCCCGACGCGAGCAGCGAGTTCTTCGTGCCGGTGTACCCGATCTGTGCACATTCGGTCGGTCAGTGTAAGCATCGTCGGCGGAGCGGAAGACAAGGCGACGCACAGAGGTGAAGATCTGGGGCGCGTAGTAGTTGACCGAGTTCTGGCCGCCCCATTGCTGGAGGATGAAGATCACGACCGCGATGACGAACCGGATGAAGTTGCCCTTCCCCAAGAACGCCTCGCGCATGCCCAAACCTTTGCGCGCCTCCCGCTCCTCCTCGATGGCAGCCTCGATCTCCGCCATCTCGGCACGGACGTCCTCGTCGTGGACGCTCAGCTTCCGCAGGTACGCCAGGTTCGCCAGTGCTTCCTCGGTGCGACCCTTGGACGCGAGCCACCGGGGCGACTCCTTGACGGTGAGGAGCCCAAACGCCAAGATGCCCGCGGGCACAAGCTGGAGACCGAAGGGGATGCGCCATACGTTGAAACCGGTCGTGATGTGCAACCCGACGCCAACTGATTATGGTACCAGTCAATCACGAGGCAAGACGTATCCGTCAGGAATTAGACTCACAGTTGATGAAGTACGAGAGCATGACGCCGATGGCGACCATGATCTGGAAGAGACCAGTGATGCGCCCGCGGACCTCCTTGGGACTACACTCCGAGACGTAAGCAGGCGCGACGGCTGAAATGGCACCAATGCCGAGACCGGCGATGACGCGGCCAGCATATATGTAGCCAAGGCCACGCGAACCACCAGCGACCGTTTGCAGAATCTGCCGTCGCTCGGAATGAGCCCGGACTTAAGTCTGAACAAGACTTTTTTTTTGTAAAAAAGTACTCACAGCACCAATACTAAAGACAATGGTGAATGAGAAGAGCGACCATCTCCGGCCAATCGCGGCTGAAAAAGAGGAAGTCAGTATGAGTACATATAAATGGCGAGGCCCCCAATTTGAAGTAAAAAAATCCATCGTGCGTTGAACAGGCACTTGAAGCTGTCCACTTGCCGAGGTTACGGTATGGGTTCGATGGAAGATGGTTCAACGTTCAACGTCGCAAAACTGCACCGCCACTCAAAACGTTTGACAACCTCTTCAAAGCGAGGGCGTCTCGAAATCGGGCCCAAAAGTGGTCCTCGACGTCAATTACGGCAAGGCCGGAAGCGTTGCACGCCTGACACGCCCCCATGACCAATGTACGACCTTCGATGCCCAGGCGCGAACCTTGCCACGCCCATTCAAGCCCGCCCAGCCCTCCATAACTCCGAGCGCGCGGATAACGCTATCTCCCCGAGCCCATCCAGAACCGCGAGCTCACCTGAGATGGGCGCACTGCCCAACGCCCCGAAGAATGCGCCTGCCTGGAGAACCGAGACGACGTTCGAAGAGACGTCGTCGCTCTTCTTCGTGTTCGTCGACCCGTCCGCGTTTACCAGACCGAAGTGCTGTTTGAAGTAGGTCATCGAAACGACGCCTCCACCGATACCGCTAGTAGTACCGCCGCACGATGTCAGTGGAGAGATACCCCACGCATAAGCGAGGCTACGCACGTATCATAACCGAAAAGGACGATCCCCCAGTACACGATGAACGCGAGCCCTGTGCGCGCGCATACGTTTGTCAGCTAAAGCTCCCGCACCCGAGCGCGAAATCGATGAGAAACTCACAGTAAACCCGTATGTTCTGGAAAGCGCCCCGCTGGTCCATGTTGAAACTCGTGACGCTGACGAGGGGATGGAAGGCAGCGATGAGGTGTAGATGGGGTGGCCCGAGTTGCATTCACTGCCTGTCGCGGGGTTTTATGCTTGGGAAATTTGGGTCAAGCGACCCCACGGGCCGCGAAGACTGGAAGCGTGATTGCGGGGAAACACATCCAAGCTAGGTGCCTGAAATGGTTCCGATCATCTCGGTCCGGGCTAAACCTCCCTCCCAGCTGCAGTTAGCGGGGCTGTGTGTTCGCGCGAGCGGAGGGCAGGGCGAGCAACGCACGTTAGCGCGCTCCACAATTGTCGCAGACATGGCTGTGGAGCAGAGACGAAACGCAACGATGATCGACCAAAGACGACGGGACTGACTCTTAAGGACGATCCAAAAGTAAGAATGCGTTACGTGCAGGAGTAGACGAGAGGAGATTTTGGCGCGTTTGAGAGGCGACGTACTAGCAAGAAGCTGGAAGACACCTGACACTGAAGTTGTTCCGCCAAGTGGAGCCACATGAACTGGCATGGCGCCGAGACTGATCGAACCGACTTTCGCAAAAAATCTTTGCCGTAGATACCATGTTTACGCCGCAACCAGGCACCACAGGATCGACGAAAAACGACGAGGTAGAAGGAATGGGGGAATGGCAGGCTCTGACCGAATCTTGCGTGCCAGTGCACCTTTATATCTTCCACAATCCATCACCTTCACAGAAGTCAACACAAGTGCTTCCCTTCCGATCCAACCCCCTCCCTTCCGTTGCCCTTCACGTTCTGCCTGATTCGATCGCACCTCCTTCGGCGTCTTTCCTCGGGTCGTCGAACGCGTGTCAAGTCATTGAATGCGCCCCCGGTATCTCGAAGCCTGCAGTTTTACGACTCCAAAGAATAGTCCAAACTTGTGCAGAGGGTAGGTTGATACAGAGGGCCAAGAAGAGTGGTGCACAACCCACGGACGGGAGACCCAGAGAGCTCAGATGGTGGCCGCTGTAGACCAAGTTTGGCAACATTGACGCCGGAAGAATATTCGATCCTAACAGCCACAAACAACTTGAACCTTATTTTCAGCGTAGTCTCTGTCGCTGGAGAAGCGTCAATACCTTCATCACGACCTCCCCCAGCGGACTCTACGCCCCACTATCTGGAGTTGGATGCTTATAACCGTGCAAATCTAGTTACACTATCTGATGGCTCCCTCATCACCCTGAGTTTGGTAGGACCGCTATTGGCAGCCTGAGGACCGTGTGTCAAGTTGGGTGGTGTTGGCACGAGTAAGTCTTTCCTCCGATGGTTGCTCCTTTGTATCTGTATCGTCTAGTTTGACTCATATACAGCATGCATATTCTTATTTGGACTTACGTAGCATTTAAACCCAAACTATAACATCCTGGATATTATTGAGTGGATGTGTCTTCGCTCCATTTCCCCCTCCTCCAGTTTTCAACGTGGAACCGTGCCGACACGGAGTCCCGCTCGCGGGAGCACACTGCGGGAGTGGCATGATACGGTTTCTTCAACCTGGTGCGCGGTACATTCAGTTCTCCGACCGTGGTCCATCGGGGATAGAACGTCTGACCGAATGGCATGTTTAGAGCCTCCAAGACGGAGATGATAGCATCTCAGCCGCTCTGTGTGCGTCGTGCGAAACTCGCTTCGGATCCATGGCCGTCCAGCATTCACCGCAATACCGCATACGCGTACCGACCCACACCCCGACGAAAATAAGCGAGGAAGTGCCGTCGATTCCTGCACCACAGACAACGCAGACCCCCCACCTTCTCCGCAGTTGATGTTGTTCTGTCGTGCTCGTGTAACGCTTTTCATCTCTAACCGTCCACCTCCTCCCCACAGTCGGTATGCACCTGTATCCTTGTACACAGTTGTGTGACCATCGCACCAACTCATCGCACCCCAACAGCATCCGGCGCGCATTCACAACTTGCTGGATGAGCTCGGACGAGGGCCAAGCCCTTCTCGGAGACCGCGGTGTGTCCCATCGCGACTGTGGGGTGCGACGAAACGCTAACATCAGTTCCCGTCGGGCGCATTATCGTTGTTCAACCCTCGAGGTCGGGT
This sequence comes from Ganoderma boninense, assembly GCA_002900995.3. Classification (NCBI taxonomy): domain Eukaryota; kingdom Fungi; phylum Basidiomycota; class Agaricomycetes; order Polyporales; family Polyporaceae; genus Ganoderma; species Ganoderma boninense. Next base: position 2,560,719 of record CM035314.1, on the reverse strand, counting down.
GGAGCCACGCCTCGCGGCGACCTCAGAAGCTCTACCCAAGTTTTTCACAACGGCGGCCGTTGTTGGCAGGTCTGCATGCAAGGCCGTTTGGAGCGTGCAAGTCTGCTGAGAACGCACGACGCTTCGATGGCATAGGTTTGCCTCCCACTGCCTTACTCGACCAGCACGGGGTGCCACATCGCGGACCCTCTGAGCGGGCTATAAAGGCAGCCCTAGAAGCACCGTCGATCACCATCGAGCAGCCGCAGCCTGAGCCTTCCAAGCCCAACGCTCGAACCTCCTAGTCCACTCTCAGCCCCCAGCACCAACCACATTTGCCATGTTCGCCAACCTCTTCACACTCTCCGCGCTCGCAGTCCTTGCTGCCGCCACCCCGCGCCCGCACCGGCAGGCGGCCAGTCGTGCTCCACGGGGTCCATCCAGTGCTGCAACTCCGTGCAGACCGCGAACAGCCCGGCGGCGGCGGCGCTCCTCGCGTCCATCGGGGTCGTCGTCCAGGACGTCACCACGCTCATTGGAATCACCTGCTCCCCGATCTCGGTCGTCAACGTTGGCGGCGCTGACGCCTGGTGAGTTTCAGTTTTCCTGCGATTGCGACTCTGTGCCGAAGGAAGATTTGCTGACGTGCTTGTGAACTACGACTGTAGCTCTGCGGAAACTGTGTGCTGCGAGGACAACGCGGTCGGTGAGGATCTGGCCCGCTCGTTAATTATCTGACACTGGCTCGATGATGTCCGACGGTGCTGGGACGCTGACATGCTTCGCTTTTGCAGGCGGACTGGTCTCCATCGGGTGCATCCCCGTCTCCGTCTAAAGAGGGGCATCAAACGAGATGAGGATCACGACCAAAGGCGGTGGGGTTATGTAGTTAGTCCGATTCCGAGAGGCTGGATGAAGTCTGCTCCTAATTATATGTGACTTTATGTGGAATAGTTTCATAATTGGATGCCGCATTCTTGTCACCACAATTTCGTCCAGATGCGGCCACGGCAAGGAATGGCCATCGAAGGAACGTGTATTCATATTGTGTTTGCATGACCGCGGGTCTTGGTGGTCGGGGAGACGAAGTCGGCCCGTCAAGTACGGCACTCCGTTCCGCTCGGGCCGGAGGACCCCGACCGTTCAACGTGCTAAGCGCCCCTCCCCGGACGGCCCAGACGGGCCCGCCAGCCGGCTACAGCTCACATGCCCCGACTGCCGTCTGCCCATTGTGCTGCTTGATTGTACTTAACTCCTCCAGTCGCTTGCACGACGGGCAAGGCAGGTGTGTCGGTAGCCCGGAAACAGCCGGGAAACAGGTCTGGAAACTTTAAGTTTCCGACCTGTGATTGAGGTGTTTCAGGGGCCAGGAAATGTTTTGTTTCCCGGATGTTGCCGGAGTCCGGACACGGGTCGGGTTGTGTCCACAAAAGGCAAACACGGGAGAAACAGGTGGGAAACGTGGCGTGTCCAGCCAATGTTCAGGGGCGTGACACAGGTCAAAAACAACCGGGAAACGCCGTGTTTCCCAACTTTGGAAACACCTGTTTCCAGATTTTCGTTCGCGACATCATCGCGCCCACGGCGCTCCCAACCGTCGCGCGACATTCGCGCCTCCTCCGCCCTTTGTCGCGCCTCCTCCGCCCTTTGTCGCGCCTCCTCCACCCTTGTCGTGCCTCCTCCGCCCTTTGTCGCCCCGCCTTCGCCCTTTGTCGCCCCGCCTTCGCCTCTTGTCGCGCCTCCTCCTCCTTTTGTCGCGCTGACCTCTTTTTGGTTATTGAGCTAGCAGGAGGAGTCCTGGGCCTAGCCTGGGCCTTAACTAAAGAGGTAATTAGCTAGACGGACATCATCGCCCCACGTGCCCTCGCTGCCCGACCGAACTTCTGCGGAGCACTCACCGGGCCACAGAGTACGTTCCGCCAGAGGGCGAACGACGAAGCCTTGGCGGCCTCCCTCCGTCGACTCTGCAACATCACCCCAGATACGAAGCGGACGAGAGCGCGAGACAGGAGCAGACGGTGCAGGTAAGGCCTCCTCCCTTACGTACGTACAAGACGTTCATTAATACCCTAGAGCTTTGCGCCGCCCCGTTTGTCGCCCCGTTGGTCTGGCCCCCGCACCTGTCGCGCCAGTCTCGCGACCGCGGGCTCCTCCCGCCGCCCTTGTCACCCCATTTGTCCGACCGCGCATTCCGCCTGCGCTCCCCCTTCTGCACCAGTAGTTACCCTACTTGTATTACAAGTAGCCACCACCCTGGTGAAGTGGTTGTGTATTTTGTGTACACCAGTAATACAATACAAGATTAACAATACAGCTACTGCACTAAGATTGTTAGACATTGTTAAACAAGCCAAGTAAGGAGCAGGGGCTATATGGTGTGTTGTTATGGCTTGTAAAAGGTCGATAAAGGACCTGTGCACTTGTTAGACCTTGTTAAACAGGTGGTAGCACAAATAGTGCAAATGCAGCCTCTTGTGATGGCTTGTAAATAGTGTTCATGAGGGTTCTAGGCTTGTTAGACCTTGTTAAACAAGTGGCAGTACAATTGGTGCTATGGTGTGTTGTTATGGCTTGTAAAAGGTCGATAAAGGACCTGTGCACTTGTTAGACCTTGTTAAACAGGTGGTAGCACAAATAGTGCAAATGCAGCCTCTTGTGATGGCTTGTAAATAGTGTTCATGAGGGTTCTAGGCTTGTTAGACCTTGTTAAACAAGTGGTGATGCAAATGGTGCAAATACCACCCTTTGTTATGGGTTGTAAATGATGAATGGAGGTGTTGTACCCTTGTCAGACCTTGTTAAACATGTGGTAATGCAAATGGTGCGAATCCTCCCTATTGTTAAGGCTTGTAAAAAAGAATTGAAGAGACTCTGCACTTGTTAGACCTTGTGAAAATGAATGCACCTGTCAAACATTGTGAAATACTGATATCTGTGTCAGATTGTAACCTGTTGTATTTACTGCTATAGAGGTTTGTGATAGCATTTGTACATTGTTGTTAGAACTTGTTTTATCTTGTTACTTATATTATCTATTGGATCGTATACAGGATTAACTTGGCTCTGATAATGGGTGCTTTGTGTGTAAACAAAGATCAGTATAATGGATATTGAAATCAGCTTTGAAGACCTATATAAAAGTATTGATTACAGGCTTATTCGGATTTGTATGCGGAACACAGCCACAAGCACTGATTAAGCGCACATTTGGGGCAGTCTTTTCCATACGCTCAGCGCGATGTCTACTATGTACATATGTTACAAATCTAGTCATCGGTATCACTCTCGTCACCAGAGCCATCAGCAGCTGTGTAGTCAGCCTCTAGAGAGTCACCCATTGCCGGTTTGAATGTTCTCGGTCGAACTTTGCGAGTCAGGGCCTGGTATGGAAGGATCCAAGCCGGAAGAGTGCCGAGCTTTCGCAGATACGCGATCCAAAACGAGGCAGTCCGGGAAGCGAGGCGCTCGAAGACAGCAGCCTGCTTCTCTGCATAGATGGTGAGTCCTCGTTGCAGCGCGCTGTCAATCCCAGCTCTTTTGCCCTTCTGCTGTCTCCACCAGACTGCCTGTGATTGACAATACTCGAGAACCCGCCGCATCTCCTCAAGCGTGAGCTCCTCATTTTCCCGCCACCGCGCCGCCCGAGCTCTTGATTGGGCCCACTCTAGCCGCATGCTCTTCTGGAACTCCTCCGCGCGCTCGGGACTACTGGTATCGCGGGAGTCGGAACCGCCAGTCCTCGGGGTCAGCCAAATCCAGCTGACCTCATATCGGCCGAAGCTTTCCGCTGGGTCATCGCTCCGCGGCCCTCGGAGGTCGCTGTCTTGTAAAGCTTTGTAGATTTGCGGCCAAGAGCCATCCGGATCCAGTGCTAAGAGAGCGATGCGGGCTGCTCGGTAACGTGCCACGCTCCGCTGTTGTTTCTTCTCAAACTGCGCGTATAGGTTTCGCATGCGCGTCACAGCTCGCTGCCCGGTCCCTGCGACATTTTTGCGTGTGTAGTCAGAAATGCTGGCCAGGATGCGACGTGCGCGGCGAACTTCTTCAAGGCTATCCGCGAGCTGGGCCATTCGGAGGCGGCGCTCTTTCTCACGAAGGCTGCGCAGTCCATCGGAAATGGTGAGATGGGGCGGAAGGGATGATGGTAACCAGAGCGGAATAGACTCGGCTTTGGGGGGCCCCACGTCATTATCCGGAGAGGACTGGCCCGACGGCAGAGGGGAGACACGAAGGGCGGCAACCCCTGGCATGTGAACGTCTTGCACGGAGATCCAGTTGTCAACTCGGCACTTTAAGATGTTCCGTTTCTCTTGCTGTTCCGCAAGCTCCGAGACGCTTTTGCCTGATGCTGCGCGCGATCGGAGAGCACGCCTGTCCAACAGTCAACTGGGGCGCTGCATGTACTGCAGCTGTTTGACTTACTGTTGGTCCTCTAACTCCAGTCCGACTTGAAGAAACACCCCGGGGGTGATTTCGTGAGGTGGGAGCAACCCTTGGGCAGCCTCTCAAGCCTCTTCCTGAGCGAGTTCGAGCTTTACGGTGGCTGAGCTGACGGCTGCGTGTCATTTTGATTGGACAGCTGTCAATTCACCCCGGGTTCACTTAGATCTAATCGGCTGGTACGTACCTTTCTCGGGCTCCTCGTATGGGTCTGGCTGCTCCGGATCTGCCTCCCAGGCCGTGACCATTGCTTCCCACGTGCGCACGACCGTCGGATCGAAGGTGGCATTGTACTCCTCGAATGCCTTCTCCTGCCTGATACGCAGCTCATGTGACTCCTCGAGCGCACGCAGAAGGCCAATTCCTGCGATGCAAACTTAATTGTAATTCGCTTAGACGCATGGATTACGTACCAAAGGCAATAACTTTCTGCCAGTTCCACGCGCCCCAGTGGTCATTGTAGACCTCGTGCCGCATTCCTGGGCTCATCTCACGGGTACTCAGCGCGAGCGGGTTCATGTGGGACCAATGTGACTCTATGCCCTCCCCGTATGTCCGTCCAACATGCAGAAGGTAGTTGAAGGAGAAGCGAGAGTGGCTCGGATTTGTGCCGTGAACTTTCCAATGCTTCTTCGGAATTGCAAAGCGGAGAGTGTTGATTGTGGTCTGGTTGATCCACATCTCGGGTGGGAAGTCCTCCCGCATCCGCGAAAACAGGTGCTTGTACCACTGACAGACTACGTCATATGAAAACAGGATCATCAGTACAATTCCGATGACTGTTGAGATCACGAGGTAGTCCATGTTCGCGTATCTACGTGAGAGACATCAGAGAGCAGCTCGGTCTCGGTGGAGCAGACGCTTACGTTTCTCCGAGTTGTAGATCCCCGGCTCCGTTCTTCCGAACCAAGCCATGACGTGCGCAGAGAACGGCGCCCAATCCTGAGGCGAGATATCCCTCGCGGCGCTGATTGGCTTGCAAGATGGCGTTGTGCTCGGCAGAACACGAGTACGTCTTACAAGAACATGTGTCATGTCAGGCACACTGCCAACTTGTCGGAAATAGAACTCACCTCCTTGCGCTTGCGTGCACGCGCAAGCTTCACATGAGCTTGATATTTGGTCTCTTCGACATAGTACGCCCAGCCAGGGGCAAGCTCTAGGTCCTCGAAGCCCCGGTCCTTCGACTTTGCTCGAAAATTGGCGTCGATCATGAGGAAGAGCGTGTACAACCACCTTATCAAAGTCGTGCGTGAGTTATTGATCTGATCAGTTCCGGAATGCAAAGGAGACTCACTTGACATCCGGCGGTGCATTCTCCCAGTCATCGGGTAAGTTCTTTCCGGGATGAGGGCATGCCGGACATTCGACAACAAGCTCGCCCGGCTGTGTCCCCTCAGGGCTGGCAGGATCATGCGCGCGCCCAAACCGCTTCAACATCACAAGATGCCTCCACATTCGGACCACGTGCGACAGTTGTTTGTAGCGGTCCTGTAATTGTTTGTTATTAGATGTGGGACCATGTGAGAGTGTCAGCACACTTACGAAGACATCAGCGCCGCCCGAGTTATCCGTTAGCCGCTCGATGGTCTTCCAAAAGTCGTATAAATTGGTTTTCGCTTGGAACGAGAGCTCATGGAAGGTCTCGAGAAGTTGGAGAGTAAATGCGGTCGCCGGGGAATGCGTAGTCGCGGGGAACCACCCATAGCGGAGCAGCTGGCACCATTCCGGCATGAACCGGCAGGATGAGTCGAGACATTCGCAGAACCAGACAGAGACTGCTTGAACCCCGCTGATATCTCCGATGACAACTCGTCGTGGTTTATCTGATGGATTGGGACACTCTCCGTTGTCGTGCCCGAGCTGCACTTCGAGTCCAATGTCACGAAGGGAACATCGCGTGAACCGTGCCCCGTCCCACATCTAAAATGACGTAAGTTAGTAGTGGTGAGATTTCAAAGAAAAGATGCGTACCTCAAGCCGGTGAAGAGGCAAGTCAGAATGCTTCAACCTCAGACATGCCTCGCAAGACAAGGCTCGCCGCGCGCAGTCTCGGCATCGAACAGTGGCCTGTGCTTTGTTGCAGGCCGAGCACAGGACGGTACCGTCTTCAATAGGGTCCTCGCATCCCTCATAGCGAAGGAGTTCATCGAGAAAATCGGAGCGAAATGGAAGCCAGCTGAAAAGTTTGTTCTAGCAAAAGGCCCGAGTTCATGGATCGCGTTAGCCACAGGTCGTCCGTGCGAGGTTTGGTGCTTACGATTGCACGAAGATCGAGTCTGGTTCTCTTGTTGGACAGCACCGCAGCATTGACTCCAAGGTCCGAAGCCAGATCTTCGCAGTTTGGAGCATCGCCGTCGTCCACGGACAAGCCCATCCCAGAGCCGCTAGAAATCAGATCCTCATCGTCGTCACCTTCTGGCTGACGGAAAACCAATTCAGCTGGATTAACAGCTACTTGTCTGCGCTCAGATCGATGTCCGAGCCGTCCCGTAGCCGTGCTGTACACGTTGATGGTGTCCACTTGAATTGAAGATTGGGAGGGCGTAGACTGCGAGTCGGCGGCAGGGCTAGGTACATCTTTAAATCGCGCCCTCTTGCCCTGTGTGCTGGTGCGACCCTTGGCAACTGAAGGCTGTTTGCGCTTGCCTCCGGAGGTGGACATACGGAAAATCAAACACAAGGGAGTAGACTATGGGTGTGGTGGCAAGGACGAACGTCTGCGTTGGCGCCCAAGTCCTAGGATTCCAAGGATCGCTCAACTGTGCCGCTCGCGACCTACCCAAAGCTCAGACGCAGGGTACCTCTCGCGCGGCTCACACATAAATTATGCCCCGACTTACTGAATTTCGTCTTTGCAATTCTGAGTCCTCTCCGGGTCGCACCAACTCAGGCTGGGCAGCACCAGTTTTCAAGTTACCCAAAGCCGAGAAATCAGAGCGCGAGCCGCGACCAAATATGGAAGACCACAGGTCCTCTGCAGCGCCGGTCTTGGTTTGCCCGACTATTGAATTCCAACTTGTGCACCCCGAGCTACGATTATTTCGCATCCCGGAAACCGCACTAGTTTTTCTCGGCCACTACTGGTTTTCTGGGGGCAGTTCAAGTGAACAATAGATTATTCATGATTATCCATCCCACGCATCTCTCACCAGACGGCGGATGCATAGCGACTCGGAACAGCCATTGCACCGTCTGAAGATTGAGATGGCTAGACTTCAAAAAACCCGAGACTTGATAACTCTCAGAGAATATAATGCGATACCACATGGTTCCACGAAAAATATGATTCGACCACAGTCCAAACGACGCCTACATACATGGAGCGGGGAGTGAAGGCGATGGGCAAGTCAGGGCCCAGATTTTGAGGGTACCGAATGGCGTAAGCCTCAGGCCTCAGGCACTGGCAACAGGGAATGCGTCAGTTGGACGCATTCCGGGATCCGAATGATCAACGGATTAATATAAATGGAGAGACGGCGCGTGCGTACCTTCACGCGCACATCTCAGCTCCCAAATCAGCTTCCCCACGCCACAGCAAGGTGGTCGTCAACTCGTCCTCCTCACCTCAACGACAAGCTGTCACGCATCTCGCACAGGCAACTGAATGGCCCGTAGATCAGCATGGGCTTCGGAGGACGAGAGGGCTTGGATGTTCATGCGCCTTCCAGCCTTCCAGGCCGCTCGCGAGAACAAGGGTGCTGCACCATTCCTCACTGCCACCTATGAAGCCTATTTCTTTCAGTTCTGGGGCATAACCATCCACGGGGATGACCACGATGAAATTGTGGGACCGGGAGGCATAGCGGTCAAAGCCCGAAAGATTGTGAGTAGCGGCTCAAATACGGGTGAAGACTGCGTGGCTCACCCTTCTCATACAGAATATATTCAAATGGTTTTCAGACCGGCGGTTCGGAAGGACAAGCGGGCACCCGCACTAGGAGTCCGCCTTCGGGTGGTATCGCGCCGCTCCGAGTCGGAAGGGTCAAGGGGCGCTGCCCGACGCATGGGCCATGTAGTACTGTAACAATGAATACTAAGTGGTGTCCGATCGTGATGACATTGATAACAATTTGCGTACCTCATATCGGATGCGACCCCCACGACACCTTTGAAAGCCCCCCGGCGGCCCCTCCCCCTAAACCTCCCCCCTCTCCGAGTCCGCACACGTTCCGCTCGCTCTCAACCCCACCACGCTCGCTATTCAATCCACTCCTTTCCTCTAACCCTAGACATGGGGCGTACTCCATGGGCGACCGAAGATGAAACTGCCTGGCTTCAAGAACGTCTTCCCGACTTTCGCGTCGCGCGCGCAAACGAAACAAGCGCCCAGTTCATGGCCGCTGCAAACCAAGCCTACTTCGATACGTTCTGGCCGGGGATCGACGACAACGGAGCGGCCGCAGCAGGACCTAATGGAGTGACTTTCAAGGCTCGAAAGCAAGTGAGTAGAACAGCTTGACGTCCATGGATAACTGGGTTGACTCACAGATCTAACGCAGCAACTTTATTGGTGGTTCTGGAATCGCCGTTTCGGCAAGACGGGCGTGAAGAAGGCGCGTGAGGGCATCGACTTCTCCGCCAAGAAGCCTGGGAAACTCCAGCCGTACCAAGCCTACATGTCGCTCTTCAAAGCCACAGTAATGCCGGACCTGAAGAAACAGTACGAAGCCCACAAGAGCTCGGTGGCGGAGGACGAGGAGTGCGAGGTTTGGTGGTCCTTCGCCATGGAACAGGCCAAAGAGATGCTCCAGAAGGAAACGGACGAGGTCAAGGCGCAAGTGGAGAAGTTCTGCCAAGACCGTGCGCACGTTGAGCAGGGTTTGGACGGCTTCGTTCTCGACCCTGTGGACGACCCCGCGGGAGATAACGACCTTCGCGCCCGAGCGCGACACATTCAAGGGTAAGTATTCGCAGCCGCAATCCGATACTCGACGAGAAACTTACTTCATGCGGCGGTCGCACAGCCTTCTCGACGCGCTCCCTCAAAGTCTCCAGAACGTGTTGGATTCCCTGGAGCAGCAGACCGGTTGGAAGGGCACGATCATGGTTGGCGGACCGCGCCCGGAAACGGGGAAGTTTGCCGTGCTCTGGTAAGTGTTAGAATGCGAAACTGAACTGACGGCGAGCTCACGACGTTCCTAGCTTGCACCAGGGCCGAACGTTGAACCTCGGGCATCTCTTCTCCGAGGCAACGCCAAACTGGCCGACGATTGAAGCCGCCTATAGCGAGTTCGTTGTAAGCTGCTTCCGTGCGTACTTCCGACTATACCACAACCCGTCGTTCACTCACCATCCTATGCAACAGCCCAAGACGTTTGCAAAAAGGTCCACGAAGCATATCGCGGTCTTGCAACACCCGCCCAGGCCCCGGAAGCGTCATCTTCAACCTCTCAGGCTGCAGTCCCACTCGAGGCCGCCACGGGGTCGACGGATACTCCATCGCTTGCCAATCCAGACTCTGAGTCGTCGACGCCGACTTCCAGCGATCCCGCGGCCGAGCCAAAGACCAAGAAGAAGAAGAAGGGCAAGACGAATGCGGCGAAGGCCAAGACGAACAGTGAGCCCTCCTACGAAGAGCTTCGCGAGGAAACGATGCGCCAGAACCGCGCGCATATGGAGGCGCTTGGGCTCACAAACGCCGCGCTCGGGCTCACAACGGGAAAGAAGCCTACCAGGAAGGCGAAGAAGCCACAAACGTCCGAGGCTACCCCGACGCCCGGTTCAGCGAATGGGGCGACTGACGCGGCCTCCGCCTCCTCTTCGACCCCCGCCGCGCTCTCCGTAAGCTCGTCCACGCCTCCTGCTGAGTCCGCGCCTCCCCCATCCTCCCAGCCTAGTCCACCTGTTCTCCCCACCTCAAACTCCTCGCTCGCGAGCGCCGTCATCTCCACGTCGGTGTCGACCCCACTGCCGGCGCCTTCAACCACCACGACGGTCCAATCCCCCAACAATGGGGTGGTTCAGGCAGAGCCAATGCCCGCGACCGCGACGCACTCCACCGCGGCATTGCCCCGCCGGGACGTGGAGTCGGGTGTAACGTCTTTGGTAGGCACCATTCCATCGCCTTCGATGGTGCCGCTCGACCCGGCCGCCGCCACCGTGACCACTTCTGTGCCCACTGGCACCGCACCACCGACATCCGCCGCGAAGGAGGCCCCCACTAGCGACTCGGATACTCGTCCGCTCAGCCCGACCACCATCCCTGCTGCCCCTTCCCTCCCTCCCGCTGTGCAAGAGACTACCCGTAGCGACCCCACTGCGGCGGCGCCGAACGGGGTGACAGTCCATGATGCTACGCTCAACCCCATGCCCAGCTACATCAGCGACGCTCTCAAGTACTTCGAGCTTGTTGAGGGCGGTCCGGCCTGGCGCGACCTTGTTAGCACCTGGGTCGAGTTCGAGCGCAGCCTCGGTTTTCCAGAGAGCTCACAGGTAAGCGTGTTTCGAACGTGTCCCTCGTCATGCATGCTGACTCAAACTTCTCCGTCTAGGATCGTGCACACTGGCTCTCCGCGAAGGATCGTCCCGAAGAGGTGAAGATGTGGACCAAGTGCGCGAGGTCATACGACAAACTACCCAAGATCAAGTCTTCGCAACAGTACGCTGTTGGCTGGAAGCAGTGGTGGGTATCTCTGCAGCCTCAATCTCGTCTTCCAGACCCCACAGCCTGGCCTCCTTCGTGCATCGAGCCGTCCGACGATAAAGACTGGGGTGCCATCCGGCGTGGCGGTCCCAACGGTATGTTCCTCGCTGTCATCTCCCTCGCATGGTGGCTTTGGGCGGTTCTCGACGCCGGCGAATGCAAACTCGATGTCGAGAAGGCTATCGCCGATGTCGCTTGGGTGTGCAAGACGGCCTCCACGCCGGCCTTGCCTCCAACCTCGTGCAAACGGTCGGTCGATGTGGATGAAGGGCAGGAGGGTGAGGGTTCTCAGGCTGTGGCGAAGAGGGCCCGGAAGAACTAGTCGACTGTATGTTTTTGTTTCCGAGCTTTTCCTGTCTGTCTGTCCCATATCCGTACCGGCAGCATCGTCTGCGTAATCGTGAACAATGTCCCCCCTCCATCCCTCTTATTGCCTTGTCCCTTCCCATGATGTCTCTTCAAGCCGAGTCCCCGTATCCCCGCCCATAGATGGACTGTTGACGGTCCAGTGGTGTTCTTCGAGTCCCTCCATAACACATGTTGCTTGTTCTCTATGTATTGTCACCTGTATATTTTACCCAAGTCCCTCGTTACTGCAGGTGCATTGCTACATGTTATGTTCAAAGTCTTGCGCGCTTGTGGCTGTGTTGCGGGATACAATCGATGAACCCGCGAGGTAAGTACTTCAAAACAACTGTATCAACTTGTTATTACTTGCTCAATGTAAGAATTTGTGATGCGGGCGGTGAGTAGACCACATGCACAAATTGGGCAGAGCGCCTGTGCACCACCAACCTTCAATGTCCAAGGTGTTTTACAATGATTGACAATCTTACTGCGTCTCCTGTACATTGTACAATTCATCACAATATATGCAATGCATTCTGTGAGCTGTTGCTCATTTACAAATGTTGACAAAAGACCATATATCTACACTAACCTGAGTTATAACAAGGTCTGACAAGTGCATAGTCCCTCTAGTGCATATTTACAATGTCAAACAACTGGACAGTCTCTTCGGTTGCTATTTACAAGCCATCACAAGAGGCTGAAATTGCACCAATTGTACTGCCACTTGTTTAACAAGGTCTAACAAGCCTAGAACCCTCATGAACACTATTTACAAGCCATCACAAGAGGCTGCATTTGCACTATTTGTGCTACCACCTGTTTAACAAGGTCTAACAAGTGCACAGGTCCTTTATCGACCTTTTACAAGCCATAACAACACACCATATAGCCCTGCTCCTTACTTGGCTTGTTTAACAATGTCTAACAATCTTAGTGCAGTAGCTGTATTGTTAATCTTGTATTGTATTACTGGTGTACACAAAATACACAACCACTTCACCAGGATGGTGGCTACTTGTAATACAAGTAGGGTAACTACTGGTGTGCTGCGCGGGTCGACCGTAGAAACATGACGGACCTCAAGCTGTCCGTGGAGCATCGACAGTTAATGCTATATGGCGCAACGGCCTGGTTGTGGTTAACTCGTGACTGCGCTGCACGCGTTCAGAGTATTATCTCGGCCATTGATCATGACGGAGAGGCGTTCGCGAGCTCCCCGGATTGGCTCGCGGTCTTGGTACGAGATGTTTTGGCGAAGGTGCGACAAGGCGGTCCGGCGGCCTACCAAGCATCCCGATATCTTCCTGCGATTGAGACCGCGAGCGAGACAACCGCTGCATACACGTCCATCTGCCAGCAGAGCGAAGCCGCCGCCCATACGAGCAAGACAGTTCTCCGATTGCTTCGCGAATGGCTTTGTTTTCCAAACAATACGAGCCTGCTTGCCTCATATTTCGTTATCCATGTTCTGAACGCTTTCCAAAACGTCGACGTCCTGATGTTGCCTGGCGTCTGGGGTGCGTATAGGTCAATCCAGGCATCCATCTTGGGGACCAACAAACGAAACTCATCGCTGCGACTGGACATGCTAGACCCATTTGCTAGCGCTCTTCGACAGCTCCCACTTTCTGAATCATACACGGAGGAGAGGAGGGTGATGGATGAAATTTCAGCAATGCTCCATAAGTGCTTGCCTGGTCTTCGTTCTCTTGTCGATTCTCTTGCGGAACCACTTATCGGCAGCCTGCCTTCGCAAGGCAAAAACTCTTCGTCGACGTCTGTTTCAGTCCGAGTCGCCTCTCCTTCTACGCCCCAAACATCCCTAATCAACAACATGTCGGAGGACGTTTTCACGAGCGAAGAGGAATGCTTGGAGCATGTTCACGAACTTGCTACTCTCAGGCCCCAATCAACCTGTACCAACGAAACATCGGGCGTTGAAGAACACGGGGTTCAAATGCTCCTTAGCTTCGTGACAGAGTTGCTTCCCCTCATCAAAGACACTGTACCCTCACAGCTTACGCCGCTTCAGTTGCTCGTCAATAGCAACCACGACTTCTTCTTGCCCTTCAGGGAGCGGGCGCCATCACGCCTCCGTCTCACTTCTCCTCAAGGCCCGTTCCACTCGCACCGCGTCAATTCACCTGGTGCATTCCCTAGCTGGGTTATATCTCGAGCCCTGATGTTTAACTCCCAAGTCCTTCTCGAGAGCACGCACGGTTATTATTTCCGCGATCTTTCCGCGTGGAATGCCCTGTTAACCGCGCAGGGATTTGATCCTCATAATATCGAGTCCCTCGATAAGTTTTTCAACATCAAATGCTACGGCACTCCTCAACCAAGACGACGCAGCGGGAATGACTTCGTACCTCACTACTTCGCACAAGAGGCCGGATGGAGGCAGCTGGAGGCGCGCCACAGCCCCGCACCAATTCCATTTCTGACATGCATCCAGTGGTTCCTTGATCAACATCTGGCGATGGTTGGAGACCTCACCGCATATCTTCTCACGGCCGACTTGACCTACGCTGGGAAGGTTGTGCGTCCGACACTAAAAGAAGTGGGCCGGGCCATCTGGACGATGAAGGCTGGTTCGCTTGCGGCACTAGTCCTCCTTGGACTCGTCGCGTCAGAGAAGGCTTCTCTTCAACAGGTCACCTTGGCTTTCAAGAGGTTGTATGAAGCGCTAGATGCTCGCCTGACGGATGAAGACAAGACGAGCATGGCATGGGATCCCATCATGGCCGAGCACCTGTTGTGTAAGTTTACGCGCACGAAAAGGAAGGAAGGGCAAGGGGGACGACCCAAAGGGGTGAAGGCGACGGGACGTCGGTCCTGGGTGTAGCATGGCTACGTAGGGTAAAGAAAGTCTGGATTTATGAGAAGCTTACAGGCTACGAGTTTTTGGGTCGTGTATGTGTACGTAAGCACCAGCACTGTCGTGACCTCGAACAGGCGGCGCTCGCTAGCTGCAAGAACAAAGGCCTTTGAGTCGCCGACCCTGAGCGGCTGTATATATTCCGCTAGCAGGGCATCTCTCGATCCTCAACGCCGCTCGGCTCGCCACGCCACTTCGTTCTCCTCGCTGCAATCAACCCGCTGAACAGAGGTTTGAGCAACATGGCTGCCTCGGTAAGTCTTCTTGTGCTGTGGATGAAGTTTGCTCTTGTTGATCAAGCTCGAAGGCTCGCAAGCACATCGGCTCAGTTCAGAGTCTGCTCAGTTTTAACGACGACGCCGAAGCAAACGCCATCATAGGCTTGGATGTCAGAGAACTCACCATACAGTTGCCGGGCCCGGTCCCGGTACCTGCGCTACGCCGATGCCTGGGTTTGGCCGCCAACGTCGTCAATCTCGTTCTTCTCCTACCTTTCGACACCCCGCTCACCCTCCTAACGACCTCGCGACTTCCGCAGTTGCGGTCTTTCAAGACCAACCTCCCCCACGGCCATGTCGTCCCGTTCGTTATATTGGCCGCGGGCCTTGACATCCTCAGCATCGGTGCTTGTGGCCGACACCCAAACGACAAAGATTGTCCCCTGGTCCTCGCCGATCTCAAATACATTCGTACCATCGAGTGCCCGGCGGCGTGTGCTATTCACATCACGCCTCTGCTCTTGGACCATCTCACCATCACCGACTGTTCCGTGGTCGGCATTCCCCAGGCTTTGAAGCCGTTCCATCTCCAGATGATGGTATACTTGTCTGTGGACTTCGACCCCAACGACTATGACCTGCTGCAGAGCATTGTTCCCGGGATGACGTCTCTGAGAAGGCTCAAGCTGCTCGAGAAGCCTCTCGCCACGGTACGTTGCAACCATCCATCCTACATAACCATCGAGTCGCTCACAGATCTGCAGAGGCGTGGATCCCACTCACGGAGAGCATGGAACGACGTCGCCAGTTGGTCGCGTCTGTTGCTGAAGCTCCCATGGTTGCAAGAGCTCTCTCTCCGCACTGCGGCCGCCTTCGTGCGCTCCCCTGGCGATCTTCAGTACGAAGCCAAGACACTGCTGGGATGGACCGAAGGTCCAAAGCGTCAGCATACCCAACGCCATCACCCGAGGTTGAACCTCATTAGAGTGTGGTATCGTTGCCGAGAATCCCGCAACGGGGTCATCACGCATTGGTCCAAGCATACTGGCACTTGGACAAACACGCTTCTTATGCGCGACCCGCTTCGGAACACGTTGTTCTGACCTTCGTAAGCCTGTTTCGCGCTCAGTCTCAGGGCATTTCTGAGCAAGCATCCCAGACAGCTTCAAGTGACATCCACTAACAACACCGTTATAACGTAGATCGTATCCAGCGTCCAAAGTTTAGAGTATTCCATCCCAGACCGTAGCCCTCACGTGTATTTTGCTTTGAAATCAACGTATACCACCCGACTCCCCCACGGTGTGCATACGAAACTCAGAGACCAGCGTGCTTAGACCGTCATTCGCCGCCTGACGAAATTCAGACCAGATTGGCAGGGCTCGCCGATCTCGTCTATCCAAGCCAACTGCCCTGATGGCTTGGATCGCAGTGATCGCTGGAGCAGGAGGCGTAGAATGCAAGGGGAGACATCGAGAGCGGCGGGGATGGAGCACTGACGAGCTCGAGGGATGCAGGAGAATGGTCAGACACGTACCTGGCGCAGTCTGAGACTTCATGGTATGGGCGTGCCCTTGAATGATTTGATTGAGAGGCCGACGGGGCAACTTGCAGCTTCCGCGGACGAGCGGAGTAGTGTGCAAGTAGCGCGAAATCTTCGTCGACGAAACTGAGATCGCGCCCAGCCTGGGCGGAGTCGACAGAGTATTAGCCAGCGTCTGCAGCACACATTTAGGAGACTTGTGTGTGAAATCTAGCCTAGACAGCGGGTAGATGTTCCGGCGGGGAGGGGAGGTAGTACGAGGCAGCAGCAGAGGAGCGAGAGGTGAGCGCTTGAGCGCTGTGCAGCAGGCGAGGCGGTGGAGCGCTCAAAGGAAGCTCGGGAGGAGCGCTCCGGGGCGTCTCGCGTTCACGTACGTGTGACCAACTCGTGACCATTCGGCGGGGAGTTACCTGCAGGCGTCTGTCGGGGTCAACCCTCGCGTCGTCTTCATTCCTCCAAGTCCTCTGCCGGAACCCTCTTGCTAGAGCTTTGCCCCCATGCCGCCTACCAAGATGCACCCCCCAGACCCTGCTCTGCCCCCCTCTGCGCTGCCTTGAGCGTTCTTCTCTTCATCTCATGTCCCAAATTCTAGGACTATCGTTCTTTGTCGCTTGCCGTGCGTATACTAGACGGCTGGTCGTGGTGCGTCTCCTCCAGTTCCCCCGTCTCTCCCCCCAACGTCGCGAAGTGGCACTTATGGCCCTCTACGGGTAAGCGAATCCCCCGAAGCTCTCTCAGTCCTGCGGGCTCAATAAACTACGCGTATAGCTTCCCTTCCATCGAGTTTACCGTCCCCCATGTCATATGCCAAGAGCACAAGCGTGGTGGCGTGGCATGCCATGAACCTCCCAAGAACGTTCGGGTCATCGTTGCGGAACTGGGCGCTGACAAACATGAGTGAGATATTCGTTTGCTCCTTCAGGAGGCCAATCACGACGCCATCTCCTCAGCCGTCCTACTCGTTTGCGATACCGTCGATGGGAGTTTCATCGAAGATCCCCCCTCTGTGATCGCCCGTATCCTCCTGGCTGAGGGGTCTGAGGTTGAGATTGAGACCTATAGCGTAAGTGCAGGCCAAACTATCTACGTTCACTTCTAGTACGTCGCTGACTGCCCTATAGTCACAGCTCAAGGTCCGCTTTCTGCTGCCGAAAATCCAGACCTTCTCCCTTATTTTCTCAAGTCCCTCCGAGTTCTGGGACATCGTCCGCATCATTGCGGAGATCCAGACGAAGAAGATCGACAACCAAGACAAGGAGGAAGAGCTTGTGAGAGACGTTCTCGGCATGGTACCCAACGTACCCCGCGTCCTGAAACAGGAGGAGGAGTAGGCGGCTCAGATGGTCGTCAAAGATGCGCTGGTCGTTGGATCTGCTTACTTCTGTCGCGCCTCCTGGGCTTTAGATTAACCCTCGCGTAGCGCTATACGGCATCAGCCCAGCTTGTCTCCGTCTATATCCTTACCGCTGAATCCAGTCTTACTATCGAGACGTGTCGTCTCTATCTCCTCGGCCCTCCAACCATCGCGATTGGGTCCCAGGCCGTTGGCCACGGCGGCGTGACCACCTCATTCAGCATCACGTGAGATGAAAGGCAGCAAGTACCAGCGGCGCTCATCTCCCCAAATCTCTGGTTTCTACTACTAGGTCTGATCTTGCTGTCTCTTCCATTCACCGTTGCGAACTCTGTCCTCGCATTCGCTATCCATCATGGCGAGACGCTACACCGAAACTGCTCATCTCTCAGAAGGCCACGCTGGCAAAGGCATAACTTGCGTAGAGTTCAACCCGGACGGTACTCTGTTGGCAACGGGGGGCATGGATGGTTGCCTCTGCATATGGGATGCCGAACAGGGAAACCTGTTACATCAATATGTTACTGTCTCCGCCGTCCCTATCACATCGCTGGGTTGGATGAATGCTGAACGACTGACCGTCATGGTTGGGAGCAAGAGCGGTAGTCTTGTCGTCGTGGTCGTCAACGAGGTAGGTACGCAGATGCGACTAGAAACGATTGCAACCGTCCTCACCGCCTGCCCACAGGCTGACTTGTCCTCTAGCGGATTCTGGGGTCACAAATTTCCAGTTGAGCACCTGGCCATTCAAGGCGACATCGTCGCATCTGGGGCCTGCTCAGAGCTGAAAGTGTGGACGCAAGATGCAGGTGCGTGTTACCAAGGTGCTAGTATCGACTTGTAGGTTTATTCTGGGCAGATCACTCGTACAAGTGGACGGCACTTATTCAAGAGCCTCCTCTGGAGTCCGTGGAAGAGAATGAAATTATTGTTACAGGCGTTCAATGGATCCCTTCCGACAAATACGGTCGGCTTCTCATGGCCGCGTACATGTTCCATGGCGTACAGTAAGTCCATCTTTGTCAGAACTCTGATCACTATGCCTTAATGAGCTTCGATTTAGGCTGCTAGAAACCGCCGCTTGGACCCGAGTCGGTCACATCCCAATCAAGGGGAAAATGTTCGTGGTCTTTCGTTGTTGTGCGCCTATATATCTCACCATCTCGTCATCTGTACAGCGCAAGGGCAAGCGTTTCCGAAGATGGCACTCGTATCGCAGTCAGTAACTTGACAACGGGTTTTGATATTTACCTCCTGAATACCGGGGAGCTACTGCATACTTTCGCGCATGATGTAGGGGAATGCTTGCCTACCCCTGTCCGCTTCATTCATGACGGACAAGCTGTGGTCGGCGGGACCACAGTCGGGAAGGTCAACATGTGGGATTTCGTTTGTGGCAAGATGCCCAGCTTACTTATTCCTAGTGAGCCTCATTTTCATACACTAGCTAGGTCAATACTAACTAGATGGTCCCTTGGCAGACCGTGGCAGGGTCCTCGCTATTGCAGTAGGTATATGAAAGTCCTACTTTGTTCAATTTATCTGGACAAATGTTACTAGGCACACGACACCGGTGAGGCAGGCGGTTACCGTCTTCGCCTTGCTACCGCAACATTTCCTCGTCAAAGCAAGCCTGTTTGTATCGTTTGGGAAGCGCTGCGTGAAACAGGTCTGTCTCAGAACCCTCCTGATCCTGATACTAGTCTGATGTCCGCAATAGAGCCCGCCCCTCTTCCCAAGCCTATCCGCATCACCGAGGACAGCATAGTCAACTCGACAGCGACACAGCCTTCATCGCCGATGTCTTCTCTATGGGTACGCCCCTCTGCGTTGAGTCCAGTATATCACGGTCCATTGACCGTAATATTAGATCACATTTGAGCTCCTTTTGGGCCTTGTCCTAGCACTACTGGTACCAGGATTCATCGCAACATGGGAGTAACAATGGTGGTGGAGATGGACGGATCCCTGTAATAGGGTCGAACGGCACAGGCGTACTTGGGCGCACGGCTAGTACAGTCAACGGACTTGGGCGAAGATAGACGTGGTTACTAAGTAAAACAGTCTAGATATAGAGCATCAACACGAGTCGAGGATAGAGATCGCCGGAGGGACGATCTCAACCTCTGCGGGCACACTCTGCAACAGGACGGAGAGCGCAGTAATCGCTTTGCCAACCGCCCGGGGACCGGCTCTACCTGCCTCTGTGAACGGCGAGAGACTAGCCCTCGAGGATGGCCTTGACCTTATCAATGTCCTGGTCGAACTTGCATCTGAGGGAGCGGCAGCTCCGGTCTGTAGCAGAACTTGCGAAAACGACGATTGAACATGACCATCAACGAGCTCGCTAACTGCTCGCTATCGCCCTCCTGCACGACACGACGCCCCGACTCCGCCATGAACCACGGCCTCAGGCCCGTACCGTTCACTAATCCTAGTCTTCGTGAGCGCCGAAGCTTGGCGGGAGGCCCTTTTGTCGGGGCAAATGGCGGACAATGCCGCGACGTCGAGGATGGTGAGCACGAGATCGAACTCGGAGGAACACATACCTTGGGGCGGGGCAGGAGCGCCCGGAGTCCGGGAGCCGGGGGCGGTGCCTAACCTCGTCTAAGCGCCGCGTACCCGTCTCGCACATGCGCTCAACGCCAGGGTAAGTACTTAGCTCGCGGCGGATGCAATGATCGCGCTCGGAAAGTGCGCACGGCGCACTATTAACTGACTCGGAGATGGGCTACCGTGAGCATCAGCGCGGGTGTGGGGAAGGAGGATGTTTGGGAAAGTCCGGAGAGAGACGTAGGCGGGGCGAGGACGAAGGCTAGGACTGCTTCGCGAACGGGAGCATGAGCAAGACAATGTCTAGCTTGACGCAGGGTCAATATACGACATCTTATTTGAGCTGGCCGAGGTAGAGGTGACTCAGTAGTGCACCCGTCTTCGCAGATCAGTCGAGCCTGAAATCACGTCGAAGTGTGCAGTGAACGAGACCAGAGTAACGGGACTAGTATACGCGACCCCGGGCGGAATTCAGGAGCGGGGACCGGAGCGCGAGTCTCGAGACAAGACGTACCAGGTGGGAAAACGAGAGACCAAGGTAGAAGCGCGAGCAGACTGGGAGTCAAGGTATGAAGGGAAAACAATTGCAGGACAGTTGCGAGACAGAGCGTCCTGCTTGGCGCATAGCCAGGCGCTACGGCCAACTCGGGCCCCAGCGCTCCGTTCAGTGCTACCAGCGCTCCGTCGTCGGTGGACTTCTGGGTCGTCCATCTCCGAGTCATCGCTACTGTGACGGCCGCGTCGGTGTTACGACTGGCTGTCGAGTAAGATCAGGGAGGAGGCTTACGAGACGAGCAAGGGCGTCGATGAGCACTTGTGCAGCGAGAGCGGAGCAGGGCTCGACAGTCAGGCTGGAGACAAGATGTATTGAGCGAGTAACTAACGAGCGAGAATACAGCGAGGCTTACCTGGAGACAAGAGGTCGAAACTGAGGTCTCCAGGTAGCAAAGTACAGGCCTTATATACATGTAACGGACAATGGGAACCGGGGACAATGGGTAACTATGGACACGGGAACCAGTGGAAGAACAATGGTATGTAGTACAATGACGACGGGAACAATGGGTAACAGGAGTTATTGTACTGCGAGAACAAGGGACAGGTTTGCTAAACAGCGGAGGACAATAAGGACGACGCGGGAGGCAAACAGTCCGAAAAGGGAAAGAGAGACGCCGGGGTAGGCGCTGAGCGTGCCGTTCATGACAATACCCCCCTCCTAAGGATCGTGTCCTCACGATCGAGTCTTCTTGTTGAGAGGGCCAGGAGCGTCGGGATGTGTCGAATGAAACTTTTGCAGCACTTTTGGCGCGTTTGCTAGATCCGACACGTCTTCCCAGCTATCGTGTTCAGGGCCCCAGCCCTTCCAGTGAACCAGATACTGCAGTTTCTTCCATCGCCCATACCGACGCGACTCTAACACTTCCTC
>CM035314.1:2515233-2539231 GCA_002900995.3 Ganoderma boninense | reverse complement strand
CTAACAAGTGCAGAGTCTCTTCAATTCTTTTTTACAAGCCTTAACAATAGGGAGGATTCGCACCATTTGCATTACCACATGTTTAACAAGGTCTGACAAGGGTACAACACCTCCATTCATCATTTACAACCCATAACAAAGGGTGGTATTTGCACCATTTGCATCACCACTTGTTTAACAAGGTCTAACAAGCCTAGAACCCCTCATGAACACTATTTACAAGCCATCACAAGAGGCTGCATTTTGCACTATTTGTGCTACCACCTGTTTAACAAGGTCTAACAAGTGCACAGGTCCTTTATCGACCTTTTACAAGCCATAACAACACACACATAGCACCAATTGTACTGCACTTGTTTTAACAAGGTCTAACAAGCCTAGAACCCTCATGAACACTATTTACAAGCCATCACAAGAGGCTGCATTTGCACTATTTGTGCTACCACCTGTTTAACAAGGTCTAACAAGTGCACAGGTCCTTTATCGACCTTTTACAAGCCATAACAACACACCATATAGCCCCTGCTCCTTACTTGGCTTGTTTAACAATGTCTAACAATCTTAGTGCAGTAGCTGTATTGTTAATCTTGTATTGTATTACTGGTGTACACAAAATACACAACCACTTCACCAGGGTGGTGGCTACTTGTAATACAAGTAGGGTAACTACTGGTGCGCAGCATGGGCTGGCCACATTCGCGAAAGAAGAGAAGCGAACGTCGCTGAGCGCCGATCTTCGAGGAAGGCAGCAGCATAGTCTTGGAGTGCTGAGGTGATTTTCTGCTGCTCGGGGGGAGACTCGAGGTTACGCGCGACGGCCACTAAAGACTGTCGCTCTGCACGGAGCTTATCCAATTGGAAACATTCCAGGACGCCCTGATATGCTATCGAATCATCCGATCAATTAGAGCGCGAGCGGCGATCATCTCGACCAAGGATACATACGACGGGCTCCTCCAGATTGCGTGGAATCTTGCATATTGGCATCTTTGGAGTAAATTTTCAGCACATCGCGGATCCTTCTTGGAGGCCGCTCACCAGGCGAAACCTCGGCGGTGTTGTTCGAAGTAATCAATCTACTCTGCCCAGGGGCATCAACCCGAACTGTTCACATGCCAACCATAAGATGCCGTTCACTAGCTGCTAAAGACAACTAACTGTTCGGAGTTTGCATCCCCCGTACACGACCTGATCTTAACTGCGCCATTCCACTCCTGCTCGTCGTATTACGGCCGTCTACAACCTATTTATCAGATCTCGACATTAATATCGCAGGGATTGTGTCACACCTGGCAATGGGGACTGTGATTTACTTTCCCTCCGTTCGACATTAGTCGTCGATCTCCCTGCCAGGCGAGAACTTCGACGACAAGAGAAATTCGAACCCGACGCCCACCTCATCGCGCGAGTCGCAGTCGTAACGACATCTGGAAAATATTGGGCCACCGAAGTCGACGACTCAACGGTGTCATATGCTCACCATCATCATTGGGCGCGGTACGTCGCCGTTTAGCAGGCGGTTCATATTCTTCTCCCTCTGAGCTGTCCTCAGAGTCGTCCTTCCCGGATTTGAGTACCTCATCTATGTCGACCTCCTCGTCTTCAGACGTTCCGTTACCGTTTCGGTCGTGGCACAGGGCCGACTCCCCCGCGCCCACATCTGGTTCCCCGCCTCATGGCTCTGTCATTTCCTCAGAGCGCGTGAATAGAGAGACAATAAGCTTACCCGCGGGTAGCGTTCTGACCTGCCGTATCAATCGCAGACTCCGTCGAGGGGGAAGGGAGGCCGCACTCCCAGTCACCTCCGCTCCGCCTGGGCGAGGAGCTTAGACAAAGCGCACATGAAGAAAAGCCGTACTCACCTCGCGATCGCTTGCGATTTGTCGTCTTCCACTTGGATGGGGTCTTGCATCGTCTCGTCTCGGGAGAGGATTGGGAACATAACGTAACTGCGCGACGCGGCGTGACGGCCCTATTCGTGGTGTACAGTGGGCAGCTCACCTGTGTTGATATCTAACTCGTCAGGAGCTAGTGTTTCTCGCGCTCGGTGTTTACCCCGACCCTTCCTTCCACGACGGTGGTCTATGGAGCACGTGTTGGTTCGCCCACGTTCTATACATTTCATCAGTCGGGGCACAAGAGACGAAGCGAAATTGCTTACGTTCCAGATAGGCCATCCGCGAAATAAACCGACTGCACGATTCCTTCTGAGCCTTCCAATTGGGGAATACGTCGCTGCGGCGGCACTTGACTGCTGGGTCATAAGAATCGGATCCTGGCTGGAGGATCCAGTGGTCGGGGTAGATCCGTTGATCTCCATCCTCAAGGTAGAAGCACTCGCGCAAGTGGGATAGGTCCATCTTCAACCCGACCTTGGAATTGACTTGTCGTCCAAATGAGTACCCCAATAGCACAAAACTGCGATAGAAAAACCGTAAAAACTCCTCCTTTGAGGTGAGCATTGGGCCATCCATAAGCCAATTTGCGTCGCTGGTGACGGGGGACACATTATCATACCTGTCCCAGAGGTCATCATTAGCACCCATCCAAACGAAGTCAATAAGAAATTACCATGGGTTGGTCATTTCAAAGGGAAGACAGAATAGTTCATCGTTTGTGAGTGCGCCAAACCCCAGAGATGCGGTGCTATCCAGCATGCTCTTAGGAGGATAACACACAATGACAAACCGATACGACCAGGGTTCAGGCTCTTGGCCGCGTGCGGTCGGAGGAAAACCCCCGTGGAAACGCAACCCGCAAAAGCATACCAGGACGAGGTCACGGAGGGCTGTTGGTTGTGATTAAATGACACGATTGATGCCTACGCTAACTGATCCGCACCGATTGCTGCGCCAAGCTCCGCGAGCATAAAAGTAACCGGGGTCATCCGAATGCTCAAGGTCACCCATGGATATCATGCAAGTCATCCCGCCTGATGAATCCCCACTATCAATGTGTTTCCCGCGAACTGCCCAAGCTCCTGTTCGAACTCGCGTCCTACTCAAAAGTCGTGAGAGAGTGTACGATGCAGTCGACGCAGGCGAACTTACGTTCGAGAGCGTCCGCGCTCTTAGTTGAGGAGATATTCAGTTGCATCGTCGGGAACGCGTAATTTCCATCATAACCAATTCGCGGTATGTTAGTGGCCTCGGCCTGCTGTTTCAGCGCCAGCGGCATCCCACTAGGCCCGTACTCTAGGGCCTTGATAGCAATGGGTGCCGCGGCCTAGCAGCTCAAAGTGAGTTCCGAGTTCTCAGGGAAGATTTAACATTTGCCGCTCACCTGTATAGCGTCCGAGCGCATGTTGTGGTGGGCAGAGGGTTTGGAAGCATCCACAACTTTCGCCCCCGCCGTAGGAGAGACGAGATTCCTCTGGTGCTGGTAAGACTGGGCGAGGGTGTAGCAGCGCTCCGACTGGCCAATGCATTGCGCGTACTCGCTTCTCTCCCATGCGATACCGCCAGTCCACTGCCCGTCCACAAATTGTGCCTTATCGGGCGACGATCCTTTCGTTCTCCCAGGATACGCCCGCGGACATCCGTCAACGCGCGAACGTCCCCTTCGTCAAGGATGTCGCTAATGACCAAGAAGCGTTCAGCCAGACATTTAGCTTCCGGATGAAATGGATGGCATGAAGCGACTTACCTCGGAGCTATGAAAGCTTGGACAACGTCGTGAATCTCGTTTCCATCGCCCCACATGTCGCGTGCGATAATGAAGTCACCGGGGACGAGGCGCACGTACCCTAAAGGAACGGTCAATATGCACAGAAATTTTGAGCAGGTGACGCACATACCTGACTTGTCAATACCTGCCTCCGTGCCCTCAGGCAACACAAACGTGTCGCTGGAGACGTAGTCATAGAAAGCTGCCATAGTCTCCAAACGGGTGTCTTGAAGGTAGATGTAAATCGTATTGACTTGCTGGCCCTTTACCAGGGCATGCAACGAAACCGTATAGAGCTGAGGAAGGCGGGAGTCGCGAGATGCTGGCAGTTGGACAGGCTTCCACTCCGGAGCTGGTTGCAGAGGTTCGCGACGAATGTCCCTAGACGTACTGACCTCGCGACGGGGAACTTGTACCAAAAAACCTCACAACCTCAACGCGTAAATCGATGGGAAGAGGCGTACCCTTGCTTTGAGGTGGCATGTTGACGGTGTTGGGGCTGGGACGCGATCTGATGAAGAACTTTGGGATGGTGAGGAGGATAGCGAGGAGGATAGCGAGGGGATGGAGAGGTTATTGAGCGACGGTAGGAGATCCAGATACGGGCGTCGAGGGGTAGCCTCCCTGGCGGACTCCTGGCAGACCAAGCTTGCCCCGCCGGCATTCAAGCACATAGGCGGACGGCACAAGTTGGAGGAGCGGTAGCATAGGGGAGTTTGGAGAGGTTTGGAGACGGCGGTCGCTCCAAGACCTGGGCTGAGCAGACGCCGAAAGCCTTCCGCCCCCGTCGAATTGGCTCAGGGGCGGAAGCGTTTCGGCGTCTGAAGTCGGTCTGCCGTAGTCTCTAGTATAGCGAGACTAGGCCACCGGTTTCACTTATAGCGGGATGTCCTGCGCGGTGAATAAATACTGCATGGGCGCAACATGGGCATGACCGGGACCTGGTAAGCGCAAGCAAATCCTTCTCATCGGGCCGCGCGCCGGATCGGGCCAACCTTCACGCCGGCCGCGCCCTTGCGCCAAATTTGGAGCTTCCTCGCGCTCCTCGACGACCTGGAGTCGACCTGGGTCCGCCCGCCCGGTCTCTCCACCTTTGACGTTTAGCTGACGATGCTATGATATAGGCAGCCTTCGTTCTCGCATTAAGCTTCCGTTCGTCATTCCAGCTCTTGTCCCCTCCTTGCGTTTTGAACTCATGCAAGAGCGAACGATGGACCTGTGCATGGTTTACAGACCTCTCCCCGTACAGGATCCTTCTTCCAGTCGTGAGCACGGTGCGTCCTGATTTGCCATGCACAAGTACAGGACCAAGTATAGGACATTAAGTTCTCCCAATCAGACCGACGGATTGAGCCGCTCTGTCCTTCTCCAGACTGGACCCTCGTTGAATTGGCGAGGAGAGATCCACAGCTTCCGACCCTGTATTCAATTCCAGACCACCCACGCCTTTCTGGAATTGAGGGCGTGCGGACCATCTATATCTTCTTGGAAGATCGCCAGACGTCCAGAAGGACTCGATTGCCTACTGCATCATCAACGGCATCGGCCGCCGGTGAGTACGTTCTTGAACATGGGTAGCTGCTGGCTGACTGGCTACGACAGGGGTTTCGCGGAGGCTCCCTGACGGTTGGCTCACACTCCGCGAAGGCGACTATGTGTTCTCTAGAGATAGGTGGGGGGACGGCCGTCCCTCCAACGACGTACTTCGCGTAGCAGTGACCAGAAGGGCCTTTGACTTGTGGGTGCACCTTGCCGCGCCCGTATTGTAAACCTACAGCTTACATCGCGCAGTTGCAGGATTGATGCAGTCCCTTTTTCTCGCCTCATGCCGTGCTTTAGTCAGGACCAGGGCTGCGTGCTCCTCTGGCGGACGCCGTTGGTTCACGGTCAGTTGTCCCCACTCCCAAGTAGCTCTGCGTTAAAACGTATTAATCCAAATCACAGGTTCCCCGGGCCCGCGGTCTCAAAATCTCACTGTCGACGAGCTCCCTCCGTTTGACAGCCTGCAGGACAGCGATGACGAGTCACTGAACATGCCTGGGCTCGTCACGCCTGAAGATAGCGACGTAGATTCCGGGTATGCTTCGGATGCCGGGTCTCCTTGAGCCTGGCGCGTGTGACAGGTCGGATATGGGCCGCCTTACCGGGGTGTTGTTAGTCTGAGTATCTATGCTTGTACGATTATACTACGCAGGTAACGTGAAAGCGTCTCCGCGCATTAACGTCACAGGAAGCGTTTCAATCGCGGCGTAGTAAGCGATTGATTTGCTTCTCCAGACCGGGGAAGACGAACGCGTGCAATACCAAGTGAGCCTACGTCTGGAATCGGGGCTCAGCGCTCAGCGCTCAACCTGCTGAGGCGTCTTTCTGGCCGCTGGGTGCGATTCAGAGGAAGGCGCCCGTCCCCTTCGCCCCAACCACGACTCGCTTTCGGCAGGTGAGTTAGGGCCGCCTTGCTTTATTTCGCCCTCCCCCGCTGGCAGCTTTCTTCATTCCAGTCTTCTTCAGTCGCTAGCTCGCAGTGATGTAGGGTACCGGCCGTAATGGCTGCAACTGAGTCAATACTACGAACGTAAGTCAATATCTGCAGTTTTCTTGTCGCTGAGAGGTCATGGAAGACGCTAAACTCTTTGGTTCTTGCCATTTCAAGGACAGGCCCCGTCTACGTAAATATCGTCGTTGTAACCCGTACTAGAAACCTGCGTCGTAGACGATGTGTCGCCAAGATTACGGGCAAGCGACTCGACCGGGGACGCCCGAGCGCTGCGTCCAGCTACTAAGTGCAGGCCTTGACAAAGGGAGTTTCGTAGGAAGCGAGCCAAGTCCCCTCTCGTCCAAGTCCTCTCTTGTCTCCATCACCCACTATCACCCGCGTACCCCCACCACTATGCCCGACGTGGAACTTCCAACTTTTTCGATAGCCATAGAGCGCGCTGCTGCTAGTCTGGATGCTCAAGTACGCGAGTACGTGACGCCGTTGCTCATATCAGTTGCCACTAACTAATCCCTACCGCGATTGAAGCGCATTGCGGTCTCTTCGCATTTCAGGTTCGCCACAGACCTGGAACGAACAACTTGAAGGAATTCTCGCAGGAATATATCGCTCCACGGTGCGAAGGACGAAGGAGACAATCCGCGCGGTGGCTCAAGAGTTCCGCGGGACAGATCGGACAAAATGCCTTGTCGACGGGGCCCGAAGTACTATTGGACGGATTGATATGCTACAGAACATGGTCACAGCTGTACATGCGCTTCACGTTTTGTTCTGTCTGCGCTGTCCTGAACCCAACTGCATATTCAGATGGAGGTTCTAACGCTGTCCGTCCCCCCCACAACCGAGATCGAGTCAGGCCGACTTGAACGCCTTCGTGGCCACATCCCTACCCTCCGAGACGCCGTTGGCTTTACCATATCAAACTCTTCGCGCTGGCAAGATGAGTTCGGAGTCTGTCAGGACGTCTTCAGTATCTTAGAGTTACCCGTAGTGCGTTGTTTCTCTAGAACTCCTTGAGTCACATTGACCCACTCCTGATCCCAGGACACTCTAGAGCCTTTACTCGACTCGCTCTCAGCGAGCCTCCCAGAGGCGCACCTTGTCCGGGGTAGAATCGTTATGCGACAGTTGATAGCCCTGTGGGACGAACGGAGAGTAATCGAGGATCGAGCTGTCCACCTCGTAGGCTCCGAAGATGAGGCTCGTCACCTCGCAGCACGTTTAGATGTTCAACGCGAGATTCAAGACTCCATCATGGCGTCGTTCTCCGTAAGTGTTTGAACTGGAGAGGGATGCTTCTCTAGTTAAGACCCCCTTGCAGGCTCTGCTGGAACAGCTTGACGACGCTTCGTCTACGCCTGTTTGTTTTCTGGGTCAAGAGTTTCCCGTCAGCCGATTTCTGGATGCTGGCCGCGCCTTTTCGCGCCTGTCCTTGCAGCAGATGGACATTTATGAAGTAAGTTTGTTGTCTTTTTTCCGAAGATTGCAGGTTCTTACGATTCTTAGGCTCTTGGACGTCTGGAGCGCATCGCTGATCGGTTCATGGACGTCGTGGAGGCCTGAATCTTGACGGTGGCCTGACGAGACAGTAGACACTGCCCATCTTCGTCACAACCTGCTCTCTTTCCCGGCTGCCTTCGTTTGTGATGTTTGTAATGTCGTAAATCTATACCAATGAACAAGGGGAGTTCAACGAGCTTAGACGGATCCGCTTACATCTCCCCGTTGCTCAATCGTTGGTGCGAACTTAGAGTTCCATCCGTTGGTGTTCCGTGACTGAGCGCATCCCGCTTCCTCATGTGGTTAGCTTCCGCGATTACAGGAAACCTGCCGCCAGAGGTGGGAGGAGCGGCGCAGGCTCGTTGGGTCCGAGGGATGGTCCGAGGACCGGACTCGGAGCGCGGCCGAAGCTCCGCGCGGCTAAGCATGTCGCGAGCTCCCCACGCGGCAAGCAGTTCCAAACGAGCGCGAGGAAGAGGTAGGTATGGGCCACCTCTTCCAGAGCACTGGGGAGCGGTGGGTTGGGCGCGTTTGTCGGGCGTGAGGGCCTTTGAGGCCCCGTGCGGGAAGGAAGACGCGCGCGCGCGCGAAGGGCGCTCGCTCGTCCACAGTACGGTACCAATTCCAGAGGGCCAAGACCTTTCTACCGTCGACCCTGATCACCATTACTGTCTGTCGGAACCGTAAGTTCTTGACCATGTGCATCTTCGTTCGCGATGAGTCTGCTGCTCGTTCCCCGACTCGGAGGTCCCGGTCCTTTTGTAGCTGATGGCGAGACCACTGGCAACTCCCACCGAGGACTCAGCCGCTCTTTCTACTCCACCGGCGAGGTTGAACCGTACGTCAGTTCCCGAGTATTTTGGTCAGGAAAACAAGCCTCCTTCCTATCTCGCTTTATGACAACGTCAAGGCGCTGGAAAAGAAGGTCGAGCTGTACTCCGCTCAGACTTGGCCTCCTTCCGCGCGTGAGATCGCGCCTTACCCCCGCCGCCGCGACTCACCGGCACCCCCGTCGCCATGCGCTACACCCTTTGACGGACGATCCACTCCGCCGCGCTCTGTCCCCCCTTACAAGCACCTCTGAGATATCCTCTAAGATCAGGTCTCTAGGAAAGTTGTGCAGCAACTGTTTTATTAAACAGATAGATATGGAAGTAGGATAGAGGGGCTGGTAAACGAGCGGTGGATCAGAGAAGATGACTAACGAGCGGCTGGAAAATGAACGCGAGTGCTCATATAAGAAAGAACAGGCAGTAGATGAAGGGAGCGAGGGTAGAGATATATGGAAAGTAACTCTGGGATGGGATAAGTGAAGGCAAAGACGATGACGGAAGGAAATGGAAGACTCTGGACGGCCTGAAGAACTAGGTCGATCTGAAAAACTATCACACGGCCCTGAACTCGTCGCGAATCGAGTTGATAACCTGCGAGACCCTGACGAATGCACGCTCGAGAGCCTGTCCCAGGTCGCTGTCGTGAGTCTTAAAGACGCCACGAAGGAGGCAGCGGTCCAGGTGGAACCGCTTCTGGCTCTTCGTCACGAACGCCCTGTAGTCTTCGGTCTTCATCTGGCGACGGGCCTCATCGAAGAAGGCCTGGACCATCTCCCAGTCCACCTGGTTGACTTTGAGCGCGAACGGAGACTGCAAGATTGGCCAAGGAATGAAGAAGGGGTCGACGGGGTTCTCGTACGAGAACCTAGTGCTGTCAAACTGCTCTGAAACCGCCAAGTACCGTTCCAACGCGCGATGCGGGGTCCAGGGCATCCACTCTTGATATTGAGCCTGCCTACGCCGAAGACGCTCGAGTTCGAGAAGCGGATCAGCAGGACGAAGAGCCAACAGGGCAACAGCGTCTTCCGTGGCGGATTGTTCGTGGCCTGGCTGAGGCGTGCGGAAGCCGGCTGGCCCGGCTGGCGGGGTGGGGGAGGACGCAGTAGCAGCGGTAGGGGTGAAGAAGACGAACTTGCAGGAAGCACCGGAAGCCAGATCTTCGTTGAAGGTCGACGAAGCGGCGGAGGTCGGGTAGACATTCGTCCCTCCCTGGAGAGAGATTTTCTTCGAAATGATGGGATGCTCGGCCGTGGCGGGGACAAAGCATTCGTACATGGGATCAAGCTTGTGGAGGTCCCACTGGTCCTGGTCACAAACGACCCGCTGCCTAGAGCAAGAACAAGGGAGGCGTTAGCGACGGAATCCAAAATGGAATGGACGACAGACGTCTACTCACCCGCAGTAGTCGACGACCCTAGGCCACTTTCCTTCGCTCGCGACACCGGGTGCGAGAATGGCACTGGGCACGAAGGAGAACCAGTTGGGCCTCGCGACAAAACCGTTCGTCATGGGAACTTCGACGACGATGCGACTAGCGCGAGCGAGGGCATCCGCCGAGAGAGACAGGCTGCTGCCAGCTGAGGGATTGAGTAAGGCAAAATGGAGAGTAGAGTCGGGGTAACGGAGAAGTCGAGCGGGCTGGGTCGGATCGAAGACACCGGGTTTCGAACCACTGAGAAAGATGGGAACAGGAGCAGGAGGGTGAGACGGAGTGGCCATAGTTAGTCGCAAGATATCGGAGGAGATGGCTGCGTTGGATAAGGAGTCGTGGCGTCCCCCTCGATTTATATTCTTCCCTGGAAGCCAAAGAGCCTAATAGCATGGGTCTCGAGATTCGGGCGAGGCAAAGCAGGGTTTTATGCTGCGCACCTTCCTTTATCCGCCTCTCTGCCCCCGGAATACCCATTTCGAGTCCCTGCTACTCCTAGACTCTTTGAGACCAGTCCTGTCCCTTGTCTCTGACCGTGCTTTCTTAGTTCGCGGAGAAACCGGCGTTGTAGGTCCTGTCTGCCCCCCGCTGCCTGTCGCGTCAGCCTCGCGACCGCGCGCTCTTCCCTCCGACCTTCGGTCCTTCCATGAGGGCGTGCACCAAGCGAAGCAGACGAACCAGGCGAGCAGGTCGGGCGACCTCCAGCGTAACGCGACGATGTCGATGATCTCCACGCGGTCGAAGGAGAAGCAGCTCCGCCCGCCCCATTTGTCTGGCCCCGTCACCTGTCGCGCCAGTCTCGCGACCGCGCATTCCGCCTGCGGACCTCAAAGCGTCCCATTTCCCCGTTTGGTCCCATTGCCCCGTTTGTCTGCCCCTCGCTGCCTGTCACGTCATCATTGCGACCGCGCGCTCTTCCCTCCGGCCTTGTCGCCCCGTTTGTCTGGCCCCGCCACCTGTCGCGACAGCGCTTGGTCAGCCTCGTGTCCGCTGCGGTGACCTTCTGATCGCATTCCCTTAAGCTCGGTTCGCCTCCGCGGTGGCCCCTTGCTATCTGGCTCATTGCATGGCGCTTCTCCACTGGTGCGCACAATGCTACGATTTGTGCCTTCAC
This sequence comes from Ganoderma boninense, assembly GCA_002900995.3. Lineage (NCBI taxonomy): Eukaryota > Fungi > Basidiomycota > Agaricomycetes > Polyporales > Polyporaceae > Ganoderma > Ganoderma boninense. The sequence continues at coordinate 2,528,195 of CM035314.1, read as the reverse complement.
GTAATAATCGCAGCGAGCATGGCGAGAAGCCCCCGCGCTTGTGGAGGAGGCCGCGGCGAGGTCGGACTGGAAGTTGCGGGATGTGGACTCTCGGTGGCAGAAGTAAGGGCAGACGAGCATCCATCGCGAACACGAACGCTCGCTCGGAATGCAAATAAATGAAAAGCCTGCAGGTGGCGCGCAGAGGTTAGCAACATCGAGGCGTTTGGAACCGAAGGCTCATCTCACCGTGCATGGAATAGGGTAGGCTCAGGGAAGACCGCTGTGCAGTTGCTCGTGAGTGTAAATCTAAAGTCGTGCCCGACCAGCACGCCAACGGGGGTAGGGCGCCTGAAGGCAATCTCGGGTGGGTGTGGGGGGCTTTCTAGCGTCATGCAGATTCATAGAGGTTACTAGATGGGAGCGAAGAATGAATTAGCAATACATTCGTCTAGGGAGAAAGATGTCTAGCTGTATGTACGTTCGAGAGGTGATAATTCTGAATTAGCACTTGGCTCCTGCTAAGCCGTCGATCGCTGAGTAGCTAGGGAGCTGGAGCCTGTGGCGCAAGGTGTTCTGAATCCAGAATATGACAATACAGCATGGTGGCAGTTCGGACTAGGAAGGCGAGAGAGAGATCGACAAGGCATGACGAGGGAGGCTGGCTCAGTGCTGGGAGACCCGCTTCAAGGAGCCGCAAAGCAATAGGCGCCATGGGAACGGCATGCAGGCGCTCCGGTCGCAGGCTCGTCCAGGGTGCGCCAGCCGTGGAGCTGGGCCCGGCGCGCCGGCCTGGGAAGCGGCGAGGGCGGCCCGCCATGCGCCGCGCATTTACGCTGGCATCTTCCAACGCGAGCAAAAAGCGTCCTTCTCCGTGATTTATTTCAACAGGGAACAGGGAGGAAGGGAACGAGGAAGGGAACGAGACTGGGAAGTGAACACGGAGGAGTCTGTGGACGACGAGGGCGTTGATTCAAAGGCCAGCGCAGATCAGGGAATTGAGTAAACGAAGACTACATTTTTCGTGAACGTTCTGGAGCAAAGATGTAAACCACATCAACGACGCTGTATCTACGCATTTTCCCCTCTAACACAACTACATGGCGGTATGAAAGACGGTCAGGACGTTTCTATTCTAAGGCTCCCATAAAGCGCCGCAAATCAACATCGCAGACAAACGTGAAGCAGGCTGCTCCTTCGTGGTTGCACAACCAGAGGGAGTTTCCGTCCTAGGGCACCCGTCAGGTAAGCAAACATATGGGAAGCTCCAAGAAGTTGAGCAGTTGACGCTCACCTGCACTGCTGCGGTAAAAACGCCGGACGAGGCGACGAGAACCGAGAAGGTTTCTTCCTCCGAGACAGCATAGCAAACGATGACTAGGAAATGTGGAAATGGGAAAGAACAGTGAGGAGAGGAGAGGAAATGTGCTGGATGATGGCGCGCGCACCTTTGTCAACGGGAGTAGAGGCGGACAAGACAGACATAGTAGTCTGCGACACCTCGAAACCTTCAACACCACTCTGAGGGAATATTTCCACTCCGACCGTTTGGTTGACGAAGCTGTCCCACATGGCTTGTAAGACGATACCGGTGATTGTGAAGGACGCAATGAAGTAGGCGGCGCACAGGGTACGAACGGTGTTAGGTATGACAGCCATGAGACGAAGACAGGAAGGGAGAAGGAGATGGATGAAGAGGCGTACCATTCAACCTGTTCGTACTTATCCATGGGCGAGAGGCGATAGAGACAAAGGACGTTATGCTGTCCAGGCAGACTATATGAAAATTGGGACCACGTGTCGATCATAGCGGCAGCCAACGCATCTTGAGCCGGGTAATGCGCTTTGGGATGCAGCAGAGTGTGAGTCTTGAAGGAGGGAACGCCATAGCCTACAGATCGTTTCGATCTACATCCGCACGCAGGGGAAGAGGATCGCCAGCTGAGAAGGAATGCGCGACGGGGAGTTACAGCCCTAGCGCTAGCTTTAGAGCCAGCAGCCTGAAACGGCCTTGGCTTGGCGCTGGGGTACCGGCTGCCGCTGGTCCGAGCCTTCGAAAGGCCTCGTCGGCGTGAAATCCCGCTTGTGTACCTTCATACCCTCTCCTTTGTTCTGCCTGGCAAGATCGCGGCCTCCATCGCTTCAGCATGGCTTCCTCCTCATCTGAGCCACCGTCAATCCTAAGCTTCGCCCCTCCCTTATTCTCACCACCGACGTTCCAATTATCGCCCTATGAGTTTCTCCCTCCCCCCCGTGCTGGATAGCACGGAACCCGGTCTTCTGGACCCAACGCAGAAAGATCGCCTCCTGAGCGGTCCGAACTCGAGGCTCTCGTTCGCGACCTATCATCCATTCGCGGCTAGTGGCCGTGGATTTACGTTGGACGACTTTCAAGTGACAGACCCGACGCGAATCGTCATCGAAACCACGCTTGGGAGCGAAGCCAACGGTCACTGGCGATACGTCCCTCCCGCTCGGCTTGGAAATGGGGTTTCAGATGAAGGATCCTGGCCGCGAGTAGTTGTCATAAATGGGCATGTTTTCACAACTCTCCTTGAACTTATGCTCGACGGCTGATGCGTCCTTACAACGTCAGACGGATCGCGATACTGTCGCAAGAACAGTGGGACATTTACAAGCTCGATCCCGCGTACAACTGCTGCGTTCCGGGCAAGTCACAATGGCCAACCATTGACGGGAAGGTAGATGCTGTTAACGATCAGCCTCCTGTATCCTCGAAGCGTCGCCAAATTACTCCATCCGACGATGCTAGCCACAGCCACGATGAGAGTGCACCTGCCGGCGGCCATAACAAAGCCTCCAGCTCACTTCCGGAAAACGCCCCAACAGAACCAGCCACAACATTTAAAGAGCCTGTGTCCTGTCATGAACCGCACCATGCCTCCGCCGCTGAAAACGAGGCTTCCCTTGAGGGTGCATCTTCGCTTTCTGAGAGCGCCTGGACCGCTGCCGAAGAGGGCTCTTCATCTGGGGGCCCGTATTCCCCCTCCGAGGCTGCCTGGACTGCCCAAGAAGGGGACGACACCATCTCCGAATGCGGTTCTCCCACGGAGGATGAGTTCTCTTTCCACGGAGAGCAAGATGATAGTTTCTTCGGGCGAGCATCCCTACCCCCCGAACGCGAATCGTCACCCTCCGAACGAGCACCGTCTCCCTTCGAGCGCTCATCGTCACCCTCAGAACGAGCATCGTCTCCCTTCGAGCGCTCATCGTCCCCCTCCGAACGAGCATCGTCTCCCTTCGAGCGCTCATCGTCCCCCTCCGAACACCTCCTTCGCCGTTCGAAGCGCATTCTTTCCCCATCTGAGCGTGTCCTTTCCCCCTCAGAGCGGGCGTCGTCTTCTGAATATGTGCCCTATTGCTTTGGGCGTAGTTTTTCGTCCCCTTTGAACGAGAATGAAGAGCCCAACGGCGCCCCATCCAATCCTGTATTTTCGAGGGAACACTCGTTTCCTCTTTCCCAGGATGAAGCATCTGTCGAAGATATCTTGGGAATCGTTGAGGAAGCCGTGAGCGAGCCCCAGCCCTCAACCCCCACCCAGCGTGTTTCAAGCTGCGAGGAAGACGCCATCACGTCCGAGCGTCGACCGACGCCCCGGACGCATGCACGCTCAGACGGACGTGTACCTTTCTCCCCCAGTGTCGCCGAGGCACACGACTCCGTCGGGGCAGACGACGACCCCGCTAACGCAGATGATGACCCCGCTAACGCAGACGACTCCGCTGAGGCAGACGACGACTCCGCTGAGGCAGACGACGACTCCGCTAAGGCAGACGATGACCTCGCTGAGGCAGACGATGACCCCGCTGAGGCAGACGATAACCCCGCTGAGGCAGACGATGACCCCGCTGAGGCAGACGATGACCCCGCTGAGGCAGATGGCGCCTCCGCCGAGCCCCGGTCTCCGACCCCTACGGCGCGTCCGCTCGCATCCTCTGAGCGCGCGCGCGCGCCGACGCCCCGGACGCATGCCCGCTCAGACGGACGTGTACCTTTCTCCCCCAGCGTCGCCGAGGCAGATGGCGTCTCCGCCGAGTCCCGGTCCCCGACCCCTACGGCGCGTCCGCTCGCATCCTCTGAGCGCGCGCGCCCAGCCGAGCGCCCGCCGACGCCCCGGACGCATGCACGCTCAGACGGACGTGTGCCTTTCTCCCCCAGCATCGCCGAGGTAGACGACGACTCCGCCGAGTCCTGGTCCCCGACCCCTGTGGAATGTCCGCTCACATCTTCTGAGCGCGCTCGCCCAGCCGAGCGTCGCCCCGCGCACCTCTCTAGCTTCATCGAGGATGATGTCGTCGAGTCTCAACCCTCGACTCCCACCGAACGTGCCTCCTCTTGCGCTTCCACCGTCAGCGTTGACGATCGAACGCAGTCCCCCTTTGAGCCTCCGCCCCCCTCCCCGTCTCCGAGCGTGGCCCACGAAGGTGTCGCAGAGTCCCAATCCTCCACTACCACCGAGCGTGCCTCCTCTCGCGCTTCCACCGTCAGCGTTGACGATCGAACGCAGTCCCCCTTTGAGTCTCCGCCCCCCTCCCCGTCTCCGAGCGTCGCTTACGAGGATGCTCCCGAGCCCCAACCCTCGACGCCCTTGAAGCGCGACTTCTCTCGTGCATCGACTATCAACAAAGAGAAGCGATCGTTCAGGCCTCTCCCTTCTTCGAAGCAAGCACATCGCTATGTCCCATCTGGGATACCTCCTTCTAGCAGAGTTAGTCGGAACAGGTTTGTGTTGCGCTCGTGTGTAAGTTATTCGTTGTCAAGCTCATATTTGACCCCGTCTTGAAGCGCGCAAGCTACGCACGGATTCCATGAGGGGTACACTGGCGGACTCTTTGACGAGCATGTCAGTGCCGATCCAATGGAGGATATAGAGCAGTCGGCTCACGCTAGGCCGACGCCTGTGCCGCCCCCACCACCGCCGCCGCCTTCTGAGGAACCTATGGAGGATGTCCTGGAGACGGGGCCTGCTGCTGCTTCGGGTGCGGCAGGTCCAAGCGCTGCTCGGTCACCGTCAGAAGCTGAAGTCGTAGACCATACGATGGAGGAAGAGGACAAACCAGTCTGCTCGTCCCCCGAAGGTACTTTCAGTGCTCTTGAAAACGTGTTTCGCAAATTAAATTGGCGATATGACAGGAGCTGGATTCAACAAACATAGTCGGGAGGAGGATGACTTGTCACACGAGCTGGCTACGTCGGGGAAGCGCAGAAAACTTGGCCACTCAGGCGGCCACAACCCCCCTCCTCCCTCCTTCGCGACACGTATGGAGGAAGTGGAGAAGCAGCGCCGCCAAACCCAACAGCAACGTCGTCGTAAGGCGCGGCCACGGACTCAACGACAGCCAGTCAACAAGAAGGCCGCCCACCCGCCGTCTACCTCACAAGCATCTCGTCAGCCCACTCCGCCGCCGTTCGCCCAATCACAGGCCTCATCTCCTAACAAATTTGACCCCCGCCTTGGCCAGCCGCAGGTGCCGCCCTCCGTCGATCCCCTCGAGCTAGAGAACAATGAGGAGCGCCTAGCCCAGCTCATGGAGTCACGACGTAAACTCGAGCAGCTTCGCCGAGATGACGCTGCACGGGAAACTACTCGTAAGGCGGAGGCAGCGGCAGCGGCTCAAGCAGCAGCGGCTCGTCGGGCTGCCGCCGAGGATCAAAGACGCCGCGCCGAGACTGCGGCTCGAACCGAAGCCGAACGACTCCGTGCAGCACAGGCTGCGGCTCAAGTGGAAGCTGAACGACTCCGTGCAGAAGCTCAACAATGACGTGTCGAGGTCGAACGCCAACGTGCCGCAAGGGACGCGGCTGAGCGAAAAGCTTTAGCGCGCGAGATGGAGGAGCATCGAGCGCAGGCACGACAGAAGTGGCGGCATACGTTCTGGACAAACAAAACCGCCATCAAGAACCACCACGAACTGGCAGCGGAGTTCGACAAAGTTAAAAACTACAAGGGCAAACTACCCAACTTCTACGCTATCCCGTGGCCAGTCCTCAACTCCACGACTACCTTGACTCCAGAGGACATCACCTGGGAAGCCGTGGAAGCTTTCCTCAACGAGGTGAGGAAAACGATGACGGAGAGCGAGTTCAAGGTATACATCAACAACACGCAGAAACGGTTCCACACCAACCGTTGGGATGCCCGCGCGATCTGGAACGAGGACAACCCGGTGCGTACAGAATTGCTGCGAAAGGCCAATATGGCGGTCATTCAGGCCGTCAACCCCATCTACGACAAGTACTTCAAGGCGGAGCCAGTCATGGAGAGTCTGTACCAAAAACAACGCGGCGGTTGGGGAGGTCGGGGGGCTTAGAACTGGGTAGCGGCTGGACGACGCGTAGTACTATGATTAACTTCGACGGTTATACCCTAATATATGCTAAATTAGTTTCATACATGATGATCACTTCTCTTCATCATGAACGAGGAAGGCGAAGGTCTCGGAAGGCAAGACCAGGCAAGACCCCGCACGGCGCCGCGCCCAAGCCACCACCACCGCTGGCTTCCAGGGCGCGCGCTTACGACTTGCTCCCAGGGTTTCCGCCGTGCAAGGTTGACGTTGAACGTTGACCTGCCTCCTCCTCCCTCCTCCCATTCACAGATTCCACTCTGATGTTATTGTCGTTCGCTAGCTCTATCCAGGCCTGTTCAACATACCGTCCTTAGGGCTGGTGGCAAAGGTGCAGGCGCCACGTTCCTTAGAATCACAGCAAGGCAACGAGACAAAGGAACTCGATGTTAAATAGGGCGACGCGAGGAGGTGAGCTCCTCTCCCATCCCTCTCCTCGCCATGGCCCAGCCTCCCTCCGAAGTCGTCCCTTACACCTACAGTGCGCGAGTCCTGATCAAACCAGGCATCGTGACTATCCTTCGTGATGGAGCGCCATCCTCTCCAGACGTCGTTAACACCAAGCTGACCATTACGAGGCGCTTTGACGATGAGTGCGTTCGTTCTCCACATTTACGCTTCAGCAGCTCAATTTTCCTAGCTTTCGTGCCGTAGAGGAGGAGTCCGATACTAGTGACGAAGAACCGGTCTCTGACTCGCTGCGCGCCCCTTCTCAATCTACAATCCGTACCTCGCGGTCAGCGGCGTTGTCCCGTGCTACAACCCCCATTGCGTCTATGCGGGCGGAGACAAAGCCTAGCTCCTATGACGTCCCGCCCTTGAGATCCGGTACGCCTGTTTCACTTCCCATTCCGTTATCCAGTTGCCTGAACTCCCGGCAAGCCACCCCCCAGCCCTCGTCCAGCACCACGCCACCGGCGTCCACAACCCAGAAGCCGTCGGCCGCCGTCCCTGGCTATCTATCGTTGGAGGAGTTGACCGCGCAGACCAAGACTTGCCGCGTTACTCGCTCTGCGTCCCGGTCGTCTCTAAACATCGAGCAATGCTGTACGGAGACGTCTAGCAGTCCGGCGAAAAGGGGTTCCGGCAGCACGTATCGAGCTGCGCCAGTGGTAAGCCAGTCAATGCATTGGACGTTGTCCAGGGAGATGCTCATATAATCTCCAAGCTCGACGACGACGACGACAACTTTTCCCAGTACCAGCGGGTCACTAAGAAATGCCTTCAAACGGACGAAGAAAAGATTGCAGGTACGAAGTACGTGACGGCGTGGTATTACTCCGAAGCTGGCTATAGCCTCTCCGCACCTCCGACCGGAATGGCCAAACACCCTGACTTGAAAGTCGGAGACCTATTTTTCCACGTTGTCATGCATCTGGTGGAGCCCCAGATGTGGATGTGGGTCGAGGTGTCGGGCGGTAGACGCTTGTGGAAGGTCGTCGTCAAGGGTGAATCTCGGCGGCAGGATAACCGCAGGCTCACGGTTGGTATGGATTCGAAGAAAAGCTCCAAGAAGCCTGTGTGGGTGACGGACACCTGGTATAAGAAGATGAAAGATACGGCGAAGGGCAAGGGCAAACAGGTAAGTAATCGCTTGATAACTTGCGGACCTTGAATAGCTTATTGCGTTCTCTTCGCTCTTGCAAGGTTGGGGCTTGAAGCCTGGTAGGACCTTGGCGTGCGTGTGCTGATACGAATCTCCGAACTGTAACTACATGGTTGTATGTGGATTGTAGGTGGATAGTGATGTAATAATGATGTGCCTGCGCTCGTTCTGGATCACCGTTCTCGGAATCACTTCAAGATCCTATATTCATACAGGACCATGTAATAATCTAGTCATTATTCACTGCAGTAAGCGTAGGGGGAAGGGAGAAGATGGGTTTCGGCGCAGGTGAGGCGTCGCTCCTTGGTCGCTGCTCAGCGCTCAGCGCTCAGCGCCCAGCATTCGCCGTCAGCCTCGGGCAGCTCTCTCACAGTGGCACCCAGTCTGTTGATCGCTTTACCACTGTCTCGACGCGACTTTCGCTCAGGGCCATGCCCACTATATGCGAATGCCCAGAATGTCTTCATCACCAGTACAAGGCCATCGATGGATCCTACAAACTCGGCCGGAAGGTCTCCCAGTCTGTCGCAAGGGACCACAGGCTAGCCGTCGATGTGAAGCAAAAGCTGGAGGCCACAGAAGGGAAGAGCGGTTCTCGAGTTAGGGAGGGGGCGAAGACCAATGTATGTGATCGTGCCCATGTTCCAGTTGCCTGTAGGTCTAACTGCGGAATGGATCGGGGCTGGTGGGCACTTGAAAGGGATCCCGCGGGTCCTCGACACAACTAGAAGGCGAGTTGGAATTTAGAGCGGATGGTTCGGGTAAAGTAAGTAAAAGCAGTCGATCCCAGGTGCATATTGACCTAAGCCATTGCGTCGACACGCAGCAGTCGGGGAAGGAGAAGGCGAAAGCTGGTTGTCCGTTGAACAAGAACAAAAATTCAGGCTCGAACCTCCAAGATAGAGGTGGCAACACTACTAGTGCAGAACACGCCATATTCCTCGCGACACTTCAGGAAGACGAACGCAAGGAATTCCCCATCAGAGACCCAGATACTGGTCACAGTCGAGTCCGTTCGGCCCCAAGAACTTCGATGCATGGTACTAACATGAGTACCCATTATCTCTCCGCCTGTCGTTGGTATCTTTAAAATTTGGAGACCCGATTTGTAGGCATCAGAGTTGGAGGAAGAAGCCTCTGTAGATCTGGCACCAGGCCCTTCTGAACAGGACAGTCCTGTTCACGACGACGTGAGTACCCTGACGTCCGCTCTTCCACCATTCATGTCCGCCTCACCTGTGATGATAATATAGGCGTCGGAATTGAGGGAAGAACCGGCAAGAGATTCTGGTCGGGGCGACGCTGAAACGACGAATCGAAGTCCGGCACCCTCGGAGGATGTTTGTACTGATGTCTACAACGATGTGCGACAATTATTTACCATGCGCTTAGGACATCCGTCGCCGCATGCGAGAGCTTGGGGCGTTAGAGTCGGCATTCACTCTTCGTTCCCGTCTGATTACCCGGTACTTGGAACTTAAGTTTGATTCTCCACCTATGTCGCCTACAGATCCTCCAACTGAGCTGGAGAGGCGTCATTTCCCAAGTACCACGCTCCTAGATCATCGTGCCTGGGTCGCTTTGGAACTTCGGACTCTAGAGTCTTTCCCCTTGCTTAACGACAAACAAGCCGACAACCATCGCCAGGTTCTCGTCAAAAAATTCCGCGGAGAGCTGACCCGTCTCGACGACATCGTGCAGAGGGCATGGCAAAAGGAAATGGCCGCAGCTGGCCTCATAGGCGTCGTTGACAAGGGCGTACTGCCTCCCATTACGGTCGATCCCCGTGCGTACTCTGTCTTCAAACCTAGTTGATCAGTCGCTGACATGGGAGACAGCGGAGACAGTGGCTGTGGGTGGCGACGAGGTGCCTCTCTTCGTCTTAGCAGGCTTGTTCATGGTTACGGTCCTTCACACCCTCGCATCAGTCGCTCGACCCTACACGCAATTCATTCTAGCGACGCTCCAGGTTCTTCTGTTTGGAGCGCTGTCTTGGCATACCAACCCTATCGCAAAGGCCGTACTGGATTCGTCCCAACAAGCTCTCGTGGAATGCATTCCTCTCGATGTCCGCACTGCGCTATCGTCCTTTCAAATCGAAGCAGATACTGTTCTCTACGCAGTGTGTCCGACTTGCAGTAATACGTATGCGCCTGATCCACTGAAACCCGACGACCCCTATCCACACACTTGCACGTACCAAGAGACTGACAGGCCAGTCTGTGGTACAACTCTTGTCTACAAGGTCGACCTAGCACCTCCTCGCGGGAAGAAGACAGCGCGTGTTGCCTACCGCGCCCTCCGACTGTACCCTTACCATCCCTTCAAGTCTTATCTCGCGCGGCTTTTCACTCGCCTTGAGGCTGAGAATGAGATGGAAAACTCCTGGGACCGCGGAGCGACTGGGACGGATGGTCCTTGGGAGGACATCATGGATGCTCCAGCTTTTCAACAGTTCCTTGGCCCAGACGGGAAGACGTACTTCTCTGTACAGAAGAATGGCAGTCTCCACCTTGTCTTCAGTCTCTTCATAGACTGGTTCAACCCATACGGCAACAAGCAGGCAGGCAAATCGCACTCCATTGGCGCCATCTACCTTATCAACAACAATCTCCCCCCTCACCTACGCTTCCGTCCAGAATACGTGTACCTTGCTGGCGTAATCCCTGGTCCGAAGGAGCCTTCCGTGGACCAAATCAACCGTTTCCTGCGTCCCCTCGTTGATGAACTGTTAGAGCTCTGGCATATTGGCATCTATCTGTCCTGCACCGCAAAACGGAAGACGGGTCGACTGGTTCGAGCCGCCATCATCCCTCTCATTTGCGACCTCCCAGCCCTTCGCAAGACGGCAGGTTTTGCGCACCACTCGTCACATCACTTCTGCTCCATGTGTCCGCTACCCAAGAGCGAAATTTCTAACGCTGAACGTTCTACGTGGCCAAAATCGCGCTCTCGAGATGAGCATCTCCGGATCGCGCGTAGTTGGAGGGATGCATTGACCGACAAGGAGAGGAAGGATATCTTCAATTCCCATGGTCTCCGATGGTCAGAGCTTCTCCGTCTCGAGTACTGGGATCCAACCAAGTATGCTGTCGTTGACACCATGCACAACCTCTTCCTGGGTGAGCTTCGTCATCATTGTATGGAGGTCTGGGGTATTTCTGGCGTTGGTGAAAGCTCTTCGCCCAAAGCATTGGCGGGACATTCGCCAGACGATCAAGTTGTGCATCTCCAGAAAATCCTTGATGGACTTCTCCATAGATCTCCGGAGAAGTCTAGCACCAAGCTCATGGCCGTTCGCCGAGATTACCTTCTGGCGGTTGCAAAGTACAACTACGTCCCCCAGCCTCAGTCTGACCCGACGAAGCGCGAAATAGCGAGCGCTCTCATTACCTGGGTATGTTGAATTGAGATCTTTGGGTCGAGGTAGAATGATCACTCACTTTTTGCCCCGTAGGTTTCATCGATACCCGCTGACTCTATCTGCAGCGTTGTCCGCATTCCTCCTCCGCTACCTGGACTCACTCCGCCCTCTGGATACCACCTCCCTGATTCCGACGTACCTGTTACGGACGCATAGTAAGCAGGCTTACTACATCCATACTTTTCCTTTTCATTACTAAAGACCTATCCACGTACATAGTACCCAGGATACAGCACAGGAACCACAGTCCACAGTAACCAGGTACATAGATCACAGTACACAGCCCGCAGTCCGCAGCCCGCAGTCCACAGCCCACAGTCCGCAGTCCGCAGTCCACAGCCCGCAGTCCACAGCCCACAGTCCGCAGTCCGCAGTCCACAACCCGCAGTCCACAGCCCGCAGTCCGCAGTCCATAGCCCTGAACCTATAGCTACAGTCACTACATACATAGCCTGAAAACCTTAGGATCCTATATGTATATAAGGGGCGACACCTCAGCAGTGACCCCCCAGTTTTCAGTCTCTTGTCTATCCAGCTACTGCTCTGCGAGCAGTACCTTCATACCCCTACGTCCTCTAGACCTAACAAGTCTAGTATCCAAACTCTAGTCAGTCACTAGTCTTTGGTCTAAACGGCCTAACCTATTGAACTGTAAGTCCACTAGGTTAAGGACGTAACATTAGACTGAAAACTTTGCGCTCCACCTTTTCAGGTGCAGAGAACCCACACCACCGGGGACTGTTGTTATAGCTGTCGGGAGTGCTAGTCACCCGGAACGACACAAGTAACAAAGTCCAGTCGACAACAGTCTGAGACTGTCGCTATAATAGTCGGGAGTGCTAGTCACCCGGAACGACTCAAGTAGAGAAGTCAAGAAGACTACGTCAGGAGACTGTCACTGTAGTGAAGTCTGTATAAAGAAGAACGACGTATAACGTCGAACGGAACAAGGAAAGAAGGCACCACGGCAGGTCAAGGACATTTCCAACAGGGATCGTCAAAGGGACCAAAGCCAGGAACACACTTTGCCAGATTTGTTGAAGAAACGCCGATAAACATTTGGCGAGACACATACGGTCCAGCCAAACCCACAAGGACGTGGCTTCACAGATTCAATAAAGAAAAGACAGAAGTAGTGCCTATAGAAACCCGTTCCACAGTATCAGTGTTTCCACCACCAGTACCGCCCAAAGAAGACGTCAGGCCTGTCATACCAACAGTATATTGGCAGGAGACCCCAACGAGATCTAGAACACCGGTATTTGGAAGAAGACAGAGGTGGACAAGCTCCCGGCAATAAAGGAAGAAAGCCCGAGCAGTCAGGAACATTCTCACTTCAAACGAGGAAGACATCCCTCGACGAGCAAGAATTGAGTTCAAAAAAGACATAGACGGCATCACAGCCAGGACAATCTTAGCAGCTGCAAGAAACACGGTCGGAACATCGGTATCAGGACTATACCACGATCGACAAACCCACAGAGTTCGCTCTCATCTCTGGGATTGGATTGAAGTGGTAACCACCAACCTTTCAGAGATTCAAAAAGATCTTCCACCATTGTTGGACGAAGCCACCAAACAAAG
>CM035314.1:2370903-2506266 GCA_002900995.3 Ganoderma boninense | reverse complement strand
TACTTCGTACTCCTCCTCTCCTTCCACTTCAAGGGCTGCAGGTTCAGGGGGATGCCGACCGGGAAGTTGGCTTTCTTTGTGCGGGTGTAGGAGTGTCACATGGAACACCGGGTGGAGCCCCATGTCTTTGGGGAGCTTGAGCTCGTAAGCCAAGTTGCCCACCTTGCGCTTGACAGGGTACGGGCCAGCGTACCGGTCCACCAGCTTCCGAGAGACTCCTGGGACACGGAAGTTCCTCGTGTCGAGCCACACCTTCTGACCCTCCTTGAACTCTGGAGCAGCGGAGACATAGCGATCGTAGTACTCCTTCATCCGTTCTGCTGCCAGGGTTAAGGCTGAGGTCGCATCCTCCCTTGCCTGCCGCAACTCCTCTCTTCGTTCATCCGCCGTAGGCACCGTGGTGGATAGCATCGGAACGTGGAACTGAGGTTCATAGCCGTACATGAGGTAAAACGGCGAGTACCCTGTGGATGAATGTACGTGCGAGTTAAAGCAGTACTCTGCTGTTGGTAGCCACTTGACCCAATCGTCGCGGCGCCTTGAGCAGTACATCCGTAGGTACGCCTCTATCTCCTGGTTCCATCGCTCCGACTGTCCATCCGTCTGCGGGTGGTAGGCTGTGGACAACGCGCTTTCTATGTCGAGGCCTTTAAGGATTGCACGGAAGAGCTTGCTAGAGAACTGGGGCCCCCGATCAGAGATGATCTTTCACGGGAGTCCATGTAGACGGAACCATTCTCTAATGAAGTTGTCTGCAGTCCCTTCCGTGTCGATCTCCTCAGTGCATGGGATAAGGTGAATCATCTTTCCATGCCGATCAGCAATAAGCTGGAGCGCGTTGTATCCGTCCACCTCCGGCAGTCCAGTGATGAAGTCACAGGTAACTACCTGGCCTGGGCCGTCCGGGATCTCGTTGGGTTGAAGAGGACCATGTGGCTTCGCATGTGAAGTCTTGCCACGGCGACAAGTGTCGCAGGTCTCAACGTAATCCTTAATGAACTTTGCCATGCCCGGCCACCAGTAGTTCCGTGTAACCAACTCTACCGTCTTTGCCTGGCCAGGGTGTCCAGCAGGCGGGAGGTCATGGTGAATGCGCACTATCTCTGCTCGGAGCGCGTCGTCTTTGGGGACATAAACTCGGCCGCGGTAGAGCAGCAGGCCTTGTTCTGTGTTCCAGTCCACCAAGTCATTCTGTAGACGTGCTGGCCCTAGCTTATCGAGCTTGCTGAGTGCTTCTGCGACCTCCTGCTCACGCTCTCCACATTCTCGAATGCGGCGGAGCAGTGCCTTCTCTGGTACCACTGACATGTGCCCTCTCTTAGCTGCCAGTACTCGGAAGCGATCGGGTTGCAACATGACTCGGTTCAGGTTGTCATCGGCGTCATCCTTCTGGTGATCAGGCCTGCGCGACAGCGCATCTGCCCTACCATTGGAGGTGCCTGGCTTGTGTGCAATGACAAAGTCGAACCGCGACAGATAGAGAGCCCATCGTGCCTGCCTGCGCGTGAGGTTTTGTGCGGCCTTCCAGTACTCGAGGTTCTTGTGGTCCGACTGGATCTCGAACACACTGGGAAGACCCTCGAGGTAGTGGCGCCAGGCCTGCAGGGCACGGATGATAGCAAGCATCTCCTTGTCGTAGATCTCATAGTTGCGTTCCGCATCGCTCATTGACTCAGAGTGGAAAGCCACAGGGTGCCATTTGCCGTCCTCCCCCTCCTGAGACAGAACCGCACCGGTAGCATACCCGGATGCATCGACTTCGATGCGGGTTTTGCGGTCTGGGTCATACATGCTCAGGACAGGGCTTTCAGTGAAATGACGTTTGAGCTCATCGAATGCTGATTGCTCTTCGGCACCCCATTGCCAGGGAGCATTACCCGTGAGACGGTCAAGGGGTTTGCATACTGCGCTGAAGTCCTTAATGAACCGCCTGTAGAAATTCGCGAAACCGCGGAACTTCCGTACATCTGAGGCGTTCTGAGGGACAGGCCATTCTGCGATACCCCTGACCTTCACTGGGTCCATCTCCACACGGTTCTCCGAGACGAGCACACCTAGGTACTCAACCTTAGGCTGTTCGAATTCACACTTCTCTGGCTTGCAGAACAGGTCGTGCTCCGCCAGACGCTTCAGGACCTCACGCACCAATGTGTGGTGTTCCTCAATGTCGTTGGTGAATATGAGGATGTCATCGAGGTAGATAGTGATTTTGCCGAGTATGATGAGGTCCTTGAAGATGTCGTTCATGAGCGCAGAGAATGTACTGGGCGAGTTGGCCAATCCGAAGTACATCACGTTCGGTTCGAACAGTCCGCGATTGGTAACAAAGGCAGCCTTCCATTCATCACCGGTCTTAATCCGCACATTGTTGTACCCCCAACGGATGTCAAGCTTTGTAAAGTACTTGGCCCTCTTGAGTCGATCCATCAGGTCCGACACCAACGGCAGTGGGTATCGGTTCTTAATGGTGATGTCGTTCAATCGCCGGTAGTCCTGTACAGGACGTAGGCTGCCGTCCTTCTTTTTAACGAAGAAGAACGGTGATGACATCGGTGACTTCGACTCTTGAATATAACCTTTGGCCAAGTTCTCACTAAGGAACTTGTCAAGCTCGACCTGCTCGCTGGGAGACAGGGGGTACACCTTGGAATGGAACATCCTGGCATCTGGTACGAGTTCTATAGCGTGGTCGTAGGGTCCGTGCTCAGGTAGACGTTCAGACGCCTCTTTCGAGAACACACGCAGGTACTCGTGGTACTGGGGAGGTACAATCTCTTCGACAGGACGGACTTCCTTCTTCTGGTACTCTTGTTCAGCGAGCTGTTGAGAGTACGTGTAGCTTGCCGACACAAAGATCTTAGGGGTACCTCGAAGTCGTCGTCCATCTTCCAGTGCATTGAGAAGAGACTCCTCAGTGCCATCCCATTCCGGCAGAAAACCTGGTGGTGGAGGCCTATCTTCCTCCTCCTCCTCGACCATTACGGCCGTGCATATCCTACCCATCATCTTTGCCCTCCGCACCCGCCGAGAACCATTGCGCGCCGTAAGCCGTACCTCCGTATCACGCGCTTTGGTCTCAACAGGTTTGGATGCCTTCCGATGAGCCGGACATGCCTCTGGACATCTCGATAGGCGCAGTGAGCCACGTTCCCAATCTACTTCAGGGTTGTGCTCGCGCAGCCAGTCCAGGCCAATGATCACATCCTCTTCTCCTATGTCTGTCACCACAAACACCACCTTCTCTCGGTGGTCTCCAATCGCCATATCCAACACGGCGACCTCCGTGATCGTCCCATCACGGTTCTCAGTACCGTCTATGTTGTACAGAGGAATTGGCCTTGCCAACTTCCTCGTCGTAACCTGGTTCTTCTCTACGAACCGTCTATGTAAAAACTTAGTAGTAGCTCCACTATCTACCATTGCTACTATGTCCTTATGTCGCTGCTTGCCGATTAACCGTACTGGTATATGAAAGTGTTGACCACTGTGATTTACTTCATATACAAACGCGGAACTCAGTACAGAAAATCGACTATTACTACAAGAGCCGGCACGCGCAGCGTCCAGTGCGGCTCTAATCAGAAACCCTCCTTCTTCTCAGCGGTCGTAAGGGCCGTGATCTTCTCCTCCATCGCCTTGAGCTGGGCCTGAAGAGCCGCTACTTCCGTAGTTGCAGTGGACGAGGAAGCGGCTTGCTGACTCTTCAACCGCGGGCAGTCATACTTACGATGTCCGGGCTGGCCACAGATGTGACAGTTTCCGGGGAACGGCTTCTTCCTGGTAGCGGCCGCCTTCTCCCCCTTCTTCTTCCATCCAAACGACTTCGGCCGTTCTTCCTCTCTCGTGACGAGGGCCTGGTCGAGCGACAGCGCCACCTTCTGGATTTTGGTGAGGTCCGAGATGTCGTGAGCACTGGTGGCGAGGACATCCCGGAGCCTGGGAGGCAGGCCAGAGCGGTAGCGTTCGCGTTTGTCCTCGTCGCCGAAGCCGGTCCGCGCTGTCGAGCGGGGGATCGTGCGTTGGAGTTGTTGTTTGGTTGTTTTGGGTGTGTGGATGGATAGATGGATAGGTGGTTGGTTTATTGGTGGGCTCCAGTTGTGTTGGTGGTTTGAGGTACCCAAGCAACGCACTGCCACAAGGTGTATGGGTTTTCCAGGTTTCCCGAAATTGACCTCGTCGAGTTCTTGGTGAGGAAGGAAAGACAGAAACCTTGGGTTGCCTGCTGCGTTTCTTGAAGCTGGGTTCGAAGATGTGAAGTGCTACCTATTTGCTGGTAGGGCACTGCTTGAACGGACAGAGTTTCCCCCTATACGTAGTGGGTGCTGTGTCTGTCCTCTCGTCCGGTACGTGTGTGTCTGTCGGAGACACCTGGTTGGAGTATCTCTCGGTAGATACTCTGCTTTTGGTATGAAACAAGCCTTTGCTGTTTCAAACCACTGGGTGAGCAGCTGCTTGACGGCTCAAGCTACTGTCTGCTCCGTGTTGATCTGATCCAGTTGATCAGATCCTTGGTGATCTAGTCCGGTTGACCAGATCCTCGTAATCTAGTCCAGTTGACTAGATTCTTGTGATCTAGTCCGGTTGACTAGATCCTTGTGTAGTTTGGTCCGTTGACCAGTGACTACTCTAGTGTGGCACTTGCTCAGGCAACTGTTTGCCTCCAGTGCAGGACACTAGCTTCAACAAGCCTTCTTGCTTGTTGGCTGCCGACCTGACCCTTATTGATCTGGCTGATCAATAGGTGGATGTCAAGCTGAGTGGGGTAGTGGAAAGCTGAGAGACTGGTGGGTGGTTGGATGACTGCTGGGGTGATTGCTTGATCCTCCTCTGGGGCCATTTTCAGTCCAGTATTTATACTGTCCTGAAGAGCTTCCAGAGACTTCTAAGTACATGACAAATGGCTCTTGATGAGATTACAAATCACTGTTCCATATCATTCTAGAAGCTTCTATGCTCTTCCGGTCTTCTCTAAGACCTTTCCGGTGTGTTCCGGTTGTTTCTATGCCTTTCTTGAGCTTTCCAGATCCTTCTTTTTCTGGAATGTTCCGGTGTCTCCTGGCATCTCCTAGATAGTTCTCAAGCCTTGTGGAATGTTCTGGACTGTTCCAGAAATTTCCATCCCTTTTCTAGAGTGCAGAATATTCCGGAATGTTCTAGAGCCTTGTGGAGTATTCTGGCTTGTTCCAGAAGTTTCCATCTGCTTCTAGCACATAATACACCTCCAGCATGTTCTTAGAACTTTGTAGATTGTTCTAGAACCTTCTGGAATGTTCCGGAAACTTCCAGTCACCTCTAGGATGCTTCAGCAGCTTCCAGAAGACCCTACATGTTTCGGGCTTCTTCTAGTGCTTGTTATAAGCATCTGAGACCTTTTGGTGTCCCCATATTTTGTCTGGTAGACTATTCCAGGTTTGCCCCTTCTTGTGGCAAGAGACAGCAGATAAAGAACATAGCTGAGAGTAAGAGTTTTGGTTGTAGATGAGGTGATATTGAGCCAGTTAATGCCGTTCTGGAATTTTTAGACAGTATGTCTGCATGGGAATAAGCCAATGCCACAACTCTTTTGTTGGGTGGCCTTGCCACAGGACATGTGGGTTTGAGCTTCTCCTATAGTTTGCTTTGGTAGAAGCCCTGTCCATGTGCCAATCCCTTTTGGTGCATGACATCCGCCCCACAGTTAACGGCCGTCCCCGGACGTCCACTTTTGTTTCTTTTTGTTTCTCTTTATCTTTGGGTGTGACTCCGGGTCCGTTGACTGACTGGCTCATTACCTTCTTCCTCATCAAATAACTCTTCAGCTAGTGAGGATTCACTATTATCCTCCTCATCTGCACTGATGATGTCTGTGTTGCCTATGTCTTGGGCTGGATAGTCTTGATCCATAGACTGGTAATGGTCTTCTATCGTGTCAATAGGGTCTGCTGCAAGGTGCTCTAGGTTCTTTGTTGGCTGGATGGTATGCCAACAACCTGTATGCAGCAATGCTTTCTCTTGAAACATCCCCATTGAGTTCTTTCACGATATAGGCCCCATTCCGTGTCTGGCGGACAACCTCGTATGGTCCCAAGTATTGTGGCTTGTGCTTGCGGTTCATCTCCTTTTCTATTGCAGTATTGCGAATGAGAACAAGTTCTCCACTTTGGAATGCAGTTTTTCTCAATCTATGAGCAAACTGCTTCTCAAAGTGATCCTTTGATTCGAGTCGGGTCTTGCGTAAGGCTTCTGCTGCTCTAGCTATATCTTCTGGCTTTCGCTGAAGTTGACGTATGCGAAGCGCCAAAAGATCAGCATGTGGCATATTACTTCTGAAGCCTTGCACCATAAAGGTTGCTTCTCGCAAGTCCATTGGCAACACAAGATGCACACCATGCAACAGATAGTATGGGCTGAATCCTGTTGACCGCCGGATAGTTACCCGATCTGCGAATACAGCGTGTGGCAGCAAGCTAGGCCAGTGGTTGACTTGGCCTTCACAAGCTTTTATTAGCCCTTCACGCAGGATAAAGTGACCTCGCTCTACAACTCCATTGGCTTTTGAGTTGTAGGGTGAAATACGAATATGAGGTATCCCATATTTCTTCATGAGTATTTCAAATGCACCCTTAAACTCAGGGCCATTGTCGGTCACCACTTGTTCTACCATTCCATACCTGCAAATAACTTGCTCCCAGAAGAACCGAGCTATCTCCTGCGATGATGCAGAGCGGAGTGCTTTGGCTTCTGATACTCCTGAGAGATCATCTCGACATGCAACTATGCATGTGAAGCTCTGGGCAGTCGGCATATGCATCACATCAACATATGCCTTGGTGAATAGGCTTGCTGGGGTTGAGATTGTAAGAGGCACCTCCATCTTTTTGGTGCTTCTTATCTGGCATTCCCGACATGAGCGCACGTGCTGCTGGACGTTGCTCTGGTAGAATGGCCAGAAAAATCTCTCTTTGACTGTCTTGAATGTTGCCTCTTCACCTCTGTGCCCTAACTTGTTGTGTGCTTCTTCGAGGACTCTCTGCCTGCTAGGCACATCAAACAGTATCCGTACTGGCATACGGTCAGGATACTGCTTATACATGCAGTTATCCTGCACAAAATACCTCTGGATCTTTTTCAAGAATTTATGCTGCTGCGTTGGAGTAGCAAACTCCGGCATCTCTGATGTTTGTAGAAATCTAAACATCTGCCGTAGCTTTGCATCTTGTGTTGTGTTTGCAAACAGCATTCTTGGATCCCTAGATGAGGTTTCTGTGTCTGTTTGATCAGAGTATGTCTCGTCTTCTTGTGTGTGGCTTGATCCTATAAATAGGGCCACATTTTCCTTCCATTCATCTTCTTCGTCATACTCAATTATTTCTCCTTCTCCAACTGGTCGCCGAGATAATGCATCAGGTCCTTTATGCCTTGCTGCTGGCACGTGGATCAACGTATGTGGATACGTTAAGATCTCTGCTATCCAGCGATTGATTACAGCATTCGGCTGTAAGTCTGGAGCTGCTAGCATGCCTTTGATGTACTTGGCATCGACCTCTATATGCAAATCCTTTACTCCAATTAGATAGAGTCGGCATCGTCAGAGTGCTCGGTAGAGTCCATATAGCTCCAGCTTTGGCTGACTATAGTTTGACTCTGTTTTGCCCATTGGGACTGACCCATATCGTGCAGGTCTACGCTTGTTGTTCTCGTCCAGCTGGGATAGGATATATATCCTACCGCATACTTGCTGGAGTCAACTGACAATATAACTGGCTTTGAGGATGTGTAGTCAATAGGTCGTAATGCGGGTGCAGTTGAGATCAAGTCTTTCATCTCATCAAAGGCTGCTTGCCGCCGCTCATTCCAGACAAAATTCTGTTTATATGTCCGGTAAGCTCTCTTAACGGCTTGACCTTTTGTGAGAAGTCTTTGATCCAAACTCGTACTGTTCCGCAGAGACCTAGAAATCCTCGCACTTCCTTTGATGGATGTGGCACTGGCCAGTTGCGGACTTTGTCCACCTTGTCATCTTCTGGGACTCTGCCTTCAGGTGTGCATTTTTGTCCAACGATAACTACGCTGGGTCTGCAGACTTGTGCTTTCAAGCCTGAGATTCGGATTCCTGCATGGCCAACCCGATGCATAATCCTATGCACATCCTGAGCATGCTCCCATATAAAGCGTCTAATCCCTGGGTTATCTTGAAGGACTTCTGGATTCCCATCTTCATCCAGGTAACATGTTTGAGGACCCTTAATCGGCAGGTCATCAATAAACACATTAGCTGTATGAGGAATCTCATCCTCCAGGATAAATGTCATGCATGCTTGGAACTCTGCAGGAGAGTTTGTAAAACCCATAGGCATTGATGTTAGCCGGAGCTGCCCCAATGGTGAGTGGAAAGCAGTCATGTCTCGGCTAATTGGGTCAAGCTTTCGCCCATCAAATGCCCAGAACAGGTCAAAGACAGTATAGCACTGTCTGCCTGCAAATGGTTCTACAAAGTCATCGAGGATCGGCGGTAGTCCTGCTTCTCGAATTGTGATGCCATTCAACTTTTGAAGGTCATGCACAAGTCGTAGCTTTCCGTTCTTCTTTGTAGAACGCAAAACCATCTTGAGCGATACGATGATTGGCATCGCTCATAGACTCCTGCCTCTAGTTTCTCTCGTAAGAGACCAAGTACTTCATCCCTTATTCCTGGTGGCACTGGAATATTCTTTTCCATCCACGGTGTATGCGGAATAGTTGGAATGATGTATGGAGAGAAGTAATCTTCTCTAAATGATCCTCTGTCTGCTTCGGTGAATGCAAGGACATTCTCGTTTATCTGAAAGATGTGTTGAAACAGCTTCTCTTCTTCGGGCCATAAAAATCTATCTTCGTTGAGCTTCATTCCATCTATGCGCTCTTTTGTGAGCTTAGCAGTGGGAATGAACTCAGGAGGATGGCAGGTAAGGGGTGATAGGCTGATAAGCGGATCTTCAGGGAACTGTCTAGTACCCTGGCCCCTTCCGGGAACAGTCCGGTACTGGCTTTGACTTGCTGTGCAACAGGTTTGTATCGGCTGCCCAATACTTTTGCACAGCTTGTCTCCATCCCACTTGGGTGCCCGTTGAAGCTTGTTTCATCATCTTTGAACCATGGCACATCAACTAGCCACTCATCATCTTCAAAGTAGAGCTCCATATCATATGGCTCCATCTTTGACTTGAGCGGTTGATGTTGTGTTGGACGTCTAGTTAGAGTAATGTGCTTGGGGTTTTAATAGTCTCAAACTATTAACCGTTGCCAGTTTAACGTCGTAGCAGGGACAAAGCACTGTTACTCTAGCTTCCGTCGCCCCACAGTTCTCGATAAACACCTCCTATGTGTGCAACTAGCACACTAATCTCCTGGTCTTGTAGACTCAGTGGTATATCATTCAGCTTCCAGCTTAATTGAAACCTTAGCACGCCGTAAGCCTGACCTCCGTATCACGTGCTTTGGATCCAATAAGCATTAAAGCTTTTCTGATTATCCACTTGGTTCCGTCAATGGGTAATCCGTCAATGGTTCAGGATGCAGGAGTGCATTGTGTTTGGTTTGTGTTCCAAACATTGACCGCTTTTGCTCCTGCTTGCGCTTTGCATTGCTATGCTTGCATGCCTGAATCATTCGCTGGATTACAGCTTTTCGTGAACCAGACTGCTTCTTCTTCTTCTTGTGAAGCAGTCGCGCTGCTGTGCTCTTCCGCTTGTTCTCCGCTTGTTCAATGGTGGCTAGCCTTGCTTCAAGAGTGGGGTCCTTCATTGTTGGACATCCTCCAAGGCTCTCTTCGCAGCACTTATATATGTATGCTGCAGCTTCACCGGAATATTCTGTGCCATTCTGGAAGGTTCTGGCACCTTCGATGGATTACGTAATCCTTCCAGAATATTCCAGAATTTTCTCCGATTTCTCCGCCATTTTCTGGGATTTTTGGGGCATTTTCTGGCCTATCCCAGCCTTTTTGGGAGGTTATTGGCCATATTTTAGCTCCAATTACCCTTTTTCGCATCGTTTAGTCCCGAAATGGGGCTATCCCAGGGTTATCCAGCTTATGCAAGCTTAGATAATGTCAATAGCACCCCTATTTGGTGTATCGACCCTGGACAATGCTCAGGACAACTGTTTTGGGCATGCCGACCTTAGGCGTCACGTATGACTGCCGTTTTCGGAGTCCCGACCCTGGGAGGTTGGTATGCCTTCCGTTTTGGGCCTTGTTGCCCTTCTGGCTGGGGGCACGTGACCCTGCTCGTCACATGTCCTTCGGACCGGGTGCCGTTATCTAATCTCCCGGCCCGTGCTCCGGTTATCGCGGCTGCAACGCTCCGCGGGCGCCTTTTCCCGTCCTGGCGCTGGCATGGGCATGCCGCCAGGGCGCTTGGGCGCTACTTGGGCGCTTAATCGCCCGTTTTGGCTGGCACTGCTGTGCCAGCGCACGTCTCGTCTTCCCGTCGCCTCGCCTCTCTTCCTCCGGCTCTCTGGCTGCTCTCGACCTCGTCCTCGACCTTGGAGCACCCTCTGGCGACCCTCGATCGCGTCCTGGGCCCTCAAGATGCCCTCCAGTGGCCTTCACAAGGTCTGGAGACCGGTGGGACTAGGATCTGCGGCCCCTCAACGCGTTGGGGTCGCGTTGGGACGGGTCTTGGGCTCTCAGGTGAGCCCCTCTCTCTCTTTTTTCCTCTTTTCTTTTCGCATTCTGGGACCTGGGGCTGTGTGCCAACGCACACAAGCCTCCTCCCTGCAGCTCTATGGCCCGGCGGCGCGGTCTCCTGCCTGCGCAGTCGCTCAATAGCGACTCGAGGCCCCTCGGACGTGTCCAATGACGCGTCCTCGACGCATAGGGCGTCGGGCGGCGCTGTGCGTACGCGTCCTGTGCGCATGCGCCCGCACTGTCCGGCGCTCTCGTTCTGGCAGCTCAACAGCTGCCAGACTCTTTTTGTCTCCGGCCGCGTCCAATGACGCGGCCTTCTATTGCTCTCGTCGCCGCGTCCAATGACGCGGCTCCAGCTTTTCTCCGTTCGCGCACCCGGCATGGTGCGGTCATCGGCGTGCCCGGTGTGGCGCAGTGCGTCCAACGACGCTTCGCTAGGCGTTCGTCGGGGGCGGACTTGGACCTCGGGCATAGGTAAGCCCTTTCCCCTCCTTCTTTTTCTCTTTTTCCTGCATTTTGGGACCGGCGCTGGAGCACCAACGTGCTGCCGCCTGGTCCACTTCCCTCCTGGTCGCTTCAACAGCGATCCAGGGCCTTGGGCACACCTAACGGTGTGTGTCCTCGATGTGGTACGGGCCTCGGGCAGCGCTGCACGTGTGCATCTCGCACGCGTGCCGCTGTGCTGCCGTCGTGCTCGTGTTCTGGTGGCTCAACAGCCACCAGACTTGTCCTCCAGCTGTGTCCAATGACGCAGCTCCTTCCCTTGGTTTCGCCGTGTCCAATGACACGGCTCCTGGTGCGCCCGGCGTGGCGCGGTGCCACAAGACTTATCTTGGATGGGAGATGCAGCGAGTGCCCTCCTCTTCTCCCACCTAGATTCGTCCAACGGCTTGCGAGGCAGTGTGATCGTGGTTATTCCATGGCCACACTCCTCGTATAGTGTCTGGGAGCTTGCTCCACAGGCTCCTTCTCCCTTTGGGTGCTGATGCGCCACCTGTGTCTCCGTACGGCCTGCTTTCTCGGTGGGCCTGGTGCCCATCTCCCTCTTGTCCTCGTAGTGGACGGGAGAGTACGCGGGTGGCTCTGGCCAGTTGGTCTTGGCCTCCAGGTGAGTGTCCATTTGCTCTGCACAGTTCGTAGCACTCTTGCGGATCAGGGCTTGGTGAGGTTCTCCTCTGTGAGACCTCTGCTCCTGCTTGTCACGGGCTTGGCTCGAGAGACGTCTCGATGTCTGCTCCATCCTTCGTGATGTGGGCAGGCAGCCTGGTCCTTTCCTCCTCTGTGGAGGTGACCTTTGAGAGAGGTGGCACCATTGTGCCTGTGGCCGTCCAGCCCGTTTCTGCCGTGCTCGCTCTTTCGAGTACGGAACGTGCATCCGCGACTCTGTGTCGCGCTGGTGCTTGGCTGCGGGCATCTTGCCCTTTCCTCCTTTGAGGTGGCCTTATATATACCTCTCCGAGAGCCTCACTCTAGGGCTCTCCAGCTAGCTCTTCTAGCCACTGGCTGCTTCTCGAGCCTTCGAGAACCTTCGTGACTCACCGCGTGCCATCTAGAACTGTTAAGCCTATCCGCCGTTGCAGTACACTGACTGCTTTTGTATCATACAGGGCGTGGCTATGGACCTCGACTGGGACCCTGCAGACGCAACTCGGCCCCACGCGTATTCATACAGATGGCCGTACCTTTTCTCTCGTACAGGTGCACTCTCACATCATACACCTCGTGCTTGCTGACTCATAGGAGTCTCTTCTTCAATCATAGTGTGCAGCATCAGGCCTCGCTACCTGGCCATAGCCGAGCCGGCTCTTTGCAGCACGGCGCAGCGAGCTCAGAATAGACTTCATGGCCGCTACATCGTTCTTTGTCCAGGTGCTCGGAGGGCGTGTGAGCAGCAGCTGGAGGTTGACAGCTTCTTCTCCCCGCAGTGCCAGGTTGGGCCTGTCAGGGAATGGGTCGTAGGGCTCCACTTCAGTAGGAGCAGGGTTGCGAGGGCGAAGGCTGTAGCGTGGAGTGTTCTCCTGGAGCTCGTCCGGAGGGCGTCCACATCGATGACCTCTGGCATGTCCTCGGAGGACTCGTCTTCTTCGTCCACAGTGGTAAGGCCGCCCACCAAGGCAGGAGTTCCCTCCGGCTCAGGGGTGGCTGGGTACTGGAGCTCCATGTACTCCAGTTCGTCTTCGTCTGCATAGGTTTCTTCGTCCATGCTAACCTCCGTCTTCTCATAGTTGATTTCCGGAGTTGCCTGGGTTGTCCCGTAGGGAGGAGGAGTGTTTGCCATAGTGTTGGCTAACACTTGCACCAACGCCTCGGTGAGTGCGATCACGAGTGCTCTAGCAAGCACGAGCGACTCACCCGAGCTCTCCCTGACAGGTGTAGCTTGGCCTGCCAGGTTCTCGGCCCTAGCCCGCTCAATCATTGCAGCGACAAGGGGCGGCGGAGTGGGAGGTGCAGGGATGTGGAATGGCGGAGTGTCCCTAACCACAGCCAGGTTGGCTGGAGTGTTGGCTGGGGCAGGCAACGGCGGAGGGGAGAGTGGAGCACCGGCCATAACAGGAGGCCTAGGTGCCTCTTCAAAGAAGAGCATGCCGTGGCCATAGCGGGCTTGGCCGTCCACGAACAGGTCCGTGTCTCCAATGGTGTAGATGCTCACCACATGGTTGGGGTCCCAAGGACTAACCATGTTGTGCGCAGTATAGATGTTGTCGGCTTGAACAGCGAGTGGGCCAGCCTCCTGAATAAGAGGCTCCTCGGTGTGACAGGATACAAGGCTGAGCATGTGCCTGAAGCGGTCAGGGTGACCGGGAGGAGGGAGGAGTGTGAGGACACTCTGGGGGGTGATGCTGAACTGGGGCATGCTGGTTGGAGGTCAAGGATGTGTCTTTTCCCTGCTCTCCCCCTATAGGTGGTGTGGTTCTTTTATTCCCTCCTCTGTGTTGGCTTGTCTGCTGAACTTTGCAGCTGTTTCTCTTTTTCCGCTCCTCTCTAGGTGGTTCTTCGGCTCTCTAGGTGGTTCTCCAGAGTTTCTTGATCTGGTTCTAATCTAAGTATGGTTAAGTAGCAGTACTAACTCATTTTGGTTAGTCTACTAGTCTTAACCATTCTTAGATAGCTTGACAGGTGTATAGCTTTGCTCCAAGGGCTAGGTTCTAGATCCAGTGGGGCCTTTTGCTGTGCTTGTAGATCCAATGACTTCAAAATGGGGTATTTAGACTATTAAGCTTTTGGCTATTAAGCTTAATAGCTGCCTTTATATCTTTTACTAGTGCTGTTTTTATTCAAGTCAATCATAGTATTATATTATTATAACAATGGTGTTATAACAATAAACACTTGATCAACTTGAAGCTGTGTTGAGTCCCATAAATATTTCTATGCACAAAGATTTATCTTTTGTGCTTGAGTCAAGTGTATCTTTGGCTGATACAACTATAACTCATTATTTATGTGGTGACTCTTGGTGGTAGGCAGTGATCTGGCTTGTTCATACCCCATTTCTATCATGGACTGTTCAAGGTCATGCAGTGTTGGGCGGTATGGCCTGAACTGAGCATAGAACTGCTCTACAGCATTGTTTTCACCTAGATCCAGAGACTTGTCTGAATCTGGTGACTTGGGCCTTTCTATTCTTGCTGCTTGCATGCGCTCTGTCTCATGTGGAAAATATACCATGTGAAGGATGCCATGTCCCTCCTGGTATTTCCCATTGATCTTGAGCAAAACATTACGCAGCAAGAATGTTTCTTGATCACTGGTTATTTGAAGGGTGGTTTTTGTAGCACAATCAACCTGATCCACTTCAAATGGCTCTATCAGCTCAAGCTTTGGTCGAGGTACCCTTAGGTTTCGACTAGCTTTGTCTGCATAGAGCTTGAGCAAGCGTTGGTACAGCCTGTTTTCTGTGTTGACCTTGCTCGGCAGAGGGTCATCTCCATATGGTTCTCCAGTATCTTCATCAGGCTTCCATGGGTCTTGTCCAATATTTTTCTGTGTAATGTCTAGGTCTAGTCCATTATTGGGCTGCTCCATGGTTATTCCACAGAGGCATGAAGCTGGCATAGTTGCATACTCAAGTTGTTTCTTGACAGTATGCGGTATATGTGTTGTCATAGGCAGCTGACTTGGTCTTTCTGGAGACCGGACTTGGATGTCTATCCCGTCAGCTGTATGCTCAAGCTTCAACTGGTTTGCCCGTTGCCATGGACATCCTAGAATTCCAGGAACCTTGAGTCCTTTAATAATATGGAACTTGGTTAAAGTCCATACTATGTTGAACTCAATAGTTGTTTCCCAGACTCCTAGACACTGCAACTGCTGTCCGGTTACTCCCATAATTTTACAGGAGTTACTTGTATCACAGGATTTTTCACATAAAAGTTCCCATAGCTTGGCACTGATGCAGTTTATTTCTGATCCAGTGTCAAGGACAAATGGTACTTGTGCGCCTTCTATGTGAATATCCAGAGTGATAACTGGACATCGGACCGAATTACTATTGGTAATAATTGGTCCGGCTACTATGTTGGGTTCCTCTTCTAGCTCTGAAGCTAGGTGACAGACCATTGGCTCTTTTGAAGTGTTATTGCACTCCAATAGCTTTGCCAAATTGTCTTCACTATATGGGAACACTTGTACCACTGCATGGCCATAGTAGCTCTCCTTTTTATTGAAGATTTTTGCATCTCTCAATAAAAAGGTATATCCATCAACTGGTGATAGGACTCCAGAAAATTCAAGAGATGCATCTGTCAGGATTGTGCATGGTCCTGACTTGATGGGAGGCATCTCTGGAATTTCTTGTTGAAGTCTATCTTTTATGATGTGATATGTCCTCTTCTCGTAGATTGTGTCTTCATCAGGCAAGTAGTCCCATGGGTCTTGTTGCAAGAACATGTCTATCTCATCTTCAACACTATCTTCAGTGTTGGATGAGGTACAGGAGCTAGTGCGCTGAAGACATAATAGGTCCTGTGCTGATGCAGCATCATTGCTATTTATGTCTTGCATACTTGCACTAGTGTCTTCACTGTCAATATCCATTAGCTCATCTTGTGAGCTTTGGATAATATCTCTACCCTGGCTGAGTGCAGTAGAGCTATTGACAGTGGATGGATCAGGATTTATGGCTGCATCCTGTCCTGTATAGACTTCTGCTTTATCAGCAGACCATTCTGCAACAATGCCAAACACCTCGCTTTCTGGTAAAAGCGATGGTGGACCAGATCCTACAGGGCGAATATAGGCTTCTGGTACTCTGAGGCGTGACCGGCTGACTCCATCATCATTGGGAAAAGTGAGGAAGGTGCCTTCTTCCCTCTCTTCAATTCCAATGTGATGTTCTCTTTGCCACGGTCGGCCTAATACCCCAGTAAATGCAGGACTCGTAGAGACATATGCATCAACTGGTGTATAGATGGGACCAATCTTTAGAGGAATTTCCTGTACCAAGCCTAGTAACTTGGAAGATCCTCCA
This sequence comes from Ganoderma boninense, assembly GCA_002900995.3. NCBI lineage: Eukaryota > Fungi > Basidiomycota > Agaricomycetes > Polyporales > Polyporaceae > Ganoderma > Ganoderma boninense. The sequence goes on along the minus strand of CM035314.1, from coordinate 2,490,148 downwards.
TTGGCATCCCACATTGTTACTGCCTCAGCCGGATTTATGACAAGCCCCTCGAACATGTCATAAACTCTCTGGCTGATTATATTTAGCTCTGACCCAGTATCCACAATGAAGTCAATGGGTGTATCCTTGTACTTCATCTCTATGTGGATTAAAGAGTCTTGCTTGTTCTTCGTCACCAAGTTCGAAGTGATAGGCTGCCCAAGGTCTACTTTTTTGACCTTGATTGCATCTTGCAAGCAGGCCGATACCTCCTTCGATGATCCGACTATCTCCCGGATTGGAAGTGTAACAGGTGTGTCTAGAATTTTGTCTAGGACAACACCAGGATCCACATCCTTGCTAATTTGGGATGTCTTGCTTGCCGGACGTGGCTTCTCCACTGCATGAGCTCCAGAAGCTGCTGGCTTAGCAGGCTTTGATACAGGTGTGCTGTCGAACATCTCTGTATCCTTGTCTGGATTAAATGCTCTTTGGTGGGTTTCCACTGGACTTGGATTTATAGTTGGAAATGAGGGAGGAGAGTAGGCATGTTTATATCCTGAAACAGCCTCTTTTCTCCGACCCTTGTCCTGAGCTGCAACTCGAGATGCTTGGGGTCCTCCTGATGTCTGTTTCCGGTATGACCGAGTCTCACGCTGACTGCGTTCAACTGGGTACACCATGACATCTGCATACTGATCATCATCCTCTTGACTTTCATCAAGTGTTTGATGACAAGTTATCAAGTGGACTTCAGGGTGCATACGCTTAATAGCTTGTACTAGCGTTTCACCTGGCTCGTGACGAATAATTGCACCATCTGGGTGAATGTATCGACCACGATAGTCCTTCAGCACAATGCGCTGATTGAGGAGGTCTTGCATCTGGAAACAGTCTCTTAGGACATGCCCAGGCTCACCACATCTGTAGCATCCATTTGGCCTTCCCATTGGTGGCTCTCGCTGAGAGAGAAACCTGTTTGGGTTTTGCCGTGAGATGTGTGGTGGCATATCTCTTCTTGCCTCATGAGAGGGCATTTGAGATACTTTGTTAACCATAGGCTTGCGAAGACAGTCAGCAGCCAGAGGATTTAATCTGCAAGCTTTCATATACATGATGCCATACTTCGGGTCATCAAGTGATAGAGCTTGCATGCGCTCTACTAGCTTGTCAAATTCATCCTCACTGCTATTCTGTGGCTTGTCTCGCTGCCTTACTGGCGCTTCACGTTTTTGGTCCTGCCTTTGCATAGACCTTCTCGACTGATGGTGAGTGGCAGGTACTCTCTGCTCCTCCTCATCATCATCACCATTGTCATCAGGTGATATAAATCGAGTCACTCGCTTTTGCTTCTTTTTCTGCAAAGAAGCTGGAAACTGCCTATTATCTTCCTCATCCAAATTATGCCAGTAATCAATATCTGAGCTGAGTCGCTCAGTATCGAACCGCTGTATGCCCAGAATAGCCTCTGCAGCTTTAGAGATATTCTCTGGCAAAAACGGCTCTGACATATCATGATTTGGATCTTCAAGAAGAATTCGGCTTTCCAAGCGAGCTCGGAAACGTGGGTGCAGACCAATCCACATGTAGTAGGCGTAGTCATCATCACTGAGCTTGTTTTGGCCTCGCAGCCACCCAGCTATGCGGATAAAGTTCCGCTGATACTTGCGCCAATCTTCTAGCTCGTGGATTTGCTGCCTCTGTGACTGCATAACCAGAGTCTCTAGGTCCTTGACACGGAACCGTTTAGACTGCAGGTCTGCATTCCAGAATCTCCGGATGTCTGATTTGAGCTTTTCCCAGTCTCCATCCTGGTAAGCCTTGAACCCTTCTATTGTTTCTCGGACTATGCGTCCACAATAGTCGGTTACCATATCACACCGTTCCTGATCTGTCAGGTGGTGGGACACAGCTAGGCGCTCAAACCGACGTATGAATAACTCAACATCTGCAGAGTCTCCTCTGAATGTTGGTGGAGCAAGCTTTCCTCCCTCAATTGGCATATCCATGATTGACCTCATGGACCCAAAAGTTGAGAGATCACTTGCTGCAAGTGGACTGTGTGTCCCGTCTCTGTGCACTTCACACATATCTTATGTGCTTCTGACAGTGCAGGCTTGATAGGTCTCTTCTTGTCTTGATATTCCCCCTCGCGGTGGGCTCCAGATGTCGAGCGGGGGATCGTGCGTTGGAGTTGTTGTTTGGTTGTTTTGGGTGTGTGGATGGATAGATGGATAGGTGGTTGGTTTATTGGTGGGCTCCAGTTGTGTTGGTGGTTTGAGGTACCCAAGCAACGCACTGCCACAAGGTGTATGGGTTTTCCAGGTTTCCCGAAATTGACCTCGTCGAGTTCTTGGTGAGGAAGGAAAGACAGAAACCTTGGGTTGCCTGCTGCGTTTCTTGAAGCTGGGTTCGAAGATGTGAAGTGCTACCTATTTGCTGGTAGGGCACTGCTTGAACGGACAGAGTTTCCCCCTATACGTAGTGGGTGCTGTGTCTGTCCTCTCGTCCGGTACGTGTGTGTCTGTCGGAGACACCTGGTTGGAGTATCTCTCGGTAGATACTCTGCTTTTGGTATGAAACAAGCCTTTGCTGTTTCAAACCACTGGGTGAGCAGCTGCTTGACGGCTCAAGCTACTGTCTGCTCCGTGTTGATCTGATCCAGTTGATCAGATCCTTGGTGATCTAGTCCGGTTGACCAGATCCTCGTAATCTAGTCCAGTTGACTAGATTCTTGTGATCTAGTCCGGTTGACTAGATCCTTGTGTAGTTTGGTCCGTTGACCAGTGACTACTCTAGTGTGGCACTTGCTCAGGCAACTGTTTGCCTCCAGTGCAGGACACTAGCTTCAACAAGCCTTCTTGCTTGTTGGCTGCCGACCTGACCCTTATTGATCTGGCTGATCAATAGGTGGATGTCAAGCTGAGTGGGGTAGTGGAAAGCTGAGAGACTGGTGGGTGGTTGGATGACTGCTGGGGTGATTGCTTGATCCTCCTCTGGGGCCATTTTCAGTCCAGTATTTATACTGTCCTGAAGAGCTTCCAGAGACTTCTAAGTACATGACAAATGGCTCTTGATGAGATTACAAATCACTGTTCCATATCATTCTAGAAGCTTCTATGCTCTTCCGGTCTTCTCTAAGACCTTTCCGGTGTGTTCCGGTTGTTTCTATGCCTTTCTTGAGCTTTCCAGATCCTTCTTTTTCTGGAATGTTCCGGTGTCTCCTGGCATCTCCTAGATAGTTCTCAAGCCTTGTGGAATGTTCTGGACTGTTCCAGAAATTTCCATCCTTTTCTAGAGTGCAGAATATTCCGGAATGTTCTAGAGCCTTGTGGAGTATTCTGGCTTGTTCCAGAAGTTTCCATCTGCTTCTAGCACATAATACACCTCCAGCATGTTCTTAGAACTTTGTAGATTGTTCTAGAACCTTCTGGAATGTTCCGGAAACTTCCAGTCACCTCTAGGATGCTTCAGCAGCTTCCAGAAGACCCTACATGTTTCGGGCTTCTTCTAGTGCTTGTTATAAGCATCTGAGACCTTTTGGTGTCCCCATATTTTGTCTGGTAGACTATTCCAGGTTTGCCCCTTCTTGTGGCAAGAGACAGCAGATAAAGAACATAGCTGAGAGTAAGAGTTTTGGTTGTAGATGAGGTGATATTGAGCCAGTTAATGCCGTTCTGGAATTTTTAGACAGTATGTCTGCATGGGAATAAGCCAATGCCACAACTCTTTTGTTGGGTGGCCTTGCCACAGGACATGTGGGTTTGAGCTTCTCCTATAGTTTGCTTTGGTAGAAGCCCTGTCCATGTGCCAATCCCTTTTGGTGCATGACAGCGCTGCAGCTGCATTGAACTGCGCCGTGTACTCCTGGACTGTGCCGACCTTGCAGTATGCCTTGCAGAGCTTGACCAGTTCAGCGATGGCAGCCTCTTTGTCGTCGGCTGCGCAGAAGTGGTCTTGGAAGGCAGTTTTGAACGCATCGTAGTTTGCCCAAGGGCTAGTTCCACCGGCAAGCGTGACAATGTGGGGGCCAGCCCAAGCTGCTGCTCCTTCCGTGAGCTTACTGAGGATGGTCATCCATATAACGTTGCTAGGCGTGCCAACCGCTACTGCCGTAAGGGTGTTGTAGTAGATCTGAGCGGCGGACACAAAGCGGAGACCATCCTGGGCGGACTTCCCATCATAGTCACGTGGGGCGATCTGGGTAAGGAGCTTGGAGGTGTCGAACGGTGGAGCGGGGGTCGGAGTAGTCATGGCAGGTGTGGACGGTCGACTGGATGCAGCCGATGATGATGAAGAAGATGAGGGTTGTGGAGTGTTGAGACTGATGGTTTCTTGCTTGGGTTCCTTCTTTACTTCCGGCTTTTTCTCTGCCTTTGGGAGTTTAGAAGTTGAAGCAACGGGGGTTGCGGGAGTCGAGGTTCGTCGCTGTCCAAGACGCTCTGTGACGAGTTCGAGAGTCTTGTCGAGGATGGGAGACCCTGTCGATCGTGCAGGACTGGGGATTCGACTTTGGACACGACTCTGAGGTTGTGAGGTAGGGCGTGAGGCAGGGCGGGATGAGGGGTTCCTGGATGCGATGAGGGCGGCTTGGCGAGCTGGGGGTCGGCTTGGATCTCGAGGTGCAGGTGCTGGTGGGTTTGCGATCTTTGCACGGATTAGGACTTCCTGTTCTTTGGTGGTGAGGAGTCTAGGGGCGATGCCTTCGCGAGTTTCAAGAGTATCGTTGAATGTGTGTGATCGGTGGGGGCACGGTTGCTCCTCGCAGTAGTACCAGGCTTGCTTATCTTCGTCCCAGTACTCGTCCTGTACTGCAGTGGGGTGAAATATGTGTCCCCAGGCTTGGCAAGCCACGTTGAATCTCGCTTCCTTATCCTAGGAATGAAACAGCAGGTGCACGATCCAACACTGTCTGCTCAGCCTCCTCAGCCTATTGCTGTGTCTTAGCCCAAGGGACACGGGCCCAAGGGTGTTCTGCCTTGGCTTTGTTTCGCCGCCTTTCTCTAGCCTCCCACGCCGTGAGGCGGACCACTTCTGTCAGTACCGGGGTCTCGTGTTAGGAGCTTTCCGCGTACTGTACCACTAAGAGTGGCAAGCCTCAGGTTGCGCCGAGACCATGTCCGATGGTGTGACTAGAGCGCGCACTATGCTAGGCCAACACAGAGGATCTAAGTGCGTACCGTACGAGAGGGAAAGAGTGTGGGTGGAGTACGCCGGTGCTCGTGTAGAAGTTTCGACCTAATGTTACGACTGGCTGTCGAGTAAGATCAGGGAGGAGGCTTACGAGACGAGCAAGGGCGTCGATGAGCACTTGTGCAGCGAGAGCGGAGCAGGGCTCGACAGTCAGGCTGGAGACAAGATGTATTGAGCGAGTAACTAACGAGCGAGAATACAGCGAGGCTTACCTGGAGACAAGAGGTCGAAACTGAGGTCTCCAGGTAGCAAAGTACAGGCCTTATATACATGTAACGGACAATGGGAACCGGGGACAATGGGTAACTATGGACACGGGAACCAGTGGAAGAACAATGGTATGTAGTACAATGACGACGGGAACAATGGGTAACAGGAGTTATTGTACTGCGAGAACAAGGGACAGGTTTGCTAAACAGCGGAGGACAATAAGGACGACGCGGGAGGCAAACAGTCCGAAAAGGGAAAGAGAGACGCCGGGGTAGGCTCCGAGCGTGCCGTTCATGACAGTCGGGGGCTTTCCGGAGCTTTCATCGCCCACATTTGGGAAGGGGTACATCTTCTACATTGAGCGGCTTGGTAGAACAGACTCCGAACTTGTCCTTAGAACAAGAGATGCCAGAGCGAGAACCGAGTCGGAGCCGAGGGCGTCGCGTCGGAGCGCCTCCTTTCCTATTTTGTTCTCCGACTCATGAGCGACCCCGACCAATGGCCGCAGGAGCCCTAAGCGAGGGCACCCTAGCCTCCAACCTCATCTTCCACACCCCGTACTCTCCCCAGTCTGCCTGATTCCTCGTAGCTTCATGATGGATCTCATAAATTTTCTGTTGAGTGGACCTCCTACATTTTGCGTAACTAACGACCCTTACCCTTCTGCTTTCAGAAAGTGGAGCGCACCTCCTGAAGTCTCTTTCCCTCCAACGTTGCCCCGTAAATCAACTACTACCATCGTGAGCTGCTCATGCAAGCACTCCAGATCTTCAACTGTGGATGGTTTCTGTCGGTGGAGTATTCATGGGTCAAAGGTCCTTTGTTTCTTGTGCGTCCCTCAAATTTTGATCTGCGCGCTCGCTTTCGTTGATCCTCCCTTCTCATATTCCTCACAACGCCACCTTCGCCGTCCACGAACGCTCCATCGACATACATTCCGATGCCCTGCTCGAATCCCGTATGTTTTCTCTCATATAGATCGGGGTCAGAATGATTCTGAGCGTCTTTAGGGAGGCGTGCGCTTCTCCTCTGTGGCAGCTATCGACGACTTCATCAACTCCGTCGCTGCCAGTGACCAGGGCGGGTCTGCAGTCACTGACATGCACATTGAAATCGACAATCAAATCCATCCCCAGATGCTTTACCAGTGTCTCTCCCTCTCGCCACGCCTCGAAGATCTTGTCCTCTTTCTCCCCCGTGACTCTCCGGAGGACATTCTCGACGGCATATTTCTCCCTCGCCTCCAGCTCTTCAAAACCAATCTTCCCCACCAATCGCTCTTGCACTTCATCTCGACTCACAGTACCCTGACCGACCTTTGTCTCGGTCCCTGTGGGCGTGAGGTTGGCGAAGCTTCGTGCCCGTTATCCGACTCAGATTTGGCTGGTATCACAGACGTCGAATGCCCTCTTGGCTGCGTCTGTGCTGTCGCGCATCCTGCTTTGGGTCGCCTGACCGGGGAGATCTCCCCGAGATCTTCTTCGAATGGGCCGACTGTCCTCCGATCTATCCCTAGTCCTCTCGTATCGCTCTTTGCGATGACTCTCGATTTCTATGGGGATGATTACGATATCCTTTCAAGCATCACACGTGTTGCGCCTCGCCTCCAGACCCTCAAGCTATTGGAACATCCCCGCGTTTATGTGAGCATCGTCTTGTCCCACATACGCTCCTATCTGAACTAACGCTGCAAAACCAGCGCCGCCAAGGCCATGCACGGAGAGCTTGGAATGACGCAGCAAGTTGGTCGCGCTCCTTGCTCCGGTTGCAGTGGCTTGAGCAGCTCGTGATTCGCACCGCGTCCTCCATCACACGCTCTTCGTGTGACGTGGATGGCGAGAGAAGGACGTTAATGAGATGGGTCGCCAGACCATCCCGTACTGCCAGACACGGCCTCCGGGTCATCGAGCATCCTACCTTGACGTCTTTACGTCTCTGGTATCGCGCTCAAAATGCGGGAGAAGGCGTCTTGTCATACTGGTCGAAGTCGTCAGGCGTTTGGCAGAACATTGTCAGAGCAGCACCCCCCTCACCAGGTTCTTACTTCTGAACGGGATAGTATTCGTCGAGTCTTCCTGTGAGACATTTTAGCCTGTGCAGCATGTATTATAAACACCACCTTCGGATTTGCGTAGCATATTCAGCCAGCTTAATACAGATCGTCTCCACGGACTTGTGCCCCTGGATATACCTGGCCACCCGAAGATAACAAAGAGGTTACTTTGACGAAGCCGCTCAGCCTGTAGCGGCGCAAGTTGAGCCCCTTGCTTACTCGCTCCTCCACCTCCCACCGCAACATGTCCAGTCGATTTGCTTTCGACTACCACCCCTCTACTTACCCGTCTCCTACGGTATCCCCAATCATTTCGCTTCCATCGTTGACTGGGTCCTCTCTTCTTGACTTGGACGGACCGATGGCGCTTGCGCCCGACGCCACCCAGCTGGAGTCTAGTACCGGATTTGAGCCCCTTGGAACTTCTCCAGCAATCCCTAAAAATGCTCTGCAGCTCACTACTTCTTCCAAGCTGGGAACAGAAGGGCAGGAGGGACCTGAGCACGACGAAGGTACTGCTTCTGGTAACGCCACCGCCGCCAGGTACGGAGTCCTCAACGCGCGTATCGCGTCAACTCAGTCGAATTTTAATCCTTCAGGTTTCAAATGGCGTTTCCAAGCCCTCCGGAAGAGCCCAATGAGGAATCAATACCCGCTTCGGACGAAGATACTACTTCTGATGACGCCGCCGCCGCCAGGTACGTCCGAGTCCTCAACGCGCACATTGCGTCAACTCAGTCGAATTCTAATCCTTCAGGTTTCAAATGGCGTCTCGAGCTCCAAGTCCTGTGGCAGAGCCCAATGATGAATTAATATCCGCTTCGGACGAAGCAGAGCTAGACGGTACGGACCCTTACGAGATCGCTCTCATGGAGCTCCGCGTGCTTCGTCTATCGAGCCGCCGTCTCCTTACCGCCATACTCAAGCTCTCCCGGTCTGAGGCATGGACTGATTGTGCTCTTTGCTACCACTCCAGTGACTGACGAAATTTGCAGCGCCTTGGGGGGCCCGCTAACGTCGACCTGGACGATCAAATCGCTATGGATGTCTTCGACGTTCATATCAATCTCGAGGCTACGACCAATGCTATGTCGCGTTCATACAGTTCGTACCATCTAGAACAATCCACATAACCCTTCCTGAATGGAAATATAGCCTTCAACGGTCACAGATCGAACCGCTTCCAGAGAGAGGAATCGGTGGCACGAACCAGCGACATTGCCTCCCATACAGACGACCCACTCCCGTTTGGCCGGTCAGAGTCCAGTTCTTCCCCAGGTCCCAAAGACGCAGAGTTGTGGGAATGGGATTCCCCCACTGTCGACGTCAATACCTCTGCAGATTCTCTTGCAGTCTCTAAGCCGCTGAAGACGCTAATCAAAGACGTGAGTAATCATCCATTGCAATCGTAGGACTAACTTGAATACGAACACTCGCACGTATGCAGCTGGAAACCACTACGAGTCGCACGAACAGAGATGCGTGCCTTCTGCAAGGCTATCTATGGACCACAACTTTTGCCGTACTGGTCATTGTGGGGATTGCAGCGCGTGTCCTCAGCGGTTTGTGGGCTACACAGACCGTTACGTACGAGGAGCCTAAATATCAGTGCTGGGAGGCTGTTTAGGTTTTGTACCTACCGTAGGGAGAAACAAGTTAATCGCGACGTCGGTGCTTTGGCTCGCGATCGTTGGCTGTAGTACTAGAGACGCGTCACCATCGTTGTCGACGGGAAGCGAGACAGGAAGGGAAACGATGAAGCAAGAGTTCGGGGAAACTGAAAGCCTTTGGAAGGGGATTGCGTCGCAGCCACTGCCAAGGGAGGGCGCGCAGTTGCGAGACCTGAGGCCTGAAGCTGAAGGCTGAGGCCAGAGGGCGGCTGCAGGCCGAAGCGGAAGGGGCAGAGGCGGAGACGCCGGAGAGACAGGACTCGAGCGCCCGATTGAGGCGCCAGTGGTGCTCCACGACTGGGAGCTTCTTTCCCTCCTTCCCCGCCCTAGTCGATGACGACAACGGACAACAACAACCCCACCCCTTACTCTACTCCTCCTCCATCTTCACCATAGGAAGCAACTTTCGCTCATGACTAGCCAAAGGACTCGACGCAAGCCTTTCGTAGATCCTTACAGCGGGAGTGAATTCATGACGGAGGCGAGCGGAACGCGTCGTAAGTACAAATATTTTCTGTGCCATCGGCATTCTCATCGACAAGACGAAGCTCTGTCCTCGTCACATCATGTTCGATGGGTTCACCACGCTGACACCGATTCCGGTCAAGCAAACGCAGCGCATCCAGAGACTACCCCTCATCTCCCAAAGCCCAGACAGTCAGCGATGGTCTCGAGCGCCGTCCGTTGGCCCACACTTATCAACTACACGCTTACCACCCTTCTATTCACCGTCATTCTTGCCCTCCTGCTTGTCTACGGAGAAGAGATTCCTCTTCTCCGTGACAGTCCCCTTATTTCAACTCCTTTCGTGGTCTCTCTTCGTCATCATGCTCGGCCGTCGGAACGTCCGTCTCCTCGGCTGCGCCGCCAGGTCCGCGCGGTTGTGCGGGATGCTCTGTCTTCCCAGATATGCTGCCGTGATTACGCCCTTGCGGCTGACGGAGGCACCATCGTTTCTCGCCTAACATCCGGGCCCACAACCCTCGTAGGATTGCCCGACACGCACCCGGCCTCGGTACTCTTGCGAGAGAATCTTCACGGTGGGCGATGCTGGGCTTTCGACGGTAGCCAAGCCCAGGTGGGCATCCGTACCCCGGAGTGCATTCGCCTTACCTCCGTCACCGTCGATCATATACCCCGGGAGATGGCAATGGACCCGCATCAAACCCCTCGCCAGATGCGGTTATGGGGCGCTGTGGATGGACAGGAAAACATGGAGCGGTACGCTCGATACCTGGCGTCCACTGTTCCTCTCAAGGATGAGCCCACAATCACTTTGGGCTGGACCTTCTTGCACCTCGCCGACTTCCAGTACGACCTATACGGCGCGGATCATGTGCAGACATTCACGGTGGACCCTCTAGTGCAGGATCTGAAGATGGACTTTGGCGTTTTCATATTGGAGATTTTGGACAATTGGGACAGTGCGTCGACTTGCATGTATCACGTTCGGCTTCATGGGAGCGCTCTTTAGTGAGTCTTTTATGCGTGAATGAGCTCTATTCATAACTAACATTGTCTTCGCCCAGTCCTTAGGTAGATAGTTGTGTTTTGCGGTGCTGCCAGCGAATATAATGGGTCGCTTTGTTTGAATCGGGCTTCTCTGCGATGTCTCGCGCTTGCGACGTCTGCAGTAATATCGCTGGAAAGTTGTCTGGTGAGGCGCATTCCTGATACACGTCAGCTCTGTCTCTTCGACTGCTTATGGACTTAAAGGAGCTACCTATCAGCAGATTGTTGTTCCATAACAAGCGCTACGCTAAACGCTGCTGGCTCACGCCTCTTTGACGCCGTTTGTTTCAGCCCAAGTGGCAACAGACTATTGAGCTCGTCATTGCAGCCCAAAGAGCTGTTGAGATACATGGCTTTGTTACCAGTATTTCTCTCCTGGCGCGTATGATCTTATAAATATCTCCTCCATCTGTACAGTCCTTCGCTCCCCATCTTCTTCAACAAGCTGCCCTCGTCATGGAGCCCTATCCTGGTTACGTACGCTCAACGTTTTCATCGACTCCTCCGTACCCTCCGTACAGTCAATCGCCTGTCCCGCAACCTCATTTCTCCCAACAAGCAAACCAGCGCATGTATCCACAGGATGATTATCCTCAAGGCTCGTACCAGCGGCCCCCCATCCCTAACCCAGCGTCGTATCCATATCCTCCAGCGGGGAATACTTACCAGCCTCAGCCCCACGTTCCATCCCATACCTTTCCTACTCAGCGCCATCCGCAACCCAGGTACACCTCGCAACCCCCCCTTCATGAACCTCAACGTGGGTATCCCATGGGTGGATCACAGCAACGCTACCCCAGCGCCGCTCAGCAGGGCGTTTCTACCGGTCCCCCGTACAACGTCCAGTACCCCTCGACTTCGCAGCCTCATTTTCCGATGTACCATCCTCATAATTCCACGCAGCCTCATCGTCAAGGTTCCTCCGCGTATGCTAACATCCCGTACTCTCAATCCAACCCTCCCGCTGTTCCTGCCTACCCCACAAACGCTTACGGCCATCAGGATTTTCGATCGTCTGAGCCGCCGATGGACTATACAGCCCGTCAGCCTTCCCAGCCGCCTTTCGCCCAAGCTGTACCACAGTCTCAAGCCCGAGCCTCGTCAGGTCCCCCTGCCGATTTCTTCGGACACCAATCTCCGCCGCCCCAAACACAGTCCTTGGACGCGCGTCAGCGTTCTGGACATACGTCCTCGCAGGTGACCCAGACTCAAAGTTTCACCTCTCTCAATGGGTGGCACGCCTACGATCCTATCGCTGAGTCGTCTAAGCCTCGCAAGAAAAAGTCGGCCAAGAAGCCTGTACCTGCCACCAAACCAGAGACGTCCAAGGCCACACAAGACAAGGGAACCTCGAAGCGCAAGCAAGTACGAGTCTCGGGACCTGTTCCCTCCGAGCCGGTCGCGGATGGTGGTGCTAGCACTACCACACCTGCCTCCGCCAATTCCGCCAGATCCTCTGCCACCGCCACTCCCGCTGCCGTCCTGGCTTCAGCCCCACCACCGACCCCTGCACATCCAGACTCTACTGAGTCCTCCGATAGTCCTCATTCCACTCGGGGACCCGCGACTCAACCTACGATACCAACTACGCCGCGACGACTTCCCCGTCGAGGGAACCTACCACCTCCCGATGGACAAATCCCTCTACTGTTTACGAGCAAGAAGGTGTGGTTGAGTCGTCAAATCTTATGCTAGCGTTCATGCTAGCTCTATCTTTAGACTCCGATGGAAAAATTAGAGATATGGGAAGCGCTAACGGAGCTTGACCAGCAGGAGTTGTCTGGCATATGCGAGGGGGGCAAGTCTCGAATTGTCAGTGATTCACTTAGTTCCCCCTTCTTGCGTGGACTTCTTCTGACAATATTGTGTAGGCAACGGTCGCTGTACCTCTCATCCCGTCGGAGTGTCGGTCAGAGCGTCCGGAGACAGACTTAGAGGCGTCGGCGGAGGCGAAGGAGCGGGGCCAGGACAAGAGCAAGGGCAAAGGCAAGGGCAAGGAGAAGGGACCCTCAAATTCGGCCGATACAACACATCCCAGACCTTCCGGAGCAACGACATACAAACCCGCCACGGTGGAGGATGCCCTCGAGGAATCGGTGTGTACGACGTACCTTCGCATGCTTCGATGCTGACCTTTGAGTAGGACAGCGGCGTATCTTATCCAACTGACCCACCTCTCCACGAATCAAACAGTCGTTCTTCCGTTCGTGGAACAGTAAGTGGCTATTCATCGTGGATGCGATGTTGACCGTCTAAATCTATGTCCTCCCAGGCAACTACACCTCGGCGGACGCCGCCACCATTCCCCGTCTCTTCTCAACAGTTCTACGGGTCAAATCACATGAGTGTCAAGGTTTTAGATGCTTATCATCAAACACAAGAACGTTTGGATCGTCTAGAGTAAGTGACTGTGACTGTCGAAGAGAGGGGAATCTGACGTCGATCTCCGTATGCAGAGGCGCACTGTCAAATCTCCTTCGGGGCCATGGTGGCGGCATCCATCCCGCGCGGAGCGTAAAGCCCTCCACAGCACGTGCTCGCCCGGAAGCCCACCGTGCTTCGTCTCGCAGCCGTGCCTCGCGACACCACGCGCTCAATGATTCCGACGGTGATGACAATGGCAATGCCGATATTGGCGCCAACGCAGGCGACGAGGACGAGGACGGGGATGAGCACGAGGATGAGGACGAGGACGAGGACGATGACGAGGATGAGGACGATGACAAGGACGAGGACGAGGACGAGGACGGGGACGAGGACGAGGATGAGGACGATGTCAATGAAGACAGGGGGCTGAACTCTCTGGCTCAGCTGGCAAAGAACGACCCGCACAGGGCCCGGCTCATAGTAAGTTAGCTTTGCACTGAACGGTGTTTAGCTCCCACTGAATCCTCCGCAGGAAATCGTCCGTAAATACACGGACTTGAAGCTCCTGAAATTCAACGAAACCTCAGAGCTTCCCGCTTTGTTTCCCAAGCTGACAGACAAGGAGCTCTCGGACTATCGTGCTCATAAGTACCCCGAATTCTCCGAAGAAAACTTCCGGATCTGTTTCATCCACCCATGGGTTCGGTGCCCCTGGAACTTCGGCGCCCGCGAATTCCTTGTCGACTCTCTCCTCGACATTTGCAGACGCAAGGCTTTTACGGGGGTGCTTGAGGGACCTCCCCTTCCCCGCCGCCTTCTCGTCCGGAAGGTTGTGCAGGAGGCGGTCAACTCGCACATAGAGTATCTCCGTGGCAGGTACAAGGTGCATGCCAGCCCCCAGACCCCAGCAAGAGATGCCCAAATCAAGAAGCGCAAATTAGAAAACGCTATGAATCGGCGTAAGCAAACAGTGAGTCACAGCTGTTGCGTCCTCACCCTTGTCGTTTATGACCGTTCTTCTTAGACGCTTAATAATCGAAAGAAGACCGCCAACCGCAACGGTCTTCTTCGACATGCGGCTCTCCTCAATAAGCTTGATCCTTGCCATATGAGTGGGGACGAAGCGTCTTCGAAGGACGAAGCTGCCGGAACGACAGATCAAGCCTATCACATCGTGGAGGCGGCCTGGCAAAGTCGAGAGCTCAAAATCTGCATGCGAGTCTTGGATGCCTGGAACATCCAAGACTCTAGCACCAACCGTCCAAGTGGCAGCCGCCCTCGTCGCCGCATCGCACTGGAGCAACCGCGCATACTCGACTCCCCAGCTCCCGCTGGACTCTGGCGAAACTGTTACGATCTCGATTGGTTGCGAACGCTTGACGCGCCACGACGACGACTGCTCGGCATCATAGACGAAGATTTCGACTTCACACTGCCTAAGCGTAAGGGAGTTGAGGATAATGAAGGCAATGGTAGGGAGGGCGAGGACAAACAAGCGTAGCGTAATTGGAACGTGAACATGCAGGTCGTGTATATAATGCTAGCGTCTGTTGTAGGCTAAGTCGGAAGACTAATTAATCGCTGTGTCAGTGGACTTCTGTTCGATGTGCTGTCAGTGGGTTCATTGGTTAGCCCTATAAACCCAGCAAGAGCGGGGTGCGCAATGGAGAGACTACAACGATAGCAAGGGGAAAAAGAACGCCTTGCGAGAAGACTGGCGCTGTGAGGTTGGAGAGGAAAGAACAAGGTTGGGGAGAGGAGCGCGCAGTCGCGAGACTGGCGCGACAGGGGCTGGGGGGCAAACAAACGGGGCGACAAGGGCGGCGGGAGGAGCGCAGGCGGAATGCGCGGTCGGACAAACGGGGCGACAATGGCGGCGGAGGAGCCTGCGGTCGCGAGAGACGGGCGCGACAAGGGGCGGGGGCAGACAAACGGGGCGAAAACGGCGGAAGGAGAAGCCCGCGGTCGCGGGACTGGGCGGGGAGCAGACAAATTGGGCGACAAGGGCGGCGGGAGGAGCGCAGGCGGAATGCGCGGTCGCGAGAGGGGCACGACAGGCGGTAGGGAACAAACAAACGGGGCGACAAGGGCGGAGGGAGAAGCCTGAGGTCGCGAGACTGGCGCGGGGGGCAGACAAATGGGGCGACAATGGCAGAAGGGGGAGCGCAGGCGGAATGCGCGGTCGGACAAATGGGCGACAAGGGCGGCGGGAGGAGCCCGCGGTCGCGAGACTGGTGCGACAGGTGCGGGGGCCAGACCAACGGGGCGACAAACGGGGCGGCGCAAAGCTCTAGGGTATTAATGAACGTCTTGTACGTACGTAAGGGAGGAGGCCTTACCTGCACCGTCTGCTCCTGTCTCGCGCTCTCGTCCGCTTCGTATCTGGGGGTGATGTTGCAGAGTCGACGGAGGGAGGCCGCCAAGGCTTCGTCGTTCGCCCTCTGGCGGAACGTACTCTGTGGCCCGGTGAGTGCTCCGCAGAAGTTCGGTCGGGCAGCGAGGGCACGTGGGGCGATGATGTCCGTCTAGCTAATTACCTCTTTAGTTAAGGCCCAGGCTAGGCCCAGGACTCCTCCTGCTAGCTCAATAACCAAAAAGAGGTCAGCGCGACAAAAGGAGGAGGAGGCGCGACAAGAGGCGAAGGCGGGGCGACAAAGGGCGAAGGCGGGGCGACAAAGGGCGGAGGAGGCGCGACAAAGGGCGGAGGAGGCGCGACAAAGGGCGGAGGAGGCGCGACAAAGGGCGGAGGAGGCGCGACAAGGAGCGCGAGGTGACGCGAGGGAGGCGCGAATGTCGCGCGACGGTTGGGAGCGCCGTGGGCGCGATGATGTCGCGAACGAAAATCTGGAAACAGGTGTTTCCAAAGTTGGGAAACACGGCGTTTCCCGGTTGTTTTTGACCTGTGTCACGCCCCTGAACATTGGCTGGACACGCCACGTTTCCCACCTGTTTCTCCCGTGTTTGCCTTTTGTGGACACAACCCGACCCGTGTCCGGACTCCGGCAACATCCGGGAAACAAAACATTTCCTGGCCCCTGAAACACCTCAATCACAGGTCGGAAACTTAAAGTTTCCAGACCTGTTTCCCGGCTGTTTCCGGGCTACCGACACACCTACCTTGCCCGTCGTGTTGACTAATGGCAGGCGTAGCATAGTCCCCGGAACAAGTTTCATAGGTATGAAAGCGCTCACGAAACATCGTTCCCTGGCCCGGTCCTACAGCAAACTCTAGTTCATGTTCAAAGTACCTAGAGGACCATCGAGGAGACTCGCCTCCAAAGTTATCGACGGGAAACGACGATACCTGATGCTCTGGGGCATGCTAGAACTTGAGGACTACGCGTACTACTACATGTTGAAGACGGCTCCGAGGGACCTTCCGAGGAGTCGTTATGTCGTGAAACTTTGGTTGGAAGCTTGTGGGGTGCGGACATGCTTGTGTGGTACGCCTTCTCTCCAGCAGCATGACATGGGTCTCCTCGAGAGCCTCTTATGTGTGAGTGGTGGGTTGATTATAGGCTTTATGATGCATAGACCAAGCGCGACCCCGCAGCTGAGTCAGCAGCGACCTTGACCAAGCACTTCCCTGACGTCCTGCCCTCTGTCATAGCCTGCTCCGCCTCGCGCACACCCGCCGCGCTGAACGGGTACTCCTTGTACACGACCGGCTTGTATGCCCCGCTCGTGACGAGCCTGAACACCTCCGCGACGTACTGCCGCCCGGCCTTCTTGTCCGAGGAGTATGCAACAGCACGTACGCCTCAGTGCAAGAAACACGAAGCTGATGTGGGGGGAAGTGGCATGGCATCACATTGAAGACTCACGAAGCGAAGACAAACTTGACGGCATTGAGGCCCGTGATGTGCGGCGCGAAGGGCTCGACGAGCCCCGAGGCGAGCCCAAGCCAGACGATCGTGCCCTTCACGCGGATGCACGCCAGGTCCGTCTCGAACCTGCGTGTCCATGCCCCCATCAGCTTCATCCCCACGCCGTACGAATTTCGAAGGCGTCGAAAAGCAAACCATGCATGAACTCACGTGTCCCTGCCGACCCCGTCGAAGATCGCGTGCACACCTCGCCCGCTCGCACGCGCGCGGCGACGTCCTCCTCCGCGTGCACGACGACGTGGTCGAGGTCCACACCGCTCTGCGCAACCTTAGTACGCGTGCCCATCATGCCAATAACAGTACCCCCACGCACCTTAACAAGCTACGCAAGCGCAAGCCCAACGCTCCCCGCGATCGTGTGCACGAGCACGGTGTCGCCTGACTGCACGTTGTACGCTTCGATCGCGAGGGGGACCGCCCTGCAGCCTGCGGTGTTCTGCGAAGGTGCCCGCGCCGCCTATGCCCGCGCCAGAGGCCTGCGATGTAAATACATATCGTGAGGGTTGGTTAGTCCATCGCAGCTGACGGGTCCTCAGGCTCACTGCATGCGGTCGAACCAGCGCACATACCGACACACCCTTGCCGCCGACGGCAAACCCGCGGGCTCTGTATTCCTCGTCGGAGAGCGCGGCCTCGTCCATCGGGAGCGCGACGATGGTTTCCAGACACTCGACTCCGAGGGCGAACGGGAAGAGCTGGAGCGCATGGGCCAGAACTTCCTTGGATCATCTGGGTATCAGCGAAGTTGACCTCCGCCCAGCGGACCTGAGATCCCAGGGGAGCCTGAGGTCAGCACCGTCGACAAACTGCGAGGTTCGAGGACCTTGGTTAGAACCACTTGCCTTGATGAGGATCTGCGTGGGAGAGGGGATCGGCACGGGGAACTTGCACTCTTCGATGCCGTCGAGGGAACCGGCCTTGGAGAGCCCGAAGGCGGTCATCGTGGCGGGGAGGGCCATTCAAGTTGAGCAAGGTTGGGCGAAATAGCGGGTTTGTGATACTGACAGTTGGGGTCTGCGTCTTCGCCGCTATTTACGTTTACAAGGCCTCTGCCGACGCCGAAGGGAACATATAACCACTTGCCAGTGCAACCTTGCTTCGCAGCAAGATTAAAGAAGAACAAAGGCACGCCCCACCAGCATCTCCGGCGCCGACGATGACGCGCTCCCCTCACAAGGCATGAACACCGGTTTCACGCTAGGTCCGGTACACACATGCACCCCGACGTGACTGCCCCAAAGGTTTGTCTCAAGTTCCAAACGACCTGAGATACTGGGAAAATGCTAGACAGTCTCTAACAGGCACGGGTGTATCATCAATTGGTGCTAAGCACTTCCAATGACTTCGCAACCTGGAGCACGCGCATGCAGGGTGGCAAGCTTGTTAGTTCCTCTGAAATGCTAGACGCTGACACCAGACTGACCGGGGAGCCCGGTATCGCTGACGACGTTGATGCAAGTGTAGGTCCGCGGGGAGCCGTCCTCGACCGCGATGTTGAAGTTCTCGAAGTTCATCCCAGGGCAAGGTGCAGCCGAGCTGCATTCTATGTCCACGACTGCAAAATAAAATAAAAAAACATTATGCCTTTGAATAGCAGCGGGATACGGGACACGAGAGACGACGACAACGCACGGTTGCTGCCCTCCGAGAATCCCGTCCAGTCGACGAAGGACAGGTTGCTGAACTGTAGCTTGGAGGGGGCGTCGCCCCTGCGGTACGTCTCTAGATCAACACTTGCCAAGCAACCAACGATAACTGCCGAAGGACGTACGTATGCCCGCCGTTCGTCTGGTAGAGGTGGACGGGGACGATGACGCCCTCGAGGGTAACGTTCTTGGTGACTACGTTAGATACATAGCCTAACCCGACGATGAACAGCGCGGCATGAACATCGTGGGCTTCCAGCGATAGAATAGGGTCTTACGCACCGCCTGCGCCACCTCCGCCGACGGGGGGAACACCGTCGACCGAACCCGGCCATGATTTGAAATATACGCCCTGGTGGTGGCTAGGCTGGACCTGTAGGTCCTGGCGGATGATCTGTTCGCCAAGGAGGGCAGGAAAAGCGATGTCAGGGTCCACGGTTCCGACACTCACAAAGTTTGTAAGCCAGCTATTCCGATTACAACGGGGCGCTTACCTTGAGGTTCTCCATGTACACGTTGTCTATGATATCGTTCTGGTGCAGATCGTCATGGAAGGTGTGAGTAGACGACGAGAGAAGGGAAGAGAAGGGAACTTTTCTGGGGGAACTTACAAACTGCACATATTGCCCTACCGACCCGAACGCGATGCCGTCTCCGCCACGGCAGATGGCGTCTTTGACGAAGATGTTCGTCGAGTTCTACAAGAGATTAACTTCAGGACTAGTTGAGCGAAACGACGTGTTGCACTCACCCCCTTGAATGATATACAATCGTCGCCACAAGTAATCTACGCCGAAGACATGTTATGGACGTCAAGCCAGCAGGAAGACCGTGACATAGACTTACATCCCAACGAAGAAGTGTAATCTTGTCAGAACGGTAGGAGTCAAATCCTACACATCTGGTGGTCAGCGTACAAGAACGGCATGATACTGGTTGGCTGACCGTCCGTGTTCAGAACTATACTGCAGTGACATTGTCCTTCAGCCCGAGGCGTACGAGCGGGCCGAGTACAGAAATCAACCTACTTGATGCCTGCGTACGTCGGGTCCTGGTTCGTCGCGTTGCAGTACATTCCGTCATACGTGACCTCGCTGGAGTCCGCAACGATGTTGCACCAGAACGGCTGCGCCTCGATCCGAAAATCCTTCACCACCGCACGAGTCACGTTGCTCAGCGTGAATGCTATGGGTCGTCCGTCTCCATCCTCGCGGACGCGTGTCGCGAAGTAAGACCACCACGGCTGACCATTTCCGTTAATGCCGCCAGACGCGTGCGCGTCGATGACGAAGTCGTGCCCGGTGACGACAAACCAGGATGCTTGATTCTAGAGAAATATGACGCGATACGTATTGCTCGCGTTGAGCCAATATTCGATATCCGGCTTGAACTGTATAGAGGTGAGGGAATGGACGGTGGTGCTGGAGGTCGTCAGGGATAGCACTCACACTGAGATAGCCATGTAAATCCACTCGAGACGAAACGAGATCCCACGTCATTTTCCTACAACGACGTCTTAGGATCTTCGAGCGTAACCAGGAGGAAATATCCCGACCTTGTTATATTGTATTCCCCAGGCCCGAAAATGGTCGTCCCGAAGTGGCCACACTTTGCGATAGCAGCCTCTACCTGCATGGCGTCCATGTCAGTTCGAGTAACCTGGCATCCGAAGTCCAAGGTGTGCCTTTACCTGGTCTGTGTCATCACGTCCCCCTCCTAGCGGTCGAAGGGAGCAAATCTTCGAAGGCTCCTTGCCTTCCTCCCCAGCGACGGCACCTCCGATCACCAAGAAGAATCGTGCAGAGAAGGCGATGAATGCGAGACGCATACCGAGACGAGACAAATGGGCTGCAGTCAGCAGACTTCCGCCAAAAGAACGATTTATGTTGTCGAGCAGCGGTCACGGGCTTCACGACGGCCCGGTTGAATGCCTAAAACTCAAAGGGAAGTACTTCGCTCGTACCTAATCCCATCCAATGACCATCTCGCTTATTCGGAGAAGTTCACTTCGCTGAGGCAGGGTGTCGTACCTGCGTGAGGCTAGGCCATGATGACGGAATGAGGAGATACTTCGAATAATTGTGAGGTCTGGGGCATGCTGACACTCCGAGTTTTCCGTGTCACGCTCATGTTTGCTAGCGGGAACTGCACATCCCGAGTCGTGTTGTGGGAGAGGCTACCAGGATACCAATGGCGGGTTTCTTCTCGGAGCACTAGATATAGGAATGGATAAGCCTGTGCTGTAGATTGGACATCTTCGTACCTCAGGTCCGAGGGAAACTTGAACCACGCGAAAGCCGACCCTCTGTCCGGGGAAGTGCAAAAGCTCACATCTGCATACCAGGATGAGAAGCTTCAGTATATACTTCAAGAACAATTTGAAGCACTCATACTACTGAGTAGTTAACGAAAGGGGATATTGTAGGTGATCGTTGGGGGTAAAGACGAGCGTTGCCAGCCCGAAAGTTCAACAGTTGCGCCGGCCAGAGCGCTAATTGAGCGGTAGCCGTTCCGAGCCGGATCGGGCTCGGCGGCGACGCCGGGGACCTCAGTTGTCTTCCTCGTCCTCCTCGTCCTCCTCCACGTCGATGCCACTGGCGTCCATGGTACTGACTGACCGTCATTTTCCAAGGTAGTAGTAATGGCGTTGTCCTTGAATGCGCTAGCAGACTGTGAGTTCACCAACGGTATGAAAACTTCTTCGCGCCGGTACTGCCGACGGATTTCTGAAACTGTTGGCTGAGATGACATGTCGCACACTGTCCTACACAGTCATTATAACGTTGCTGAATTCTATCTCTTCTGGAGCTAACGACACACATAGGATGAAGGGGTCTCGTCTGTCCGCCCAGAGCCCGCGAATGGGCCTGCAGATGGCCAAGGCGTGCTAGAGCCGCTGGCCCGAAGCGACAGAAGACTTCCCAAGTTCTACCAGTCTCACGCGGGCGAAGCAACGAGCCATGAAAGCATCAAGAATCGCCCAGAAGAAGAATTTAAACTTTACGGGTGAGTTCACTAAGTTCTCGTAAGATGCCTACGCGGTCACCAGACGTGGATTCATGGTTTATTGACATGTCAGCAGGCACACCACACACCACTTGCTGCGTGGAAGTCGAGCGTTATACGGCAAGTTCCAAGTCCCTTCGTTGAGGCGCCACGGCCACGGCCTACCCTGCCTCAGTGAGAACTGATCGGAACGAAAACATATGGGGAAGGGCATCGTCAACCCCCTTTCGCCAATCGCGGCACCCACTTCGCGTCGTCAGGTTCTCTGACAGGTTTTGCAGCAGAAGGGTCTGTGGGGATGGCAATCAGTCATATGTACGTTGTCTCTTCTTGGCCGGCGCGCGGGATCACTAACAGCGTTTCCGCGCTCATGTTGTTCGGGGAATTGGAGGAGTTCCGTGGTGAGATTCAAGTTGAGCGGTGATGGAAGTCGCCGAATGGAAAACGTACGTAGTGAGGGAAGTCGTTCCAATTGCATCTGTGCTCCATTACGGTATCGATGAAATTGACTTATTAGACGGAGGCTAGAAGCTGATGCAAGCAGTCGCAATGAGTTATTCAAGGCTTCCACAGCGTCTTTGTGGCGTTGTGGGGCAATCCGGGCCACATGCCGCACTCACCCGGATAGGAAGATCCTGTCCTCGATGAGGAAGGAGGCGGCAAGGAAATTTTTGACGTCCTAGCTAACTTAGGTCCAGGCGAAGGCTCGGTTTACCCAAAGTTCTGCCCTCTGGACCCTTGAGCGTGAAACGAGCGTCGTGTCACCGCGCTAGTCCATCCCACATTATGTTTACGGGAGAAGG
This sequence comes from Ganoderma boninense, assembly GCA_002900995.3. NCBI lineage: Eukaryota > Fungi > Basidiomycota > Agaricomycetes > Polyporales > Polyporaceae > Ganoderma > Ganoderma boninense. The sequence goes on along the minus strand of CM035314.1, from coordinate 2,467,822 downwards.
GCTAAGTAGTACTAACGCAGCCCAGCGGCTCCCCGAAGTCTGTTCCGTGTGCTCCAGAAAGTATCCGGGACCGTAACGGATGCTTATTTTCCCAGCTGTAGTATTTGCGGCTTCGCTATCACCGCCGCCCAAGTTCCGTTGGTACGTATCAGACAAGCCTACTCGCGAGTCGTCGTTTCCACGCTAGATGCCGTTGCGTTGACTTCATGCCCTCTCCCAGTCGACAGACAGCTGGGCGGTGTACTAGATCTAGACCCTTCCTGGGCACGTTGAACACCACTTCCTGAATTTGTCTGTGGCCTGCGATCGGAAGTGCGGAATATTCGGGTTTACGGGAATGGCTGGCGGCCGTGTCGCTTGTTTCTGATTGCTGTACGCTCATTTTTTCCGCTTCTCCATCTCTGCCTTGCCAATCTCTTCCGCATCATGGCCACAGCGATAAGCTGGCAGATGAACAACCTAGGAATTCGGACGGACGACAGAAGCCAACGTCGAGCAAGTATCGGTGCTCTGATATTGCCATCATGATCAGCTCCATCTTAGACAGCGAAGGACGAGTACTTCGCTTCTCCCGACACGCAGCATCTCAAACAGTTTGGGGCAAATGGCATGTGCCATGAAGCCTCGGAGCTGCAATAATTTGGCTACTTAGCGATAAGCATATCGCTGTTCCACACGTCTACCTAAATATGTTCAACATCTTGGCGAGATTGCCAGTCGTAAAAACGCAACGCAACCTGAATCCTCCCCAGGAAGTTGGTAGTGCCATTGTAGTGCCACAAGGCTCCAGAAGCGCGGAGGGAGTCTGTCCTCATCCACAAGTAGTCATGGGCAGTCAATTTGCCAACCTCATCCGATTCCTACCAACAGACGTGAGCGGGCATGACGAGGCACAACGGCGATCATACGGTTTTGCAATCTTCGATCGAGCAATCCCGATCACACTGACGGCGAGTTGCGGCGAGTTCGAGTTACGCGATGACTTGCAATGGCGAGACCCTCCGAATCGTCGTCATGGTCGATGTGTAACAACGCATTGTAGGACATATGTCCACTATCTACCAGAATGTAAAGTACGTTACTTCCGACTCACTGAGAAGCCGTGTTGGAAGGTACAAAGCAAGAGATGTTCGTACCGCCAAATACCCGAATCACAACAACGTTGGCGAAAATGAATGGAAGGTGCGAGCGCCCCGGCGCACGGCAACGACAGGGACTGCGCGGGTAACTGAGTCAATAAATTGTACAGTGCAGCCATGTGTCTGCGATGACGCGAGGCGCCTACAAAGCCATCCCATGGCAACCGCCGTTCAATCGGTGCGCGACGTCCCACTCTCGACGTCGTTCATCGCATTGGCCTTGCGGTCGTACGTCTCAAGCGACTGACGGTCGTTTGTCCTCGAGACCGAGACATTGATCGCGACGGGTCGGAGGTTGTAGTCGGTGCCGCCGATGGTCTGGCCGTGGAAGTCGGACGTCTGCTTTCCAGACGCCTCCGCCATCGTGTAGCCCAGACCGACGCGGATGATGATGAGCGTGAAGACAACACCCTGTGAAACGCGAGCGATTTAAGCCCCAGGATTCTCCGAGCGGCACAAGGACAGGGGGACTTACGATGAGCGGCTGGAGGATGTCGAGGCAGACGTATTGGGCGTTCGAGCCGGCCAGGTACGTGCCGAGAAGGGACGCGAGCGCTGCTGAGTAGACCGCGGCGGACTGGACCAGAGTCTCCACGACCTCCCAGTGAGAGCCCCCCGTCGCCGCGCGGTACGTCTTCACACGGCGATTCATCCACACGATGCGCGCAGCGATGAGGGCTGAGACATGATGATCAGTCAAAGTGTCTCCGCACCAAAGCCCCATCACCCCCCGCCCCTAGGGCGGAGATACGGTGCGTCGCGCGAGCGAAAAACGAGAACTTACATGTTGCGAGGAGGTTCGTCGTGAGCGACAGCGAGAAGAATGCTCGGATCCAAGGCTGGAGGTTTTCCGCGAATATAGCACCGACGCCCCTCACCATCCCAATCTCCACGCACGCGCCATAGCCGGAAACTAGATAGAACGCGAGTTAGTGCGAGCGCAATCGAAAAGAAGCGGTGGCGCACCTGCGGTGGCAAGGAGCAATGCAATGGGAACCACGATAATATACCATGAGTGGTTCCATACAACGAATAGGCGGTACGTGACGAAGGTATCGCCGACCAGAGTCATGGTGATGTAGATGACGTTCTTCGCGACCTCTGTCGGGTCGCTGAGCGTAGAGTAGAAAGTCAACGTGCCGTCTGGTGTGCCGCCATGGACCACGAATGCTTGTATTGCTCGATCCACATCCAAGGCTAAATGCTGCAGGGAGTTAGGGCGTCATCTGGTCGTGGAGGGGCGGGAAGGCACGCACTGCTACTGATAATAGCCACATAGTCGTGGACGTCGCGAATAGCATTTTGTTGAGGGTGGACCGACTCCGTTTCCTCTCCCGGTAGAGAAGAATCCAGATGGCGATGGCATAGAGGACAGTGAAGGCCCCGAAAACCAGCGACTCTGTGAATAATGCAATGATCTGCGAGACGGGGACGTATCTGGTTAAGCATGCAGCGAAGAAAAACCTGAATAAAGAGCTACATACTTCAGCTCGCGCAATGGGAAAACGGGCTTCATCAGACATCTCCGCAGGGCTGGAACAGACTTAAGTCTGGCAGAGATGAAGGGGAAGGGGGTCGTAGGATCGTGACGCCGTGAAGGCGAGCCAGGGAACGTATATATGGTCCGGAACCTCGCGAAGCACAAGCTTCGAGGGCCGGGGCAAATCATAGGAAAGATCTTCTCAGAGCTGGGTTGCCGCATTGGTGGAGCAAGTGCATTGCGCCCACGAGACAGCGTGGGTGCGGCGTCTTCACCGCGCGGCTATAAATTCAGCCATGAGAACGGATTCGGGTAAAGAGAACCGTTACCACACCATCCACCTTGACGCCGAGTGAGACTGATGAAAACTCGTCTCTTTGACGCTGAACGAGATTAGTGCTGGACCAATACTGGACTGTGCTGGATCACTTCCTCTGGTTTACTCGCCAAGTTAGAAGTAATTTTGCAAGCCCCGTAAGGAGATGGATTAAAGGCGGTGGATCGTTCCCTGCAGTGTTGCTCCGCTGAGCCCGTGGCCGGTCCTATCGGACCTGAGGAAACTTCCGTCTGGCGGCTCCGAGTCCTTCGAGCAGCTCCGCCAGACAGCCGCTGGCAGTTGTCCCAACGCGGCATGCAAGATGGCAAACGCAGCGCCAGCAGCATGGCAGCATTCACGAATCACGACCCCAGGAGGTTCGAATTACGACCTTGCAATCGTGTTGCCCCCACTATCCCTCCGTGCGGACAAATGTCTCGATGCTCCGGCGCTGCTAGTACGGCTGCAACCCTGGCGCTCAGCGATTCTAGAACGCGTCCTCAAGCGAGATACCCTCTTTTTGCTGGGTTGCTCCAGTTTCCGGACCAAGCCTCGCAGTCCATGTATGTTGTACGTCTGCCTCCTCCAGTCTGTTCTCTTCAACCCAAGTTCAAGCCACCTGACGATGCCATGATTACACTATAAGTGCCGATATGCGTTACCTTTCGTACAGGGCATAAGAAGGGAAGCCAGTTCGACCGATTCGACCGCCATCTCATCTTGCTCATGAGGAAGCCGAGCCTGAGCCTGAGGCCTGCTGTTGGGACCTCCAGATAGCCGATTCCGCAGGACTTCACGTGTTGCTCGACTATCGGTCTCGGCTGCGTCCTAGGCCGCCGTTAGCTAACAGAATACGAACCCGTGGAACCTCACTAACTTCGGCCCTGCCAGTTGATGTTCTACTCGTTTGCTATACACGAATGTCGAATATCGTCTGATATCGTCCACCGGCGGTTGGCATGTGTCATTCAAGGTATTGGCTCCGACTCGCACCGCTCCAATGATTGACATTGGTACTCACGACATAGAATATCTCCGTCGTGAAATGGTCATCTGACCAGTACTGGTTGGCTCCCAACCAGTGGCCAGGCCATGGTTTGTTGAGAAGAAGGCGTTCCGGCCGAGACTTGCGCCTGTGCGCACCTTGATGCATGTAAGTACTGTATGTCTGAGATTGCCTGCAACGCCGAGATCAATGCCTCTTCAGCATCGTCTTCTCATGGACGTCCAGCGCTGACAGAATTCTGTTGGCGAATCAAGAGCACTCCATACCGACTTGTGACCCTGTCCGATTTTTTCGGTCTCACGGAGTCACCACCTCCGCAACGAGAATCAGAATGGGGCATGGGGCAATCCCGTACCTTCAGTCCTATGGTAATCGACAACTTGAAGTTAGTCTGCGAGAAGGCATGAGCGCTGAGCACGATTCTGGCCGCATGGGGGATTTCCACCTACCGTACCGTCTTTCCCAACTAAAAGTTCCTCGCCGAGGCTGGTTCCAGCAATTGGCTTCATTGGGACCTGTCCGGGAACATAGAATACGACTGGAAACAGGCACCTCGTCGCAGCTCATCGCGTGGACGATGAAGAGGTGAACCGAGACCGCCAGGGACCCGAACGCTGGACGCCGCCGCCTTGCTGAGATCGAGATCTGGTAAGTTGCCGAGTAAACAGGCGCTCTTTGTGATTTGCAATCCGACTGTGCCAGGCCGCAGGCGGCGCTGGCAGAAGTCTCGGTCGCCCCGGTCTTCTCGTCTCTCATCGACTCGGTTCGTCCTTTTCGTCCTCGTCTGCAGTGATCGGTTGAGTTTGATGGTTACATCCCTCTAGGCTTGATCAGGACAGCAGAGTCGTACTACCAACGATAAGTATTATCGTCGAAGACGATCTCCGCCCTTTAGTGCGGCGTGGTTTGTTTGACGGTGAGTTTCGCCCTGCCCGCTCCTCTCTATTATTCGAAGAGATTTACGTGTCGTAAGTGTTCGATACACTGCACAGGATGTCTGGAGAAGATTCTCAGCCTGGTGACGATCAGGGCGCTAGGCCCGTTCAGCTTGCGATCGACTGGCCGGCTAAAAACCCATGCCCTGTCACAAGCAGTCTACCTCAGGAGTTATTCGTGCAAATCATCAAAGAGGTGTATTGGCTTCTTCGGCGCGAGTTCCAAAAGTCCTTCGACTGGTGGGGTACCAACTGGTCCGGCACATACCAACTCGTCTGCCGCTCCTGGCGCGATGTCATCCGGTCGACGCCCTGGTTTTGGGGCCTGGCGATTAGAGTCTCTCGTAGGCCGGAGTGGTTGGAAACCTGTCTTGAACGATGCGCTGGTTCGTGGGCCATAGTCTATGTCATCCCGCCATACGAGTCGTCGGCGACATTTGCCACCCTCCGCCGCTACGCCTCATCCATCGCGATATGCCACATCCACTCCTACGGAGAGAGTTCGTGGTTAGAAGGCCTGTCCTCCTTGTTGGCGACGCCTTTGCCCCTACTCGAAAGTCTGACGATCAACGCTCCCTACAATGAGATCGCCGACGTCTCGTTTACTCATGACCTGCTCCCCGAGCTTTCTATCCTCCTTCTCACCAACTGCACCCCTCCTCAAGACCTAGCGGTATACGCATCGCTCCGCAGTCTCGGGCTCACCGGATCTCCGTGGCAGATCTCGTACACCGACTTCCTCGACATGTTGCGCCAATGCCGCAACCTTGAATACTTGGCGCTAGAAGGGACTCTGCTTGATAATTTCCACGAAATGGTTATGGATCCTGCCTTGCTCCCTCCATCCCGTCGTCCACCAGTCGATTTCCCTTCCCTGAAAACCCTGAGGCTGAAAGGGCCACGCGAAGTCCTCTTCGACCTCGTCGATACACTCCACATGCCATTGGCTACTGAAATCACCACAGAGACATTCGTCGAGGATGCGCATCCTGGCCCGCACGTCTCCCAGCTGATCGTGCCAGATATTCAGGCGCGACACCCGCTCATGTGCCGTCCTGATGTGGTATCAATCACATGCCTTGACGGGGCGTTTAGGTTGTCTCTCCGTCCGGCGGGAGGGAAATTTAACGAAGGACTGTCCCTGGATGTCTTTTGCACAAACACCCGGTGGTCGATTTGGAACGCCCATCTCGAGCCCAACATCGTGGCCACGATCGAAACGTTCTCCTTCGACATGGTAGACACCCTTTCTGTGGGTGGTGTTCTAGAGGAGGTCCGCGTCGACGTCTGGCAGCGTGCATTCCAAGTGTGCCGAAACCTACGCGTGCTCCATCTCTTTGGGCGGGGCACTCTCCATTCTGTCTGGCAAGCTCTATCGCGTGTGATCATTCCTTCGTCGCGGGCTGATGAATCCGGAGTGGCATGCTGCTCGTTGCTCGCGGAGGTCGTCGTGGAGGGCCACAATGGCAGCTTTACTGCCACCCCAACGCTCTTCAATCTCGTGCGTGATACGCTGCGTGCTCGCGCAGATCATTGTGGCGCCCGTCTAAAGAAGCTCACGATGAACCTTCGATATGATGATGAGTTGTGGGGGGACATTGGTGGTCACGATGCGGCAGTGGAGGAGATAAGGGAGTTGGTGGAAGAGTTCGACTACGAAAGACTCGACAGTGTGTTGTCCCACCTAGAACAAATAGTGTAATCTGCAATGTTTCGAGAACTTGAAAGAAGTGTCAACTCGCTGTTCAGCGTTGGTGATCCTCTTGAGAGCCTTTGCCACTGGTAGTTCAGTATAAGGTGACGTCATCTTCTCCTCAGGCTTGTAAAGCATTCTCCGGTTACTACTATCCGCGCTGAACGAGGCTCGCGGCTTCGCCTCCTGCAACTCGGACACGGTTTTGATGGCAAAGTTTGGATACAGCGCCGCTGTAATCAGTGCACTGCACGGCCACGACGTGCCTGTCGTGACTGGGACGACTGCCTTCATCAGTTCCGATTCCACCTTACTTCTACCAGCTCCCGACTCGGCAGGCGTTCTTCACAACGGGTAGGTGGGACCCAACATCTTGAACCCGCGCATAATACATGTTGAGACAACTAACCAATATTTTCGTCCAGTTCACAGTCACGCCACTTTCTCTTTGTGTCGTTTACGCAGAAAGACAATGCGAATGACGTCATGCTCCTGATCTTCCAACGATATATACGATTCTCTGGACTTCCAGCAGGTCCTCTCTATCCGTCGCCAAGTCATCAAAGCTGAGCTCAAATTCGTGCCACTGCATTCTGTCGCCATTGGCGGGACGTCATTCAGGCACTCCCTGTTATTGGCGGGTCATCAATGTCTACAACAAACAGGACTGGCTCGAACTGTATCTCTCGCGGTTAGCAGGTATGAAGCCGTCGACGGCCGTTTACTTCCGCAAGTTCAACATCCCTACACCCTTTCTCCGACTGTTGTCGCTACCGTCCCACACCCAATACATTACCCACCTTTCCTTCAACGTTGATAGCGATCAAGATGATCCGTGTCGCCAACAAACAGCCGTACCTTGTGCGCATCCTCTCCCACTTCCGTGTCCCTCTCGGCCTTGACGTCTATCTCATGGACAACATTGTACTAGGCTTCCGGGCCGACGAAGTCAACGCCCTCCAGCAAGCTTTCGTTCCGACCCTTCCTCCCGACCCTGCCACTATCATTGCACACATCAGTGTACGGCTTGGGAATCGGAGTTCACGTTCATCGGGCGAGGGTGGCAGATCAGACTGTGCACCTCGAGCTTTACCGGCACCACGGGGATCCTCCGCTTGCCTGGGATTGCTTGGGGAGCAAGGGGCTCACGGAGCTCCTCGACTTGCTCTCTCGAGCGGAGGTCAAGCACTTTGAGATCGCCGCGGACTACAGCACTCTGGCGGACTTCGAGGCAGTCTTCAAGACGTTCTTCAAACTCGACTTGAATGGTGGCGGCGATTTCGGCCACGTTTTGGAACTTCTTGACAACAGAGCTCATTCGTCCTCCACTGCGCACTCATCAAGCGCCTCCAACGAAGGAGATGGAACCCACGAAGCTTCGGAGACTGGAGCGAAGCGACTTTTGTGCCCCAGTCTCAAGACAGTGATCTTTGGCGACCCGGGCGACCAGCGGAGCCATAATGATGGCCGCCTCGATAAGATCCTTCAGGTCCTACGGACGCGAGCTGAGCGGGGCCTCCGTCTAGATCGCTTCGAGGTCCGCCTTATGCACAACACGGAGAAAGAGTACCAGGAGGCGTCGGCGAAGTGCATCCTACAATTCCAGGAGCTCGTCGGCGAGGTTGTGGTGACTTCGGGAATCATAAACCCGACGATGGGGATTGCGACACCTGCGGGAGTGAGGTGGACTCGGAGCTGGAATAAAACTGGGTCTCGAGCACTAATGATTGTGCGTCGTCTGTCTCAGCTCACGAGTGCTCAGGATGGAATGTCAAATGACACGTACCCTGGAGACCAGAGAAACCATCCAACGAATGAACTAGACTTGAATAGTCGGTTCGTTCACGAGGTGCCAACTGCATCCCGACCTGCCTCGGGTGGACCTCGAACCTCCCTTGCCTACAAATCTCCATACTGATCTTCTATTCTCGAGCCCCGTCACCTCGCAGTTGCCGTCGAGACCACCTGCTGAAATTTGCCAACCGACAACTCCATACGTTCTTCCAGCTTCGATTCCAATCTGGGGTCAGCGCGTCGGGTTTCAGCAAATATGCACTGATCGACGCCGTCTGTATCTACCCAGGCTCTCACCTGGAATCCGTACAGAATGGAGTAGATTAAGCATCGACGTCATGGATGCTTGTAACGTACAATTATTGTCATGTACAATACTTCCGATTATTGTGCGGCGGCGGCGGACTCGTCGTTTGCCAACTCTGCTACTTGTCCAACATCGATCGCTCGGATACCGTTTGTCCGCCTTGCATGCCGAAGGAGGTATATCATCGACGAGGGCGTCATGCCCTCCATCCTCTTCGCTGCGCCCTAGATCGCTCGCTCAGCTCTCCGCACTCGCGGGCACATCAGCATAGGTTACTCACGATGCTTGTAGGGCGCACATTGGCAAGACGCTCCCTGACCTCGGAGCTCAGGCCCTCGACACTCGAGTAGTCGAGATGGGGATCTAGCGCAAGGGACTCGTCCTCCATGAACACACGCAAGTCCGCGGCCTGGCGGCGCAAATGCAAGCTGTAGATGGCGTCGGTCTCGACGCGGCTCAGGATGTGCGGATGCACTGATGCGAGTTCTGGGATGACGGTCATGAGCGCTTCGACAGGCACATTGCGATGATGCAGAAGCTCGAACGCGCTATCCACGGAGTCTGTTAGCATGATCGTGAGGTACGCTCCACAAGTATGAGCCCACCTCTTGAGAGCCCCGTCACGCTTCCTGTCAAACCCATGCGCCTGCCATTTCTGCACGACGTCATCATTGATAAATAGTCAGCCAGACATCGGACGTGCGGCGTACCTGCGGAGACAGCACGCAAGACTGGAGCAGCTCAGTCACGCGCCCCAGCTCCGACCGTGTCGCCTCGAACCGTGCCCAACGCGCATCGCTGACAGCACCCGCGGTGCGGCCCTTCTCTGTCAAGCGCAAGTCCGCGTTGTCGCTGCGCAGCGTCATGCGGTACTCCGACCGCGACGTGAACATGCGATCTGTTCTGCGTTGGCATTTCTGCGGGCGGTGCAGGATAAGGGAGGGGACGTACACGGCTCTTCGGCACCCTTCACAATGAGGTCGTCAATCATGACTCCGATATACCCCTCCGCGCGGTTGATGACGAGGGGCGGTCTGCGGAGGGCGGAGAGGCCAGCGTTAATCCCGGCGACGACACCTTGTCCTGCAGCCTCTTCGTATCCTGTGGTACCGTTGATCTGGCCTGCGAGGAATAGACCCTGGATAAAGGGTCAGATCGGTATTTCTCTTTCACTCGGACGATGAGATGTGTACCTTGATGCGTTTAGTCTCTAGTGTCGGCCCGAGCTCCCTGGCATCGATGTGGTCGTACTCTACTCCATACGCAGGTCGGGCGAGTTGCACGTTCTCGAGTCCGGGGACCGAGCGGTACATGCTCTCCTGCACGTCCTCGGGGAGACTGCACGATAAACCGTTGGGATAGATCAATTCGGAATCGTAACCCTCCGGTTCCAGCCAGACGTTATGCGACGATTTATGCGGGAAGCGCGTCACTTTCGCCTCGAGGGAAGGGCAATATCGAGGACCTTTCTTGGTTTCTTGGATATGGACGCATTGATGGATGTTGTCGCGGATGATTTGGTGGGTCGCTGGCGTGGTCGCCGTCATCCAGCACACGATTTGGTTATCCTGGGTAGAGTAGAGAGGTCGTCAGCGAGTCTCTTACGACTGAATATCGTGAAACCATACTTCGTTTGCCACACGATCGTTCATGAAGCTGAACGGCAGAGGTGTCTTGTCGCCCTCCTGGACCGCAAGCTTCGAGAAGTCGATGGAGTCCTTCGCCAGCCTTGCGGGGGTGCCAGTCTGTAGACGTCCCAGACCAAAACCCGCTGCACGGAGTGATGCAGATAGCCCGACAGAAGGGGCTTCGTTCATGCGCCCAGCTGGGAAGCGCTTCATGCCAATATGAATCTCGCCGGACAGGAACGTCCCAGTGCAGATAACGACTTGGGAGCAGGTGATTACCTCGCCAGAGTCTTTTCGAGCAGTCAGCATCGCCATCCGGCATATAATGAAAACGAAGCATATCTACGGACCTAAGGTCACGCCGCGAACCTCGGAACGAGGGACGTCTGTCGACATGGAAGGCTGGTTGAGTACGAGATCGAAGACGCTCCCGGGGCGGATGTCGAGGTTGGGGTAGTTGAAGAGGGCTGCCTGCATATGTTTCTTATACAGCTTTCTGTCAACTTGAGCCCTCGGACTCTGCATGAGGATATCAGCACCGGGAACAAGTACACTGTGGTGGACCACGTTTTACCCAAACGGCTGCACCCTTAGACCTATTCAGTATCTGAAACTGAATCCCGGCCTCGTCTGAGGAGGTGAGGTCAGAAAGATGTCTAAGGTCACACTTGAACCTATCTTACCGGTAACCTTCGAGCAGAGGCCGTCAAGTGCGTCAACTTCACGCATGAGCGTGCCTTTTCCGACACCACCCATGGAAGGGTTGCATGAGAGCTCCCCTACAGTGTCGAGCTTTTGGGTCAATAGAACGGTCTTTGCACCTGTTCGCGCTGCTCCCGCAGCAGCCTCACACCCTGCATGACCGCCACCAATGACACATACTAGAACGGACGATGGCTTAGTTCAAGTAATTCCGAGGAAAGACGTTCGTACCATCATAGTGCAGAGGTGTCGCCCGACTTAGTGACGCATATCCTCTATGAGCTACGAGTCTTCCGTGCGGCACTACACTGCCAAAACACCTGTGCATGCAGGTTGGTCAGCGACCCTGTTCGTCTTGCGGTGGTGGTTTGAGGGTAAGCCCAGCTTGGACTGCCAGCAAGCAGTAAGCGCCCCGATTAGATAAGGCAGGGTTTCTGCTTGCCCTCATACAGCACCCTCCGATCTTTGATCCGGTCCACCATCATCTGCAGAGTCTGAGTTTCTGCCTCCACCTCTAGATTGTTGCTCTTGACGACGTCGGGCCAATAGGCCACTCCAAGTTCTGCACACCTCTCTCCCCTGTTCACTATGGGCGCATTCTACGACGAGGTCGAGATTGAGGATATGGTGTGGGACGACGAGAAGCGGGTATACCATTACCCATGTCCATGTGGCGACCGCTTCGAAATTTCGCGCAAGCAGCTGAAGAACTACGAGGACGTCGCGACATGTCCCAGCTGCAGCTTAATCATCCGAGTCATATACGACCCAGTGAGTAGACACATTCCCTCTTTGCGCACTGCAGAGCCTGAGTGTCCGGCAGCTCGACTTCGAGGACGATCCATCAGACGACGAAGAGGAGGGCGCATCGGCAGACGAGGAGGAAGAAGACGGGGATGACGAGTCTAGCGAGGAGGAGACATTCGAGGATGCGATGGAGCACCTGACCATTGCCGATGAGAGGCCCCAGGCGATTGCCGTTTCTGCATGAAAATGGTGAGCTGCATGAGTCTCTGGGTCCCTTCTGATCTGTCCTCACTGGGCTTCCGCTAATCAGACACCCCTCGAGTGTCTCGACCACTCTCGACCACTGCGCATGCACATTGAATTATTCATGACGATATCCACTGTCAAATGTATCCACTAGTTTGTGAGTCGAGTCCCTTCATCCGCTACCCATATCTTCTTACCGCATACCCAAGTCTCTAGTATCTAATGTAGACGCTGTATCACCAAATGTAATCCCTATTTTCGTTTTTTTGGGATTACTGTTCCCTCAAAGTCATGGCGCTGTGAGCACTTGGTGCTTCCTAGAGTATCTCCGGCACTGTCGTCTGTAGACTGTAGACGATCTCTCGGCAAATTCCTCGTCCGACCACGATCCTATTATCTTTCGCCTTTTACGGCTCTTTTCTCAGGGACAGACGGTGCGTCTATAAGTGGCAGAAGTTTGCGAGCTCCCTGTACTCACGTCCTCCGTTCCCCGATCATAGGGCTACCATTAAATGTTTGGCAATCCTAGTTGCCTCCGGGATTCCCTTATCCTCCGCAGGGAAGCAAGAAGCGGCAGTCGATATCTCATCACCGCCAACGGGCACATGTAGTAAACGTGCCCATGAGTATTCCGTATTCCCTTGATCCTTGTGAGTATCCGATGCCAAACAACGTATTGTTCACCCCCGTTCACCGCATGCCTCAAGGTACCAGGTTGTATGAACCTGGCGCGCGCGGATCCGCCGTGAACAGCTAGAAGACCCCACCTGTCAATGTGGAGGTTCTGGTCCTAGTCTTCGGGAGCGTAGACTCCCCCTGCCATGGCACCATTCATCTATCGTATGCCAATGGTTCGTTCGCCGTTGGGTGTCAGGCTATTTCTTCTCATGAGTATTTCTGCGTGGCTAACTTTGACTCCGCTGAAACGACCGTTTAGGAGAGCACCAACGGCATGTTGCCTCACCACCCTCGCGTTTCAAGTCCACAAAAACCTGGTAGAGCTGTCCGTTTACCGCTGTCAAGCAGCGCATATTCCAAATTCTCTTCAAATTTGGAACTCGGCACACCGCTTTTTTTACGCTGCGATAGCGGTCGGATTCGCCCCACTCCAACGAGGTACACCTCGAAGCGGCTTCGCCTGCAAATTTCCAGCATTGTGGCTGACAGTTTCAGCATTTTGCATGTAGACATCGCCATGTCTTATGCAAAGAAGCCACTGTAGTCTACAGCTCGGCGGAAGCACTGTACCGGCGGTTGTCAGCGAAGCTTCTCACCGGTGCCGGGAGCCATGACATCGGGCGTCGTATCATGATCATGATCCGACACTCAATGCATGTCATACACATTTTCTGCGGCCGATTTACAACCCTCCGATTCTGGTTGGCGTTCATCGAGTACCATGTGGCTTGTGTTCGTCCCGGGAGAAGCTGCATGTTGAATGGAGTGGGGTGTTCTCTCCTGGGTGAGCACTGTTCTTGCTTCTTTCAGGATCCTTCTGAGACTCCTTTTGGTGCACCCTTCCCGCACGAACGATGGCTCATTCTCCTGGCGTTCCAATCCTGCAGATCACGCTCTATAAGAGTGTCCTATTCCTATTCCCGCGCACTCTGCCGTAAAGCTGTCACCCGCTGACAGCACTGCGATGCACCTTCCGCCAAGCCGCAGTTTTAGCCACTTGTTAACGTCGAGTCTCACACTCCTCCCACACTCCTTCCGGAACATCTACCGCTTGCGAGTCGACATGCGTGGGCCCCTCAAACACTTGGCATGTGGAAACAGTGATCTTTCACTGCTTCGGGTTCGAATGAGCGCACTCCGATTGTTGTAAATGGTCGATTCACGTGATGCGCGCACGTCAGCGCACAACATGCTCGCGCAATCGCTCCTTCGCCATTTGCTCGCCTCCTCATGCAAAATATACTTATCGTGTTGTAGTCAGGATGAAGCCCTGCTCAGCCCCTCCCTCGTCTTTACCCCCGCACCCTCTCTGGCCTGCTACCAAATTCCCTGTAGGCTCGCATCAGCGGCGGCATCGACCATGGAGTCCCTCCCCATCGAACTGCACACACAAATCTTCGAGTTCGCATGCACGGACGATGGCGCGACAGCTCGCGCACTCGCGCTGGTCTCGCGATACGTCCGCGATGCCGCCTCCCCGTTCCTCTTCCAGTCCCTCTCCGTCTCCGGCCTCGTTCAGATGGACGCCCTCGTCGCCCGCCTCCACGCTCTCCCTCCACACGCCCGCCGCATCCGCCACCTATTCCTCTCCGACTGGACCCGTAAAGACGTCCTGAAGGGCGGGGCCCCCTTCGCGGAAATGGAGCGGCATGACCGAGAGCGGGCGCTCGCCGCACGCATTTTGGAATACGCCGCGCCGACGCTCGAGACCCTCGCCCTCGTCGCCGCGTGTCCCTACACGGCCGCGCCCCTCGTCGGCCACCTCTTCGCGCTCCCGCTGCCCCACCTTGAGGAGCTCGCGATACATGGTTTCTATCCTTTCCCCCAGTCACGCGACAGCAGCGGCCTGCCGCGCCTCACCCGTCTGCACCTCTCGGGGAACCGCAATCCGCACGGCCTGCTGCAGCTCGGGGCCCTCGATGCAGCGTGCCCTGCGCTGACACATCTCCGCGTCTCGGAGGTCGCGGGGGCGGCTGCGTTCGCGCGCGAGGTTTACGAAGCAGCTCTTCCTGCGCCACCGAGCGAGGACGCGCGGCAGGGTACCTCTGTTCCGGTGTCCCTATTCCCCAGCACGCTTCCTGCGCGTCTGCAGGAGCTCATCATCGAAGCACGGAGGCCGCCTGAGCCTGCTCCCAACTCAAACCAGCACCGGCACCACCATCGGACGATGGCGAAACGTGGCGCGCTGGGCGCGCACGAGAAGATGATGACGCTGCTGCGGGAGGTGGAACTCAAGAGGGCGGATACGCGCTTGGAGAAGATCGAGGTCGTCGAGATGGATGCGGTGGATATGTTCGAGGTGCTGAGGAGGGACTGGCTGATGCGTTTGCAGCCGCAGAGACAAACGTAGTATACTAGAGGGGTTTAGACGTTCTCGCTTCTGTTTTCTTAGATTTTGGAGGTTAGGCTATACTTAATACCAGATATATTCGATGAACAACACAAAGCGTGGTGGTGAATGCTGTGGCCCTTGGATGTCTGCTCTGCGTTAAGGATGATGAAAGTACACTACTCGTTGTCGTCACCACCGTCGTTATCGTCGCCGTTGTCGTTGTCATCGTTGTCCTCGTCCTCGCTGTCGCTGGGGTCAACGATCAAGTCATAGCCAAACTCTACCTCACCCGTGAAAACCTCTCCGATTTCGCTAAGAAACGCTCTCTTCGCTCCCTTGAACTCCTTGTACATGTCGAAGCAGGGCTCCAGCTGCAGTTTCTCCAAGGCTGTCGCACCGCCACGGGGCCTGGTCGCAAGGCATCTGACAATGCAGTCCTGTGCATCGTCTGTCCAGACGGCCCATTTATGCATAATGTCCGCAGCTTCGGGCATACGATGACAGAGCCACCATCATCGTCTGGCTGGGACTGGGCGAGGGCGGCGAACACCTGCCGCGCATCGATGGACACGCCGCAGACTATGAGGTCCTCCACGGCCCGCAATGCCGCAAAGAACCGATTCCATTCCGCGTCTTCAAGCACCAAGTTACTCACCACCAACTCGACGGTGACGTCCGTTGAAGGGGCGTTGGCGTATAGCTGTATGATCTCGCCCAATGCGCGGCTCACGGGCAGCTCCGTGTGATGTTCACGCCCGACCACGAGAGAGAGGTACAGTCGGCCCCCTTCAGATGAAGCGACGATTTCGAACATGTTGCACCCGATGTCAAACATAATGTTGAGGACGCGGAGGTTGGCCAGGACGGGCAGGGTTTGGCCCGGGTTGTGTGGAAGGAGTGGCAGGAACAGAGTGGGGGAGTCTTGCGAGAGCGAGTCGACTTCGTTTTGCAGCCAGACAAAGACGTTCGGGGGAACGTAGAGGGAAGACATGAAACTGGAGACTACCCCGGCTTCGTCTTGGAGAACGAGTTTTCGGAGCTTCGGGATGGAAACGATGCGGATGCGGGACTGGTGGCTGGCTCTTCCTGGCTGGCTCTGAGGCCCCAAGTCGTGGTAAAACTGGCTGAGTATTTTGGTGAGATGGACCTCCTCGAGCCTTGGGCAGCTCGCAAGCATGTCGAGGAACGTGGACAGCGTAAAGATGGGTGGATCGCAGAGAAGAACACATCGTTCAACGCTCAGAACGCAAAGCTGGGAGAAGAAAACTTGAGGGTCCCGTAGAATCATGCTAATGCCCTCGATGGCGAGTGTCGTCATAGCAGGGAACCGCTGGCGATCGAAGCTGACGGAGTGAAGTGGAATGTTGGGGAACGCACTCCGCCACGGGGCATCTCCTCCTCGTTCGTGGAAGGCTCTGGTGAGGCACAGCTTGGTGAGGTGGGAATGGGCAACGTCGACGAGATGGAGGGCTGCCGCTAGCTGATGTTCGTCCATTTCTTCGAACCTTTGGGCAGCGATGCGCTCCGCGACCGGCAGCAGGATATTCAGGGCGGCGAGGACCGGCGAGTTCCACCAGAAGGTTATATCTAGTGTTGCGTGCTGCGAGCGACATACTGCAAGCTCCATCCATTGCAGGCCCTTCCCAACTGTCACGACGCGCCATAGCCGGGGGGTAGAGAGGATGATATCCCTCCAGTGGCGGCATACCAGCATAAGGGGCGCCCAAGAAACAGTGCATGGCAGCGTTGTGCATCTGCCGCTTCCGATGGAACAGGGCTTGGCGAGAAGGAAAATTTCTACAAAGAGCTCGTTGGGGAGAGAATTGACCGGGGCCGTGTTGTTCCACTGGGCTTTGAGAGTGGGGCGTCTGTTCCATATCCTGGCGATTTTCGCACCATCTGCATGAGAGCGGACACTGGTACGGGCCGTGAGGTCAAGGCACGGCGGGACGGACGCGAGGGTTGGAGACTCCGAGGTAGATGACCTGGGATCCATTTGGCACAGACCCGAGAGGCCGCTCTAGTTCGACGATGTTAAACCGACGTTAGTATAGCATGGTGTGAATTCTAGCGTGAACTTACGTGGTTCCAGTGGCGACGTGCGGAAGAGATGAAAGACCTGAGAGACGCTCTGCAATGGAGTGCGGGACCTGAAGATGAATGGTTTGAGAACAAAGGAAAGGAACAAGGAACACGCCTAGGAGTCCATACCAGAGGAGAGAACAAGGGCCTCCCCATTTACTACTGTCTCTTTGAAAGCCCGTCAAGGTGATCAGTGAAGTTTTCCTTTACACTTTGAACAACAAGGTCGATGGTCGACAGCAGGCCGGAATAGGCGCTCAACTGGGAAGACACCGCAACGTCCGTCGTCCACCAGTTCAGGGAGATGAGGACAAGCGCGAGCTGCCGCAAGTCTAAAATCCATGAAATATTATACACGTGAACCGAAGACAAACACACCGGTCAATCTTCCTCTATAGCGTCGCCTGCCTCTAACCCCTTCGCGTCCCGCCGGGTCTCCTCGTCCTCCAGCGCCATGGTGTCCTCCGGCTCATCCTCGTCTCCTTCCTCGTCCTCCATCTCCTCGTCCACATCCTCGCCACCATCCTCTTGGTCTTGGTCCAACATCTCCTGATCCTCATCAACGTCCTCCGATGGCCGTTGTTCATGGCCTGCCTCAGCCACAGGCTGCGCAACGGAGGCTGGAGGTCGGATGTGGATGGTAGGGATATGTTGTTGGTCCGGGTGATCAGACGAGGCAGCTGCCTTGCCCTTACCCTTGGGCTTGGACGCGGCCGATGCAGACTCGGGCGTGTCTTTTGCTTTTGCTTTGCCTCCCTTCCGTTTGTCTGCTCTTTGCATTTCCCGGTACGCTGAAGGGTGATCAGGAGAAGAAGTGTGAACGCTAGGAGAGGGAAATGCGCGTACTTGGTAGCTCCCCTTGGATAGACTTCGCAATGTCGTTGAATTCTACAAGTTCGAGAGCTTTGAGGACGTCAGTGGCGGAGATGCTCTTGTGTTGTTTTGAGCTCGCCACTTCGTGTGCTCTATTACGCGTAAGCTTAGTCCGGGTAAGACTGATTGTTTGCGGAATCCTTCTCACGTTGCAGCTGAAAGTAGGCAGAGTTCAGCTTCGAGACTTAGTTGGTCCAAGCGTATAGAGGCAGCGTACCAAGGTAGTTCACGAAGACGGTGGATGCCTTCAGGATGGACAGGATTACATCTTTCGAGAATTTCGTGTTCTCTGGGACCTGACTTATGACTGAGCGTTGTTCAAAGCATACGAAACGTATGAACGCGTAAAACGCGTCGAAGTCGATGCTCACCTGCGACGCACGCGCCAACTTCATGATCAAACTGCGGGGCAGCTCGAAACTGTCTATGCCATCCGAGACGGCATCCTGCTGAGCCTGGGCAGTCGACGCTCCTGCTGTAGCCTCTTTGGCCCTCGGCATGATCAAAGAGAAGAGTTTGAGACGCCAAAATGCAGGCAAGGAAAATGGGGTGGTGGTAGGAAGCCGGGAGAGTCGGTTCCTCTTCGCGTGGTCGGCGAGCGTTCTCAGCCACCAGCAGCCACCCTAGCGCTGGCGACGGCGACACGTTCTCTGCTCATCTCTTCCACGACCTGCTCCCCGGTCAGCGTTCACTTCTCAGACGGTCGGTATGGGTGCTTTGAATGGTATCTTTTGTAAACTTACTCGAGATCTTAGGGCTCGTGGCAGGGCGGCGCTCTTACCGACGACAATTTCCTGAGGAACTAGGTGCGCTGTGTGTTGTTCCTTGCATTTTCTGAAGTGACCTCTTCTCGAAAGATCAATGTTCACATAATCCATACTACGCCGTTCACTCTTCATTATCTAGACACATGGCCTCCAAGGGACTCTCGCTCCTATTATGGGTATTCCTCGTACACCTCGCTGGAATCTACCTCTATACTCGAGGCTTCCTCCTCACCCGGTTGTCCCTCTCAGACACCACCGACTGCCAGGATGGAAGCTGTACCATTTCCCCCTCCCACAGAAGAGCCGTGGTGCTCGTCATTGATGCGCTTCGTTTCGACTTCCTTAGCCCTAACCCGCCCGAGCCAGTTTCCCCCTACCATCACAATGTCCTTCTTCTCCCCCAGGAACTCTCGGCTGCTCAGCCCACCCACTCCCTCCTCTTCGAAATGTTCTCTGACCCACCAACGACCACTCTTCAAAGATTAAAGGGCATTACAACGGGGTCCTTGCCGACCTTCATTGACATGGGCTCAAACTTTGGAGGATCATCTATTACGGAGGATTCATTTATTGGACAACTCAGGTCGGCGGGGAAGAAGGCGAGTCTCGTTGTCTACCGAGTCATTGTCTTTACTCCTTCATAGCTTCTGTCGAGAGCCATGTCCGTTTCACTTCTTCTGTGTTATTAAGCGCTCGTCGTGTTAGCAACGCTACACGATGCGTTGTTCATGAGTTCATCTTATTTCTTCTACTTTTTGTCAGCGTTCAGAGTACTGGTTGCGAAACTGACTTCGCTAGTGACAGATCGCTTTTATGGGAGATGACACGTGGACAACCGTCTTCCCCGATTCCTTCGAGCCCAACATGACATTTCCGTACGACTCTTTCAACGTCGAGGATTTACACACTGTCGATGAAGGTGTCATTGAGCATCTATTTCCCCTTCTCCAAGACAAGAGTCCTTCTTGGGATGTCATCATCGGACATTTCCTTGGTGTCGACCACGTTGGTCACCGACTTGGTCCGGATCATCCCACCATGAAGACAAAGCTTACGCAAATGGACGTCGTGATGCGTCGGGTCGTCGAGTTGCTGGATGACGACACACTCCTCATCCTTATGGGAGACCATGGGATGGACAGGAAAGGCGACCACGGCGGCGACGGTGATCACGAGACTTCTGCCGCACTCTGGGTTTACAGCAAAGGCCCGCAGCTCGTCCACCCCGAAGCTTCCATTCCTGATTGGCTCCTCACCAGCCGTATTTTCCCTGGGGCCGCGGTCGAGCACCGACATATCCAACAGATCGACCTTGCACCGACGCTGTCTTTGGCCCTCGGTCTTCCCGTCCCTTTCAACAACCTCGGCACCATCATCCCTGAACTCTTCTGGCACGATAAGCCCGGTTCACAATACACCCGAGCACTTGCTCTCAATGCGAAGCAGGTCAACCAGTACCTCGACACGTACCGCGCGAGCCCGTCGGGGGGAGAGCTTGACAATGCATGGGGCGAGCTCGATCGCACATGGAGGACCGTGGATTTCGAAGCGCACACCACCGACAGAGAGGCGCAGTGGCTCGCCATGACGATGTACACTCGTTTTGCCCTCGCAGCCTGCCGTCAACTTTGGGCCCAGTTTAATGTCTCATTAATTATACTTGGCCTCGTCGTCTTAGTCACGAACACGGTCGCAGCGACGCTCGTCTACTTCAAAGTTGGCGCGCTGCAGGACAAATGGGAAAGCTGGGCCGCAGGAGCAACGTGGTGGTACACCTTGAGTGGGGTCGGCGGAGCTTGCCTTGGATCCGTCGGATATCTGGCCGCGTCTCGCTTCGTGAAGGGGCTTGGTTTCGTAGAAGCTCTGCTCTTTGGCGCATCGTTCGTATCCTCCC
This sequence comes from Ganoderma boninense, assembly GCA_002900995.3. Lineage (NCBI taxonomy): Eukaryota > Fungi > Basidiomycota > Agaricomycetes > Polyporales > Polyporaceae > Ganoderma > Ganoderma boninense. Next base: position 2,447,203 of record CM035314.1, on the reverse strand, counting down.
TTGCGACCATCTTCTCTGCACGGCCATCACTTTCTATACCGTCTTTCCGTTCGGTCACGTCCATCCCCTTGCCGCTTATCCTTCATGCTGCGGCATTCGCGTCGAACTCATTCACGGTGTGGGAGGACCGCATCGTCACCTTCCTCCTGGTCTCCTCCGTCGCACCCTCCGTCCTCGTCGGCTTTACTGCACCGACATCTCGACTGCGCTACCGCATCCTCGGATTTTCCGCACTCTTCGCGCTCTGCGTGCGGTTGATGGCGGTGAGCACTGTCTGCCGGGAGGAACAACAGCCCTTCTGCCACGTTACGTTCTTCGCGTCATCGTCTCTGCCTTCCCCTCCTCCGCCGGTGTTGTTACTCTCGGTGCCTATCGCGCTTCTGCTGCCTTACACCACAAGGCGGTTCCTCAAGATTTCCAAGTCCGACAGAGGGACAGCGGCCATTGTAATCCCATGGATCCTCCCCGCCGTCCTGCTGCTGGGCAGCTCCTTCTGGATACTCGAGCACTTCGATTCCTCGGAAGCGTTCGGTCCCGAATGGGCAGGTGCGCTTCGCCTCGCACGGACGTGGTGCGCACGGCTAGCGATGGCCAGCGTGCTGTTGCTCGGTTACGCGCTATGGTACCTCGTCCCCCTCTGTCTGGAGATCTCGACCGAGACCAAGCCCGATTCGACTGCACCCGGCAAAAACACGCGCGAGGTGACCGTGCTCGGGTTCGCAAACGCGTTCGGGGCGCCCTACCTCGTCTTCTGGTGCCTGTTCCTGGGGCTGCTGTACCCCACGCTGCAGCTCACCGGACAGGCGGCCCTCTCTCTCGCCGCGATCGCCGTGCTCGCGCACCTCGAGGTCGTCGACAGCGTCCGCGACGTACGCGGCCTCGAGGCCGTCTTCGCGTCTGGGAACCCGTCCGCGATACTGGACAACGACGCGCTCCGGACGCCGAGCGTCCCCCTCCGCTTCTCTGAGGTCGCGCCGCTGGCGACGCTCGCGGTGCATGCCTTCTTCGCCACTGGCCACCAGGCCGCGATCCCGTCCATCCAGTGGAAGACGGCGTTCGTGCTGACGCCGACGCTCACGTACCCACTCTCGCCCCTCCTTGTCATCCTGAACTCGTTCGGCCCGCACTTCCTCATCTCGCTCGCGGCCCCACTCCTCGCTCTTTGGAACGTCGCCCCGCTGCCTCAGCCTGCGGTGGACATCAAGGCACGCGCTGACGCAGTCCGTGCGTCGCTGGGAACGATGCTGTACCACGCGACGCTGCTCCTCAGCAGCGCGACGTGTGCGGCGTGGCTCCGGCGGCACCTGATGGTGTGGAAAATATTTGCGCCGCGGTTCATGCTGGCAGCTGCGACGCTGCTTGTTGTCGACCTAGCGGTCTTGTTCGGAGTTGCGGTCGGGGTGGGGCGGGTGTCAAGCAGGGTGTCAAGGCTGTTCGCCGCGATGAACCAAGGCGCAAAATAGTTCGGGCCGGGGGTCTTGTCTGCCATACCTGGTCAAGGCTGAGGAGTCTTGCGGCTTGGAGGGCGACTCGAGGGCTTGTTTCGGAGGTGGATGGCTTGGATGTCGGGAGGACTGATCTGTGATAGAAATCGCGGTCGTTGTGATAGACTAGCGTAGATTGCGCTAGTGCGAGATTATGCACGACGCCTTTTGTATCCCCGCGGTGCAGAACGTTCAGTGGGGGAGGGTGCAGTGCATTTTGGATCACGAGTGCGATGCTGCTCGCTGCGTCGATCGCTCGCACTAGGCAAATTGGGAAAGCGTAGTATTCATTTGCGCCTTGCGCCCGACGTTCCGAGTATATCGACGTTCCCCCTCCCCTTCTTGTCCGCAATCACTTATTGTCCGCCTAATCGACGGTGAGAACAAAAGGGTGAGCCATCGGCGGCTCCGGCCTCCCCGTGATGGCGGATCTAGCGCGCAAATATCATTCTCTGCAGCGTCTGTCCGTCCAGCGTGCTTTCGCACCAGCCGCCACCAGTACATGAACCTGATATGCATGGCCATGTGTCACCCTAGAACTCTATAGTATACCGGCCTCTGCCAATCTTTGTGGTCTGCCTTCCTTCTCCAGATATCTGCCCCAATTGTCTTTCTTCCTCTCTCTCCTCTGCTACCTCTACCACGTCGAACTCCGCACGGTCCCAATCTCTCCAATTCTGCCCCGCATTCCTACCTCAGGATCGCACGACTCTCGAACAAGACACGCCCACACGCCCACACGCAAGCTGCCGAGGTCTATCGTCCCGGTCATGGGGAGCATCCGCATCCCGAATTTCCCGGCGTTCTGCAACCCACACTTCGAATTACGGTGCAATGGGCACTGTCATTCTGTCACGCTCTCGTCAGAGAAGTGGGCCCTCGCGAATCCCCTCTTCCTTGATGCGGAGGAAGAGTCTCGCCTGCCTGGGGCACGATTCGGCCTCCTGGCTGCGCTCTGCTTTCCCGCATGCGACGCGGGACAGCTTCTGTCGATCGCCAAGTTCCTCATCATCCTAGTGCATTGGACAGACCGACCACGGTCGTTGTACGCAGACGAGGAGATCTTTGACCCGTGAGTGCTACTCTGTTTCGGCTTGAGCAACGCCAACCCCGACCCCATCCCCGTCCCCCGCCCGTCGGCTTCCCGCGTCCACCGGGCATTGCGCCTACGGCCGCACCAAGTCCTCCGTGCCCTAACGTTAAGTTTTGTCAATCGCTGAGCTTTCAACATTCTTTAGGATATGGACACGGTCGTTCCGCCCCACTACTCGCCGCGACTGGCAAAAACGCTTTCAGCGACATCTAGCGGCGTTCCGTCTCGGACAGGCGATCACCATACGGGACGCCGCGAATGGCGTCGTGCCAGATCTGGAGTCGTACATAGCAACCAAGCGCGATGCGGTCGGTGTCAAGATGCTCCTCGACCTGGTCATCTACGCCGGCGGATTGTGGATACCGCCTCAAGTTTACGAACACCCTACGTTACGACGACTCCGGCAAGATGCCGGTAATATTATTTCATGGGCAACCGTACGCTACACATCCACTGAGAGCTCAGGCATTCGGGACTGACTCAGGCCACCACGCAGGACATCGCGGCATACGCGCAGCATCCACACACGTCAAATCTCATCGTCGTTCTCATGACAGAGCGGAAGCTTGCCCCGCAGGGCGCAGTTCACTTCGCGGGCAATCTCATCAAGGAGACCTTCTGCACGTTCCTCGAGAATGAAGCACAGGTGCCCGTGTTTGGCGAACGGGACGATGACGTACAGGCGTACGTACGAGGCCTCCGTGATTGCGTCGCTGGCACGCTGCACTGGCTCTACGAGACGGATAGGTTCTTCGGGGAGGCCGGCGAGGACGTCCGGTCTTCCGGTTGGGTCTTCGTGTCATGACAGCTACCGTTGCCATGCTCGCACACGCCGAACCTTTCACGATTATATCACGCTGACGTCGCTGTTATGAACTTGCTTTCGTATATCTGGACTGAACATATTGCATATTCGTTCGCACGCATTCTTACCTCGTGTCGTCGGGGTTAGACCACTATCACGCATTGATTCGCTAACATCATCATTAGCGTCACGATTATCTATTACGCATACTCAACATCCCATAGTCTCATCCTGCTCATATTGTCTCTCCCCTCGTCGTACCACTCCTCATCAGTACTGTTTTCATAGTCGCATTTTTGTACATCCGATAGATATGCATTTGGCTCCGAGCTAGTGGTATGATCTAAATGAATTCTGTAGGATTTTCACGAGGCCTCTCATCTCTACTACATACGTACCACCTTTCTCAGATTAATCACCGGTCGCCTACTTGCATACCAGACCATGTCATTTCAGCTGGAATTGTCTCTTCTACCCTGGTCATCCTTTTTAACACGAGGTTACTTTCGTTCGCGATCATTGGCCATACCATATGGCTAGCGCCAGGACTGGGACAGCTGCGCCGGAAGGGGCCGGTGCGACGTAGCACGTCAATATTCAACAATGTGCGAACGACTGCAGGCAGCACTATTGCAGAGACTTGCAGAGTCATCTTGACTTCAAATTATCGACCTGGACACCTTGTTGGTCTACTTTGACACCAGCCTATCTACCACTCACTACCACCCTGCGATCGTTCAATAAACCTTTCATTTTGACGTAAGTCCGCCGTCCTGGAAGTTGAAAGAGCTCTCATTGACTCGGCCGCCTTCGCAGGAACGTGGTGGCCCGGGAAAGAAGCCCTGCCATGTCGTCTTCCAGGTCAACCACACCTTCCCACCGCAGGGTGAGCTCGGAAATATCCTCTTCTCGCTCGACTAGTACCTACGGTCAAGTCATCGAGAGACCATTCCGCCTACCCTCAGTCCTTTCCGAGCATTCAATGATGCAGCAGAGTCTCTCTTCGGTATCTCCGTCGAGCCCTCAGTCGCGAACCAGCACACAGTCACATACAAGCACCCAATCTTATGTCCAGTCTGCTTCGCCGCAACCCGAATCCCCAATCGGCGACGCCTTCGACCCCATCCGCGACCAGGTCGCGCACACCATCGTCCTCCGTGCACTCCGCAAAGCCGAGGTCGTCGACGGGACAAAAGTCGGCGTTGTCCTCACCCTGCCGCACCAGGACGGCGAGCAGTTCCTCAAGGTGGTCGCGTCCCGCCTGAAGCGCGCGATGCTCCCGAAGCAGGAGTCGTACCTCTTCGTCCTCGCCCTTCCCCTCCCCGGGCTCAGCCCGATGCTGATCTGCAGCTCATCCGAGGGGCTCGCCGAGCGCGCGGGGCTCGTCGTGAGCTCGAAGTTCATGGGCCGCATCGAGCGGCACGAGCTGCGGCACGGGCGCTGGGGCGCGCTCGTGCGCGACCTGTGCGGCACGACGTACGACGAGGCCGCGTTCTGGGACGCCGTGCGCAAGGCCGCGCGCCAGCCCATCGACCCGCTCGTCCCGCCCCCGGGGTCGCGCAGCATCGCCCAGGTCCTCAAGGACGCACGCGCACGCCTGCAGCGCATCACGCCCCAGCAGGCGTACGACGAGCTGCAGGACCCGACTGTGCCGTGGCCCGTCGTCCTGGTCGACATCCGCCCGGAGGCGCAGCGGCTCGCGTGCGGGAGCATCGCGGGGGCCCTCGTCGTCGAGCGGAACGTGCTGGAGTGGCGCTTCGACCCGCGGTGCGCTGCTCGCCTGCCCATTGCGGACCGCTTCGACCTCCGCGTCATTATCTTCTGCCAGGAGAGCTACACGTCGTCGCTCGCTGCTGCGTCGTTGCACGACCTCGGAATGCTCAACGCCACGGATATGATTGGAGGATATGCGGCGTGGAAGGGGGCGGGTTTGCCTGATGAGGTGGAGATGTCGTCGACAGCCGCGCCTACGGAGGGTAGGATATCTGTCCCTGTCCAAGAGGACGACTGACTGTGTCCAACCGATCCCATTCCTGAAATATGCTGAGATTAAATTGCGCAGTGTAGTTTTCGTCTAGATGCTCCGTGTACTTTCAGTGCTGGCAAAATGGAAGCTGTGCCAATACCTCGCAGCCCGTACCGTATCCTCTGCTTCAACTTATAGATACTTATACTGAGACCTAAACACCAGAGATCAAGCACATGTAGTAGCAGATGCAGCCGATACCATGCACCCCACATATCTCAATCCAGGTGTGCTTGGGGACGTGACAAGTGGTTAATCTTACTTCCACTAGCCTGCAGCACAGAGCAAGTTCATTTACGTTGAGCTGTATTCGAACCGGATCGCTTCAGCAAAACGCGTACCACGTGAGCCAACGCGACACGCGTCAGACGCGTCCTGCGGAGTTTGAATTGAACACCCATAAATCCCCACCCCCCGAAATCTTCATTCGTTCACTCCTTGATCTCGTTCCACCCACTCGCATCCTGCTGTAAGTTGATAGCATAGTCAATAACAACGACTGGCGATACTAATCAGAGGCTGTATGTTAACTCAGGGACTTCTGGCCCACCGTCGGGGAAGAAGGAGGGGCAATCCTGCGCGGTGAGTGCATATATGCGCTCCCTGTCAGTTCGTAAATTTTCAGCGACTATATGCGCGGGAGGGCTACAGTCCCTTGTAAGACGCATCCTAAACCCAAGGTATGTTCTATCCAGGTCCTTGAATCGCGTGAGTGAGGGGAGCCTCTACCTGTCGCCCTCTCGATCGGCGGGCGAGGACGCAGTGGAGCAACCGCATACAAGCTGTACGGGCAGTGAAGGTTCCACTTCTTGCCAGAGGCTCACCGCATCACGTTTCCACGTGTCTGGGGCACTGTAGAATTTCTGGAACGTGACCGCCGGATTCAGATATAAGTTCACGAGATCGGCGCACGACCGGCTCCAAAAACAGCTTGATGGACAGTGACTTTGAATGAACGTGGACTTTTTGCAAGGGGTGAGATGTCCAGCAGCACGACGCACCACGTAAGATTCGGTGTGAACTATATTGAGGCAAGTGACAGGTAAGCCCCAGATGATGTGAAAACCCGTCAGCCCGGGTTCGAGAGCGAATCGAGCACCATAAGGTGGACCAACGCACGGAACTACTCCTTCAAAATAACCACTTCATGGGAGGCGTGCAGATATGTATGAGTGCCATGATTGCACATACCATCCATTGACCCTAATGACTCCCAGGCTGATCTACAAGCGTACACCGAGCATCCCATGATAAAATAAAAACTCGTCCGGCGACCACCCTAAGCCCCCGTTCTGGCAATGCGGGCGTCGCGGTCTGCGGTAGTTGTGCACGCGATGCTCGTTCCGGGGGACAGCACGAGCGGGAGCGCGGCACAGCTAGACAAGTGGAACGGACGCGTCAGAACCTGAACCACAACCACGAAACGGACAAGCCGCGCGACAGAGACGGGACATCCACGCACATCAAGCCGGTGTTGCACGGGAAAGTGACGAAGCGGCCGTTCGCACACTGCGCGAACTGGGTGCCGACGCACGCGTTCTCGCCCGACGTGCACGGCGAATTCGCGCTCAGGCTCGCAAACTTTTGGCTAGAGAGAGCGAGAGGGGGAATCCGATCGTTTGGTAAGTGCCATCACTTGACGATGAATCCTCGAGCCACAACAGCAACGGGATTGGGATCGGGATTGGGAGACGTACTTCAGGTTCCTGGCGTCGATGCCGTTCTGGAGAAGGAACCCGGCGCGGGGCATGTTGACCGGGGTGGCGGAGACGGCCGCGGCGAGGGCGATGGCGACGACAGCAGCGAACTTCATGGTGAGGTCAGGCCGTGAAAGAAGGGGGCGGTCTACGCAGGTAGAAGCGGGAAAGGGAGAAGGTCGTAGGGAATGTGCAGGCGGACGCCGGGTCGCTGGGGAGTCTGGCCCTGGTGCACCATGGATTTATACTGACCGTAAAGTGCAGTGGCCACGGTCAAGCAAAACCGTTCCTGCCGGCCCTCAGCCCTCGGAGGATTTGCCGAAGGCTCGGACGCGGATATGTCATGATTCGATGACATCCATCCTGGACTCGAGAGATTGGCACACTGTGTATGGATTCAACTGATGTTGATGGTGAGAGCGGTCTCTAGGTAGAGCAAGCCCGAGGATTGCCGTGTGTGATTGGCCAAGACGGAGAACGTCGAAGCGTGGGCGAGCGTTGAGTACCCGGCACAGCCGCAACTCGACGCGACATCATGATCGCCTCTCCGAGTTCGGGATCAAAAGACGGCCGAGGACACTCGCAAGCAACAGGCGGCTTCGTCATGATGGCGGTTCACATCTTCAGCTGCTGTCGATCTCACCGTTCCTGTTCATGGTAGAAAGTCCAACGTTGTAGTTGAAAACCCGCTCTATCGATATAAGACAAAAAAGCTCATGACAGTACCAACGGAACGACTCCGAGTCCTGCAGCTGCTCAGGCCCATGTGCATCTCACGTATCCAAATCATCAAACCATCAACACGATCCACTCACACTACAACATCCCCGTCTCTACCACGTCCTTATCGTTCTTGGTGCACCGTCCTTCTTGATCGCTACCAAGGGAATCCTGAACTTCCTCAGCTTTTGGCTGTTGCAACGTAGGGACAACGTCGGAAGACGTCGACGACCCGCCGCTTGCCTCAGTCGCGGCGTTAATGTTCGTAGGGCGGACATTACCCTCGCCGTCGACGTCCCGTACGTTCCTCATATGGTCCTCCTCAGCCGCCTGAGACTCGGCCTGTTTTTCCATCTCCCCGACGACCTCCCCGATCTGACATGTCGTCCTCATCGGTACGCCCGGCTGTTCTGACGACTCTCCCCCCGATGACGATAACGGCACGAGTGCATTCGCGACCACCGCGCCCGCAACGAGCGCCGCACCGAGCACGGCCTCGCCTACGCCATGTGCGGCGTCCGCCAAGGAGTGCATTCTCTTCTCCGCGCCGCGAGACACGCCACTGGCCATATCCGCGAGCCCGTGCGACGCCGACTGCAGGCGGAGCGCACCGATCCGCTGGGCCGCACCAGCGCTCTCTTCAGCAAAGGAGCGCGAGACCTCGTCCGCGGCGGCGCCGAGACCGTCCTTGAGGAGGCCGTGCTCGACCAGGACGCGCTCGAGGTCGTCCTGGAGGGACGTGGCGTCCGAGTTGGGGGGCGCGCCATCTGTATCTGCGGCGTCTGGTTCTGGCTCCGGGAGGACGATCGCGACGAAACTGTAGGAACGTGACGCATGAGCGGGCTGCATCAGGACTACAGAGTAGGTTGGGAACACGGCGGAAGGCGAGACGGGCACTGCTTACCCTTCAGAGGCCCCTTCCGACACCGGCTTGAAGACGTACGTGCGGGGGTCATTGGCGAGGGTGCCGAATAGGGTGTGTTTGGACAACAGGAAAGAGGACTTGCCGACTGTCAGGGTGAGAACCGATTCCGGTACCTCCTCCGGCCCAGACTGAGGCACGACGACGACGGAAAGCGTCCCCTCCGACAGTATGGCGATCTTCTCGTCGAGTACTTGCGCAGCGACGCACCGAGGGATGGTCACCAAAGGCTCCCCAGCGTCGCCGCCCCTGCGCATCCACGAACCCGCACAGTCCCCGGGCCACGCCAGCAGGAGCGAGAAGATAACGATGAGTGATGCATAGCGAATACAAGACACACACAGAACGAGCCCTACAAAGCGATGTGCTCCCCCGTCCCCTGCCCCTTGCTCGTGCTCGGGTCGCTCAGGCTGGGCTGGAGCAGCCCGTGGGCGATCAGGACCTGCTCGAACTTGGTCTGGAGCGCGGACAGCCGTGAGTTGTCCTCCTCCACGCCCTCCGGCAGCGTGATCTTCACGAATCTGTGGCCCCCCAGAGTCAGCTGTGGGGCACCGGCTCTATCCGTGACGACTGACGTACCCGCCCTTGACGCCCTCGATCTCTGGGCTGAAGACGTACGCCCGCGAGTCGCCCTCGAGCGTCCCGAACGTGGTATCGTGGTGGAGCGAGAACCCCGCGCTCCCGACAGTGAGCATGAGGTCGTGTTTGGACCCCGCTGAGGCGGGCAGGAGGTTGAGATCCCCAGCGCCGAGGGTGACGCTGGACTGGCCGAGGACGTGGTGCGCGGTCGCGCCTGGAATAGTGACGAGCGTGTCGTCCATTGCGGAGGGTGTTGTGTGCGGACGCTGCTCTGGATGTTGGACAGCGAAAGGGCAGGTGTGTATGGATGGGTGGTGAGGGTAAAGGGGTGAATACTGAGCGAATGGTAACTGGAAGGTGGCTCTGGGGAGTTAGCCTTGCGGTTGCGTCATAGGCTCACCTAACCCTAATTTGGGTGTCCCAAACCACGTCCGCCCACAACGAACACTCAACCTCTCCACAGGTCGAAAAGATCATCTTGGATAGAGCTATGAAAACGTATACACCTCTAGGTCAACGTAACCTTCCTCTCCGGACTGCACAGGACATGCATCAGCGCACGCGTCTCCGTCAGCCAAGACCAAGACTCCAGCGCGAGAAATAAACCCACCCTCATCCCAATCAGCCGATCCTGGTCAATCATGAACCCCGTATAGTCCACCACGTCGCGCACGCCCAGCCTCGTCGACACCGCGTACGGGAGCCGGCTGACCACCGGGTACCGGAACACCTTCCCCGGCTCTGTCACGTGTTCCTCGTCCACCATCTCGTACTTCGCCTTCGCATGCCCGTCCTCTGCGCCCAGCTTCTCCTCGCCCGTCGTGTCGACGGGGTCGTCGCGCCGCTTCGGGTGCACGTTGAAGTCGAGCATGCGCATTACCATCTCCCCGTCAGCGTCGCCCTCGCGCAGCGGGATCGGCGGGAAGATGATGCGCTGCCCGTGGACATATCTGCAAAACGACAGTGCGTCATAAGTATCCAGCTCGGGCGCGCAGGCATGCGAAAGACCGTGACAATGCTCGTGGGAGGATTCGGACGGAACGCACCTCAGCCACTGGAAGGGCGTGATCCAGTTCCAGTTCACAAAACGCGTGTGGTCCGGGCCCCAGTCGTCCCACTGCTTCGCGACGACCTCCTCCTCCCCCTCAGAACCCGAACGCACCCCAGGGGGAGCGGGAATGTGGGACAGCAGGTAGCGGTTGTGCAAGAAGAGGTAGTAGCTGCGTGACAGATCGCCGTAGAGGAGCGACATCATGTGGACCTGCGCGTCACGCGAAGTCTCGAACAGCCGCCCCGGCGTCGGGTGCGCGACGAACGGTGCCGCGTGCGTCAGGACCCGCCGCGGGGTCACCCCGAGCACGGTCGGGGGCAGGGCGAGGATGGCGACCTGCGTCGAGAGAGGCCGGCGGTCGTCGACGACCGAGGGCGATTGCGCGGCAGCGGACCGAGACTGAGACTGAGAGGACGGCGCGGTGTGCTCGTCGGTGTCGGCATCGGCGTCGCTGAAGGTGTAGAGCTCGATCGAGCCGCAGCCGGTCGTCACGGTGATCATGTAGGCGCGGTTCGAGATGAACGCGAAGTCGTCTGTGCCAGTCGGCAAGTCGAACCCGATGCAGTTCTGCACGACGGTAAGTAGGAGTCAGCGGATTGTGGGAGGCATTGAACGAGGAGTCGAGCTCTGAGATCTCACCACGAGGGTCTTGCCCGTCCGCCAGTTCCATATGATGAGACCAGGCCCATGTACCCAGAAGAACGCGCCGATGACATCGTCCACGATCTGGATGAACAAGTTTGCGACCTGGAACGGGACGGGTGCCTGGAGCAGCGGAACGCGGGCGTTGGGGTGCGGCTTGTTTGTGCTGATGGTCCGCAAGAGGACAGTGAAGCTTAACCCAAGGAGATGACTTCAGAACACTGTCAGCTCGGAAGAGAAGCAAGGAAACCCTCTTCGGAGCGTCTGGGGACAGCACGGACCATACTTGACGCCGATTCATGCTCGTCTCGGAGGATGGGTCCATATGCAGGATTAAAGATGGCGTACCTCGCAGCGCCGTTCGCAATGACCAGTGCCATGAGATCCTGCGACGGATCGATCGCAAAGTCCCGCATCCGCACTCCCAGGTCTTCTCTCTCCACGGTCCTAGCCTCGTCAGTGCTCGTGGGTAGCCAGGTGAGCTGGAGGTGCCGTGACCCAGGGAAAGTCATTGCCCATGGACGACGCAAAGACTCCATCGACGAGCTCGTACGCCTGGCAGAAAGCTGGGACAGTGACAGGCGTAATTTGGGTCCAATTGAGGTATCGCCATCTTGCACGGCGCTGAAGGAGGAGCTTGAGGCGTTCCGAGGTAGGTAAATTGCAGCCGATGCCTTCTACGAGTCCGTCTGCCCCGAGCTCAATGAGGTATTGAAGCTCGAGCGAGTCCTTCACGACTTCACGAATGGGTTTGCAGATCTGAGGTTTGATATGACGAAAGCGCAAGATGGTTTTGAATGAATTGCTCACCTGGGTGGAACGCACAAGCGTCTTGTAATCCAGATACTTGAAACATTCGACCAGCAGCTCTCCAGGCAGCTCAATGAAACAGGCCCGAGGCATGACTGTAGCAAGCTAGACTCACACTAGGGACTAGCAGGCACTCGAAGCCGGCCCGTTGGCCCTGGTTTGCGCCTGGTTGCGCAGGGGTTTCAATCTCAGCCAGAATTCGGCAAGATTAGATTGAATGAAACTGCTCCGCTGTGCTAACCGATCGAAGCACCCAAGTCCGAGTCTGAGCCTGCTCTTTGGGCTGATAGGAAGATAGGCCAATTTATACTCCCCGCGCAGACACTCTCTGGAGGCTTCAAAGGAGGTCGCATAAACATGTTAGCGGATATTGTGATAAGGAAAGAAGTCTCGGCGAGGGGGACGTCCCACGGTCACCGGGACACCTGACGCTCCGTCGACCTCCATTGGGACGTTTTGGGTCATAAGCGACGATAAGTAACCTCCTTCCTCTCCTCACCTGTCATGATGCACAGCGGATTTACATCTTCCCAAGCAGATTTGACGGCCGTCTCAAGGGCCGAAGCGATGTCTGGCGACTGCCAGACCGCTGCAGTTCAGCACACACCTCAGCGACGTTGACCAGCCGACCGAGTAATGAGAGCAAACCCCAGAATGGTGGTCAGCAGTTGGTCAGCGGCCACAGTCTATCTGAGCTGAACGGACGGCTATCAATTTCCCCTCAATTTCCCTGCAAGACCAGCGAGCGTCCCTCGGGAGCCCCACGTTATCTTGCCCGCAATTTAGTATTTATGCTCGGAAGGATGCCTCTGTTCTTTCCGGCTCAGCCTCCCGTCTCTTCACCCGTCCATTCCGACTCAAAACCATGTCCGCAAGAGAGCCCTCCACGGTGGACTCGGAGAAGAACGATGGTGCACCAATCGCTGGGGAACTCGATGATGAGATGGAGCTGGCGCGCATGGGATACAAACAGGAACTCAAGTGCGTAAGCCCTCCTCTTCCTCGTCGTCTCCGACACCGAACGCTGACGAACTATATATGGCGGGCGCAGGCGTGATCTGACCCTGATGCAGGCGAGTGTTTGGTCTCGGTGGTCCCCGTCGGGACACGCACGCGAGCTTCGTGGTTAACGATATTGCGGCAAACGCAGAACTTCGGTGTGTCCTTCTCGATCATCAGCGTCATTACTGGCATTCCTTCCTTGTTCCTTTATGGCCTGGTGCGTGCGGATCGTTGCGTGTTGTATGGACGCAAGTGGAGGCTGAGATTGCGTGATCGTGTGACCGTGTAGAACACTGGAGGGCCAGCTGTGATGGTTTGGGGATTGGTTGTGGTTGGTGAGTTATTGCGTCCTGCTTCGATTATTGTGTATGCTTCAACAAGCTGGTCAGCGGTCTTCACTTGTATGGTCGGGCTGGCCATGGGTGAGGTATGCAGTGCACATCCAACGAGCGGCGGGCCATATTTCTGGGCAGCCATGCTCTCCGACCCAAAACACTCTGCGTTCGCGTCTTGGGTCACGGGCTGGTTCAACCTCCTCGGGCAGGTCGCCGTCACCACCGGCATCAGGTACGAAATCTCTCCCCAGCCTCACCCAAATTCGCTCTTCATCAAACGTTCAACCTCCAAACAGCTTCGCCGCAGCGAACTTCATCTCGACGCTCGCGACCTTCGGGACGTCCTTCGTCCCCGAGCCGCGCACGACGATCGGCATCTACGCGGGGGTCCTCGTCTGCCAGGGCCTGATCAACACGTTCGGCGTGCACCTCCTCAAGTATATCAACAACATCTCGATCTGGTGGCACGCCGTCGGGACGAGCGCGGTCGTTATCGCGATCCTCTCGGCCGCGCCCACGCACCAGTCCGCCAAGTTCGTCTTCGCGACGTTCATCGACAACACGGGCGTCGGCGGCGTCGGCTGGGGCGAGCGCGCGAGCCACGCGTACGTCGTCGTCATCGGCATCCTCACCGCGCAGTACACCCTCACGGGTAAGCCCCCGTTGCCCCGGTTCTCGTTCTCCTCCGCATTTTGAGCATGATGACGCTAAAAACCGTACGATTCGTGGACAGGCTTCGACGCTAGCGCGCATGTGAGTCGCAGCACGTCCCGAGCCAAAGCGAACAAGCTGATAGGAGGGCGGGGCAGATGACGGAAGAGACACACAACGCGGCCATGGCGGGCTCCATCGGCATCATCATGGCCATCGGGGTCTCCGCCGTGCTCGGCCTGTTCCTCCTCCTCGGCCTGCTCTTCTCCATCCAGGACCTCGACGGCACGATCAACTCCCCAACCGGCCAGCCCGTCGCGCAGATCTTCCTCGACACCGTGGGGGAGAAGGGCGCGATCGTCCTCATGGTGGTGCGTACTGTTGACTGCGCGCGTTCATCCCGCGGCAACCCAACGGCGCTGACGGGGGACGGGGCGGGGCGGTCAGGTGATCGTCATCGGCGCGATGTTCTTCTGCGGGACGTTCTCGATAACGTCCAACAGCCGCATGATGTACGCGTTTTCGCGCGACGGCGCCATCCCCGGGCACAGGTTCTTCCACAAGGTGGACGAGAAGACCAAGTCTCCCATCAGGACCGGTATGTCGTCCCCCGCCTCCCCCCAAGGCTCCGATTATTCTTTATTTTCGGGCGCTGACGGCACGCTGCAGTCTGGCTGGCGTGCACGCTCAGCTTCATCCTCGGTCTCCCGAGTCTGGGAAGTTCGGTCGCGTTCTCCGCGGCTACGAGTATAGCCACCATTGGGCTGTACATCTCTTACGGTACGCACTACTCTGTCTGCATTCGGGCTTACAGCCGCTTATCGTTCACCGCTGCTCTAGGCATCCCCATCGCTCTGCGGGTCGTCTACGGCAAGCGGTTCAAGCGGGGGCCGTTCCACCTCGGGCCGTTCTCGTATCCCGTCGCGATCATCTCGTGCATGTGGATCATCTTCATCTCCATCGCCTTCATCCTCCCGCAGGCGAACCCCGTCGACTCGCAGACGCTAAACTACGCCATCGTCGCCGTGGGCATCGTCGTCACGTACGCGCTCGGCTTCTGGCTCATCAGCGCGCGCAAGTGGTTCACCGGGCCCGTCAAGCAGATCACAGGTAAGTCGAACTCTGCTTGTGTTCGGTTTTCAGAGCTAACGCGTGAATATGTCTACGTAGCTGCGGCAGAGGATACGAGCAGTGACGTAGTGGACACGAAGAGCGCGAAGGAGGCGGCGGAGACGATCCCGGTTTCCGAAGATCGAAAATCGTAGCGACGGCATGGATGTCAATGACCCATATATCCTTTGTACCGTGTAAAGTACTCGGGGGCTCCGAAATACCTGCCCCAAAACCCAAACCCTTAGATGCCATCCATCATCAACATCTAGCGTAACGAAGCTGAACAGACACACTAGTACTCCTCATACTCAGGTAGTAAATATGCCCTGTCCTCCTCTCTCTCCTGGATAGCCATCCCATTGACCTGAACATTCATTCACCGGAGCTAGCGCCGTCTTGACACACATTGTGTTTCAGACGGTCGACCACTTGAACCGAGACCACCTGCGCTGCATCCCGAGTTGAACATCGCGAAGGTTGACGCATGCCCCATCCTGTCTCAGGCCGTCTTCGCCTTCACACCTCCCCCCATCCCGACCCCGAGCACGAACGCCGCGCGGACCGCCCCAATCACCGCGTTCCCCGCCAAGTTCTGCCACTCCCCGCCCAGCCCACGCGCCGGGGTCCCCCAGGCGGCCCTCCCGCACGAGCTTCCGCGCCGTCGCGGCGGCCATGACGACGTCCAGCACGAGCGTGCTGCCCTGCAGCGCGCGCCACACCGGCACGTCGTTTGGGCGCGCACGGAGGAGCGTGACTTGGAGGCAGCTGAGCATCGCGAAGAACCCGAGCAGGAAGTCGAGCAGGAGCGCGGTCTCCGGCGCGGGGGGCACGCGCGCGGAGGGCGAGAGGCCCGCGAGGACTGCGTCTGGGCTGAGGAGGTGCGTCGCAACCCCCAGGGCGCAGAAGAAGGGGTCGACGAGCGTGAAGACGACGCGGTAGAAGGTGGGGATGGGCGAGGGCTTGGAGGACATGGTTTTCGGGCTGGTGCTGGCTGGTGTGCGCTCGGGGGGCTCTTCCTGCTGGAGCACGACGAGGATGTGCGTCTAGGGTACGGTTGTGTGCAGCTTTCAAAGGTATGGGTTTGCGGAGGGCACTGCACGACGGGGCTGCCTGGGATTCGGACGTGTTGAAGAACGCGGTCCAAGCCTGCCAGACGAGTCATTGCAATGGGCATTCGGCTCCGCTGCAAGGTAGATATCGGTGATCAAGGGTCGAAGGAGCTCGGTGAGGTGATGGGCTTCGTAAATCCGAGCTGCGTGACAGCAGAAGGCTCGACATGAACGTAATAGAAGGTTCAGCTTGGCAGCGGCTGGTTCGCGCGTCGGCCACCGAGAACCTCGGAACCGCAGAACAAGAAGTGGAATGCGGAGTCCAGAATCAGCAGCTTCAGCGTATCTAGCGCACCTGGGCGTTCCTCAAGTCCATAAGGCCTAGGAGGCGGGCCCCGTCTCCAGAAGCACCAGGCTTCAGTCATAAGGCGCAGCAGCAACCTTGCAGCCTTCTCCGCCCTGGGGGTGACCTAAGACACTGACCCTGGACGTAAAGGGAAGCTCAGGGTCGTCTGGGGCCCCAGAGAATGGTACCGGCAATCTTGCTGATGGGCTGCAGTCCACGTTACACACGTACACAGCCGTACACCGGGAAGCGGCGGAGATGCGACTGAGTACTTATTCCAGGACATACCAGGATTGCACACACGAAAGGCTCGCGTTCGCACTCAGCGCTGCAGCTGCGATCGGACTGCGTCGATGACTATAACTTCTCGACTCGGCCTTGCATTTCTACATAGCGTCCACAACAACAAAGTCCACAAACTACCACACAGAAGTCCACCAGCCGTGTACCGTAAGTCTGTACAGCACTCGTACATCTACGTGAAGACCACGCCAAAGCCGTCAACGCGTAAGAATGCAGTACGTACAGTACAGACAACCGCGCGCCGCTGGTGTTAGTAAGTCCGTCTCGGTACAACAGCACGGGAGGAAGGGGGGGAGGGGAAGCGAATACAAGAAAGCAGGGAGGAAGGGGGTACGGTAAGCACCGAGTACCGCAGAGCGCAGAACACAAATGTCAGGATAAAACGAAGAGAAGAGATGAGATGAGGGAAAGCAGAAAGCAGGGAAGAAAGTCTATCGTCCAGAGGTACGAGCCGAGGACCGAGGACCGAGCACTGAGGACTGGTAGGCATTTGGAATGCCCCCGGGCCGCGCAAGGTGCGGCGCTGTAGTGGTAGTACCAGTGCGAGGCAAGTTCGCTCAGAGCGGGAAAGAGGAAAGTCCGAACGTGCGACTGGTTAGTTCGGGGAGTAGCGTAAAACGGAGAAAGAGAAAGTGTCAATAAAGAAGAGAAAAATGTGCAGCTTCGTCCACACGATCGTCCTGCTCATCCCGCCAGTCTTGAGACCGCGCTGGGGTGGACGCGTCGGGAGCAAGACAAAGGCGGAAGGCAGGAAGGCGGGAGGGGAAAGGGGGTAAGTGAATAGGGTTGGTAGAGTAGAGAGGAGCAAGCAGTAAGGGCAGCGAGCCGTACACAGTCGTCATGGCCATCGTCTCGCTTGTCGTGGTTCGTCCTTCGTCGTCGCCGCGGACGCACCGCTTGGGTTTGTCGAGCGTTTTCGTCGCCTGGGCCTGTCATCGGCCTCGCGGTAGATGATTCCTTCCCGGTGGTCAGTTGCCCACGAAGAACAGCGCCTGCGGAGACGCAGTTAGTACATACTAGTGGCAGCGTTGACTGCGCGACGCTCAATCCGCCAGCGCAAAAACGTGGTCTCGTTTTAAAAATACGAGGACAAAGGATAACGCCACTCACCACCTCCGAGACCGGCGCGTCCGCGTGAGCCCGGTTGTACGCGCCGACGTCCCCCGTGAGCACGAGCGCGCCGTTGGACGCGCCGTGCACCAGGACCGTGCTCGAGTGCGAGCCGTCCGGGTTCACCCACAACGCTGCGTAGTCGCGAAGAGCACGCTTCAGCTCCATTTCTTTTCTTTTCTGAAACTCGTGTCTCGTCTCGACGGCGTCGCATACACAACACAACAGCGACGACGTGAGACAGGGGGCACGAGCGCAAAAGAAAACTCACCAGCGAGCCTCCCCGTGTTCGCGTCGACGGTCCAGATCGCAGACTCGGCCCCCGACAAGGTCGGCCGCGCGTGTGCCGGCGCTGCAGAGTCAGATTCAAAAATACAACGCTTGTTAGCAGCTGCAATAACCAACCCGATCCCGGACGGAGCAAGCAAGCACCCCAGTACTCCGGTAAGGAAGCATGAGTCAGGCAGCAGGTGGGGCGGCCTCGTCTCTCCGGCCGCACCACGCTCTTGACACCGGATGGGAGCGGGCGGGCGCCACAATGCCGCGAGGACACATCGTATACGAGTGGATATGGCAAAGTAGGAATGGAGAGGCGCGCGGGTGGATGGGGATTGGGGACGAGAGACAAGAGTGGACAAGCCGAACTCAAAACTGAAACTGAAACTCACTTTGCGCGACGTTGCTGAGCGCAGCCGCACTGCGCACGAAAGTTGTCAGCACACAAGCACAAGCGGCGATCGTCGCGCGCGAAGGCGGCACTGGAGCTGGTGAACGCACCTCGCAGAATCGCTCGCGAGCGTAGCTTTGCCCACCGCGCCGAGGAACGAAGGCTCCTCCGAGCCAGTCGCTACCTACATATGCCATGTCGGAAGCGCGACGAATCGTGCCAGTCGCTCTGTGAGTCGCGCCTCCCAAATACCAACCACAGCGAGGGCACGCACCGTCGCGATGTTGAACGGGAGGGTCGTCCCGACGGCTGTGAAAGTCACGCGCGAGGCGTCGTCGTCGCCGCCAAGCGCGCTGGACAGGCGGCATGACGCAAACGGCATCCGGATTTCGAAATAGAATCAAAAGTAAAAGACGCATTGATCAGGCACAGCGCGGGCGCTTGATCAGAAACTAGCCGACACAGAGGGGAGGGGCGATGAGGACACTCACACACCGGCGGACGAGAGCCGCACGAAGCCGAGCGAGGCGTTGCCAGAGACGGTGCGGGCTTGCAGGGTGCCGGTGTAGGTCACGGGGGCTCTGGTGCCAGGCAAAGCGAGTGTGTGCGCGTGCGTGTGTGGTGGGGAGCAGGGGAGGGAGAGAAGGGTGTTTGGTGAGAGGGGCACGGGCACGTGGTTGGGAACGTAACTGAGAGTTATGACTTACAGGCGAATGCCATCGTAGGGGTGCGGATGCTTGACATGCGCACTCGGGCTTGGGCTGGGGGCTCCGCGCCTTCGCGACGCCAGGCTCGGTGGGGGTGGCGCGCTTGAACCGGCGGGGGGCGAGCGGGGGCAGGCCTGCGGCGAGCCGTTGCGCGTTGGTCCATGTCTCCGGGCTTGTCCTGTAGTCAGTCCGGCACATTGGGGGAGGCGAGCGCGAGCGCGGCGGGGGAGCAGGTGGCGGCGAAGAAAAAGAACGTGAAGAAGACCGCGGAGAGGGACGGGAGGTTCAGGAACTGCATCGTGCCGGGGTGCAAGGTCGTGGCGGAGGGAGGTAAGGAGAGAAAAGGGAGGGCCCGGGGGAGAAAAGAACAGAGAGAGAATGGGCACGAATATAAGACGTAAGACGAAGAGAAGGAACTCGCTGGAGGAACGGGCGAAGAAAGCAAACACTGGACAATACACTCCGGGGAGGGGGCCCTTCCAGGTAAAAGAACAGAACAGAATCGTGTCAATGCGATCCTCCATAAGTACCACCTCGTCGGACCGCGCGCGCCACACACGAGGTCACGAGGGCTGTTACTGTTACTGTAATCCGAGATCAAAGGACCCTTTGGCACGCACGCACCGTGATCTAGATCCCCTCAATCCGACCGCGGTAACCGTACTGCGTGCGAGGCTGCGTCCCCGATCAGCTCCCCGGACGATTTAACGGGGGTTTCGTCGTCGGTGACACGCCGCGCGACACCGCTCCAAAACCCCCTCTGGAGGAGCGGGCCCTGTGCAACTCGGCCCCTCGGTGGGCCCCTCGTCGCGCGCCTGGAGCGTGCGGCACGGTGTCCTATGACCGAACGCCTGCAACGTTGCGTCAATGTGGCCCGAATAGCGCTGTACGTGGGCCGGACTCGAGGTAAGTGGCGTTCCCAGAATGCAGCGTCTGCCAGGGGACGCGGGCAGGCTCCGACCAGCGAGGCCGGCTTACAGTGCCTTGCATAATTGCGTTAACGCGTCGATGATCATGGCTTATATGTTCGCCTACCAAATCAGGCGTGCGAGCTTCAGAAGCGATTGACCTTCATGATGACATGTCCCCCGGATGCAGTGCCTCCCGAAGCAGCTGAGGCCGGAATAATAAACTAAGTCGCGAGTGAGCCACTGAGCTCCGAGTAGACAAGTAAGACAGTGACAGTCGTAAGAAGCTGTAGAGGTGCACATGAGGCACGCGATGGCGTTGCATGTGACCTATTGGAGCGTATTTTCTAGGGAGTATAAGAGCGGGGATTTTTCGGCGCGTTCACGCAATTACCTCTGTAAGTCGGGATCAGACGGTCCGGCGCGAGAAGATTCGATATGATGAGATGATGCAGAGCAGAGCAAGGGGAAAAGGAAAAAGTCGCGAGTGCCTTGCTGGAAATTTCAAGAAGTACTGGTAAGAAGCAGAAGCTGGGTACATGAGGCACAGATCGTTGCGTCCTATTGGAGCGTTCTGGGAGCCAAGACGGGGTTGCGAACCTCTGAATCGGGGTAAACGGTCCGCACGAGTTGCTCGAGGAGATCTTGACTGCACAGGCCGGTGTGGATTTCCGGCTGGGACCCCTTGAAACCAGGCTGTACAGGGCGTGTAGCGCATCGCCGGCCGAGACGTTGAAGGTTCTGCATTGCGAGAGGAGCACTAGTTGGCTGGTGCACAGCGTGAAGTCATCGATGTCGTGGCTAATGCCTGTGCCGTGGAAGATCATGGATTGGCAGGCGCAGTGCAGGAGCTCGAGATGCCAAGACTTGTGGTAAGTACTCAGGAGAAAGCCAGCGAAACCACCTGTGACCTAAGCACTTCCAACTTGGAACTCCCATCATATACTCTTCCCAGCACGTGGCTGTACTGTACGCACGACGCGCAAACCCCATTTGGCAGCAAGGCTAAGAAGTGACTGCAGTACCTTGGCCCAAGCCTGGCCTGACAGCATCTCCCTACTCCAGCCTACAAAAGTACAAAGAGGGTTTAGTTTCTCTTATCCCTTTGTAGACTTCAGATACAACCGTTTGCGTGGTGACAACTTGAAATGACAACACAGTAACAACTTGAAGTTACCAAGCTTGACTTCTATTATACAAACCCAACTAGTACTAAGTAAACTAGAACTACAGTACATTGAATGTCCAACCTGTATGTAACATGGTAAATTCTATCCAAAGTCAAAGTAACATTCCCCACTGCAACTATGTGAGGGGGGGAGGGGAGGTCCTATGCACATAGCACGGAAAGCGAAAGGAGAGCAATGAAACGAAAACAACAACGATGACGACGATGACGACGACGACAACAACAACAACGACGACGAACGATAGGAATCTCGCACCTCGAGTCCCCGAACCACACGCTGAAACTCCCGCCCGTCGGCTACTCCTCGCCCTCGTCCTCACGTCCATCATGCCCAGCACGTTCCCATCCGCATGCACAGGCGCCTCGTACACCGCAAACGCGGTCCTCGTCGCCGTCCCCGTCTCCTTTGCGTCCGGGGCGGAGACACTTCGCCTCGGGGCCTCTCTTCTCCCCAACCTCCCCCTCCCCCTCCTCCTCCGGCCGGGCCCCACCGCTCGTCCAGCCCTTCTGTCGATCCACGAACACCTCGGGGCTCCTATCCAGCAGCATCTCGAGCTCCTTGTCACTGATGACGCTCGCCCTGCCCGCCTCGCCGCTCGGCACGACCTGTATCCGCTCGCCCTCGAGCCTGTGCAGCTCCATCGCCAGCTCCGCCAGCGCCTGGTTCCCGGTTTTGTTGGCGACGTTGCGGTGGGCGGCGGCGGTGGGGTTGACGAACGCGCCCTTGGCGATGACGAGCGCCTCGAGCCTCCGCTTGTCCGTCGCGCGCTGCATGATCTTCGTCTCCATCGTGTGCGCGCACAGCAGCCGGAAGATCAGCACCGGCCGCGTCTGCCCGATCCGGTGCGCCCGGTCCTGCGCCTGCAGGTCCGCCTGCGGGTTCTGTGGTCCTGGCGCCTGCAGCAATGGCCCGCAGCAACTGCAACAAGTTCTGGACTGGTGCGCTACCAATGCCACGTGGAAATGAGCACCTATCTCCCCGCGCACACGCTTTTTCAAGTAGCTCGCGACAAGTCTGCGTAAGTAACACTTGGCAAACGGATCGCGTTTACCAGCTTTCCCATTCACTGGTCGTGAAGACCCCAACCTTAACAGACGGACGTACCCAGTCCTGGTCGTAGAAGATCACCGTGTCGGCCTGGACGAGGTTGAGCCCGAGGCCGCCCGAGCGCGTGCTGAGGAGGAACAGGCGGGGCGCGTCGGGCGCGTCGCCGCCCTCCTGGAAGCGGCGGATGTCCTCCCTGCGCGACTCCATGTCCATGCTCCCGTCGATGCGGCACACGGGCCAGCGCTTGTGCTCGACGGCCCAGTCCTCGACGATGTCGAGCATCGTCGTGAACTGGCTGAACAGGAGCACCTTGTGCCCGCGCGCGAAGAGCGCGTCGAGCAGCCGCTCGAGCACCATCATCTTCCCGCTCGCCGCGACGAGCTCGTCGCCGAGCACGGGCTGCCGCGTGCGCGCGTCGCGCGGCCAGTGGAATAGGAACGGGTGCTGGCACACCTTGCGCAGCTGCATGATGACGTTCTTGAGGTTCTTGTTGTTCACCTCCTTGACTGTCACCCCCGATAGCGAAAGGGACAGTCCGCACACGATGAGTTCCTCGGCGATCTTGATACTGCTGGAGAGAGACGTGGTACGCACCTGCGGCGCGCATCTGCCACTCCCGCCCGATATCCAGCCCGCTCCGCTCCTTCTCCTTCCTTACTTGTATCTGGCCCTCGTCCAGCCGCTTGAAGTACCCCTCCCCGTCCTCGTCCTCGCTCTCCACATAGTCCCTTTCGACCTTCTGCCGGAGCCCCCTCCCCGCGCGCGCCTTCTCCTGCGCCACGTCCCGCAGCGGCCGCTCCTCCTCCTCCTCTTCCTCCTCGTCAGGCACTCTTCCCGCACCGCCGTTCAGCCGCTCCTCCTCTTCGCGGATCTCGTCGATGAGGTGCTGCCGGAGCACCTTGTCGCCCTGGACGACGACGTCGTACAGCGCGCGCTGGCGCTGCGACAGCGGCGTGTAGAGCACGTACTCCTTCTTGGGCGGGAGCGCCATCTCGACGTCCGCCTTCATGCGCCGCAGCAGGAACGGCCGCAGGATGTCGTGCAGCGAGTGGATGAGCTTCGTCTCGCGCTCCGACGTCAGTCTGCTCTGCAGCCGGCTCTCGTCGAACCTGCGCACGCCGTCGGTCCGTCAGCTCCCTCATACAGCCAAGGAAAGAACAACAAGGCACAACGCACCAAGACTGGAACGTCGACAAGTCCCCAAACAAGTCGGGCAGCACGAAGTTGAGGAGCGCCCACAGCTCCGCGAGGTTGTTCTGGAGCGGCGTGCCGGTGAGCACCATGCGCGCGTCGGCCGGGATCTTCTTGATCTCGCGCATGAGCACGCAGTCGATGTTCTTCAGCCGGTGGCCCTCGTCCACGACGATGAAGCCCCAGTGACCCGCGCGAGCTCCGCGCGGTCGTTGATGATCATCTGGTACGTCGTCAGCACCACCGGGAAGTTCGTGCGCTGCAGCGGCCGCAGCGCGTGCCGGTTGCGCTGCTCCGCTGGGGGCGGGATCTCTTCGTCCACGGTCATTGAGTCTTCGAACGCGTCCGAGTCCGCCTCGGACAGCGGTTGCTGCTCCCTACGCGACTTGGCGGGCGCACGTCCCCCGCGACGCCCGCGGGTGGCCGCCGTGCGACGTGACCTGGTAGGCGGTGCCTCGTCTTCTGAACTATCGTCGTCCCGGGTCGCGCGACCACGACCAGCTGGTCTACCACGTCCGCGAGCCCTAGAAGTACCGCGCGCAGCAGCCTTGCCTTTGCCTATGCCTTTGCCCTTACCCTTCCTCTTCGACGGGGCAGCGGCGACAGCAGCAGCGGCTAGTGCAGCAGCGTGCGACGTAGCTCTACTCCGGTAGAACTCCAGGTCGACGGCATCCATAACCATCTGTGTCCGACGGATTTCGGCGCGTTCCTCTTTCGTGCCGTAGTACGTGACCACGGGGATGTCTGGAGCGAACCGAGCGAATTCCTTCGCCCAGTTGTCAAGCACCGCAAGTGGGCACACGACCATGAAAGGGGCGGGGGTCCGCTCACGCAGGAACGCGTGGAAGGCGATAGTTTGGATAGTCTGGGGGACGGCCGTTGTTGGCATATGCCTCTGGTAACGTATGAGACGCGCTCACCTTTCCGAGGACCCATTTCGTCGGCTGGACACACCATACATCCTTCAGTCCCCGATCCGAACCCCAGCTGAGCAACCAACCACGCACCGAGTATGCCAGAAATCCCGTTCTGGTGGAGTCCCGCCATCCACGCTACGCCCTCCAACTGGTAGTCCTTCAGCGTCGCCCCAGTCACCAACGCGGGCTGCTGGAACGTATACTTCTTCTGGCCGTTCTCTTCCTCCGCCTTCTCCGCCTCTTCGTCTGGCGTATCGCCCGCCTTCGTGCGCTTCGCCTCGCGTTCGTCCTCAGAGTCAGACACGACTCGCGCGCGTTTTCGGGTATTCTTCGCGCGGGGCTTTGGCTTCGCCTTCACCTCGGATTTGGGCTTTTGACGGCGGGCGCCGTAGTTGACCTTGACCTGGTCCATCTGCATCTTCAATAGCTTCACGTACTCCCCCGATCGCTGAATGAGGCTCTCTAGCTGGGCCAGCCGTTCACTGACCACCTAATTTATCGCAACGTCAGAACCACGACTGGAAGGTGAACAGGCGTAGCTCACCTCGTCCTGTTCCTCGTCACCAGCCTATGAGAGAGGGTGTCAGCCAACGGTTACTCGGGTACATGTATGCGCAGACATAAGAAAGATAACGGATATATGCAGCCTGCGATTTACGTGCAATGCGTCCAATCAGGAACTCATACACCGAATGCTGCCGGCACAAGCTCTGAGTCAAAGGCACTCATACCCAACTCGCTCGTTGAGGCTGTCAAGTACCGATGCCTGCGCTGCAATCAAGTAGGATTATCTGAGACTTTGGCATCTCTGCAGGCAACATCTATCTCTCAAGACCCTCACGACGCCTGTGATAAGTTGCATCTGTCAAGAAAGCTTGCGAAAGAGAGGTCACGCTGGATCATATAGCCGAGCGTAGTATGAGGGGCTCTGTATATGCGTGCACGCTGTCGCCAGTTGGCTATATGCACACTTGTGATAGGGAACTAGTGAACACGCGCATACAAGGGCAGTGAATGGACAGGATCTTGGAAGGAACAGCCAAAGGTCAAGGGAGCCATTAGGATGTCCTCCACGAACATAGACGCGAGCGAACCACAGAGTCAAACTGACTGACACACACCTTTACACTCCCCTCTACAACATCGTCCTCGACCTCGCCATCCGCCTTGATCTGCAATCCTAGTCAGCGCTCTGTATCGAAAATGACGGAGAAACAGCGCATACATCCTCAGGTATTGTGGCAGGGCTGGTGGGTGGGGACGTGGCGCGGGTTGAGGGCACCATTGGTGACGATCGTGAAGGCGGCGTGGACCGCGATGAGGGAGCGGTGGACATATTCGACGCCTTTTATCCTCTACGGTGTGTCAGGATTGTCGGGCTAGACGTAGAGGACGGCGAGAAGAGGAGAGACGACGACGGAGAGACTCAGAGAGGAACAAGGCAATAACTGACCAGTGACGGCGGCCAACGCGCACCGTCACCCGTGACGTAACGCGCCAGGATCACGTCTGTGACGCCAGCGGGGAGGGCCGGCAGCCGCGATCCGCTCCGGGCGCTGTTCCCCATCCCCTCCCGACTCTCGGAGTCCGACAACTTGTCTCTCGTATTAACCATCAGATGTTACTCTCAGTAAGAATGTGCTCAAATCATCTCTAAATATTCAATCTGACACGGTTAGTTAGGATGATCACAGCAAGCCATCATTCCGCGTTCCAGATAGACCAACTTCACCGTTCTAGTCGCGACCAGCCAGCCACCGTCGCGTCAGACATATCTTACTTTCGATGAGCTTACAGGGACTTCCAAGGACTCTACTCGCGGAATATCATGGCTCATCAAAGACCATAAGGTGGGGGATCGTTCCTTGAATACTTATGTCAGATAAGCAATGGATGCTGACCCGACCACTATGAACGTTCCAGAAGAGCTGCGCCGCCTCCGCCTACATGGAGCTCATCGTTCCATGATTGCAATATGACGATCGAGCCCGCCCAGCGACGCGAACCGAGCGTATGGAGCGTCGGGAGCTCTCGCCTGCCCCCTTCGTTGCTGGTTGCTCGTTCCGACTAACCGACTCCCGCCTACCCTCTGCCTGCACCTGTCGTCCAATGCTTTCCGACGTTCCTATACAGTCCCATTCTGAAGCTTCCTCACCGCACATAGTGGCAGGCCATCCGAGGTGGTGGGGCCAACTGGAGGATACCAGAGCCTCACCGCTATAAAGGGACACGCTCTCTGCTCTCTTGTGCTTTTCAACTCTGCCCAAACAATATCAGCGTCGCACATCGCACTCTCAACATGTCTGATCAAAACACGGCCTTCCAAAACTTCTTCTACCTCGGCAACACATTCAACGCTATCCTCTATGGTTCGTGGTCCTCCAAGGCTCCCCCAGAGTCTGGATGCAGTTGTCCCTAATATATGACACGCTCGACACGCAGGCGTAGAGCTCGTGTTCTTCATCGCGACCGTCACGCTCGTCGGGCGCAACAAGGACGAGCGCAACCAGCGCAGCTTCCGCATATTCTTCTACTTCAGCTCCGGCATCCTCGCCATGATCACCATCTACGTCGCCGTGCAAGCGACCTTCGCCCAGCAGATGTGGATCGACAACGCCGACTACCCTGGGGGGTCCGGCGCGTATCTCGCCGACTACGCGGCGGTGTGGTACGAGACGTTCGGCACGACCGCGTCCGTCGTCCTCAATATCATGAGCGACGGATTCCTCGTGCGTCCCTCCTCTCCTCTCCTCTCCTCTCCGTCCCCCCGCGAGTGTGGCCTAAATACGCGCGTCCCGCCTGCAGCTGTACCGCTGCTACGTCGCCTGGCGCGACTGGCGCATCGTCTCTGTTCCCCTCCATCCTCTACTTCAGCACCATCTGTAAGTCCCCTCCCCCCCCCACTCTCCCCCTAGCAGCCCCGTGCTCACCACCTCACCCCCCCCCACCCACACACAGGCCTCGGCGTCGGGACATGCGTGATCACGGGCCTCCCGAACGCCGACTTCTTCTCGGGGCTGAGCAAGCACACCGCGCTCGCGTACTCGTGCGCGGTGATCGCGCTCAACGCGAGCGTCTCCGCGCTCATCTCGCTGCGCCTCCTGCTGCACGCGCGCGCGGTGCGCCCCGCGCTCGGCGCGCCCGTCGCGCGCAAGTACACGGGCGCCGTCGCGCTCCTCGTCGAGTCCGCGCTGCCGTACACGCTCTTCGGCGCCGCGTTCCTGGTGACGCTCGGCATGGAGCACCCGTCCTCGATCTTGTTCCTCTCGATCTACGTCATGTTCACCGTGAGTGCTCTCGTGCCTCTCCCCCTCCCCGGCTCCCCCTGTCCGTGTGTGTGGGCCTGTGCGGGACTTGGGAGCAAATGGGCGACGGCTGACGGGACGCGCAGTGCCTCTCGCCCCAGATGATCGTCCTGCGCGTGGTCATGGGCCGGAGCTTCTCCGAGTTCGAGGAGGCGTCGACCCCCGAGGCGTGGGCCAACGTCAACATCACGATCGTGCCCGAGGACGGCGCGCGCGACTTCGAGATCGGGCTGCCCTCCGCCGGCGCGGCGAAGAACGAGAAGGAGACGGAGAAGGAGAAGGGGAGGGAGCCGTACCGACAGTCGACGAGCTCGGGGAGCTCGGGCCCGTCGACTGTACGACATCCGTATGATCTCGTCTAGTCTGCCTCGGAGGGAGGTTTGGAGGTCGTTGGTGTTGATGTAGACTAACTAGACGATGCGGGCATTGTACGAGTCGGATGCGAGTGCATGATGTGAAATGAACGAAATTATAATTAGTTGAAGAAGATACAAGGATCGAAGGCAAGTCGGAATAGGTTTTTCGAGTAACGACAATGTAAGCAAGACGTGTCCTATACGAGCCGGGTCTGGCGGCCTCGGAAAAGACGCAGCAAAGGTGGCCGTGCTTGCCTGTTGGAAGTTGGAATTGGGACCGCTCGAGATGATCGAGATGACGGCTCGGCCTAGTGCAGTGGGTGCTCGCCGACCTGAGGCTCACGCTTGCGAACAAATCATCCGCTCGAACAATATATCTTGCCGTCAGCCTCGGCCAGCATCAAAATGAAGGCGCCGACTCCAGCTTACGACTTGCGATCGACACCAGCTGGGCGAGCCCGACTTCGACGACGACCTCCTCTCACTGGGGACCCACGACCCGCGAGAGCTGTGCGGACTGGGGTACGGACCGTAGGATACGTAGAGCCCGATGGTTGATATGCCCGTTGCCGCGGAGAAGGCGACGGAGCTTCCCAGACTCTGCCTGCGCACAGACCGAGTCGGAGGAAGCGCGGCTGAGGCCCATGCACGGCATACTGAAGAGTTGGAAGCCTATCATAGCTGCGCTGTGCTTAATAACGATGGAGGGGTGCAGATTTTGAATCCTAAGGTAACTAACACTACCGTATTACTGTATCTGGGTGTGAAGCCCACATTAGCCATCGTTGAACGTGGGTAGTAGGGCTGAGATGATAAGCGCCCAAAATGCGGCGCGGGTAAACCCGACATCGAAACCCCCTGGCACCCCGATCCATGTTCATTGCCTGACCCTCATTGCTACTGCTAGCGTTGCTGTCCAACCCGGAATCTACCTTACCCCCTTTACTAGTTGTCTGACTTACGGCCCGTGGAGACTCGATCCGGCCTGATGCGGATCATCGTAACCCGCCGTTGGATGACTGGTCCACGTCGCTTGAAGTGCCTACCCCATATGAGGGCGTCGATTCAGTGAGTACGCTTCGCGTAACTCTGTCTAACCCTTCATTTATTTATTTGACAAGCGAACCGTGAGGAGGATGCACGGTGCCTCCAGGACGAGTCGCCCGTAGGCCGCGTCAGTGCGCGTCGCGTTCATGCCAAACTTGCACCCAATGATGACTAGTATGCTGAAGCTAGGTCCCGTTCATTCGCCTGTCACGAGGCTCCGCCCAGCACGGGCATGTCACCGTGTGTCCCAGCGTGTCCACGTCCTCACAAAGATGGGCCTGTCCGCGGTTGAGTCGTCCACAGGTGTCACTGTAAGTACCCACCTAAAATAAGTATCTCATACACAGTGGTTCCATTTTTTGCGAGCTCCTCCGGCAGTGCATTCCGCGAAGTTCCGAGTCCTACGGGTGCTCGTCAACGTGGGCCTCTTGCTCCCACAACACCGGTGGCCGTAGCTGCGATGCCTGACATGCCGTGGCAGGCGGGGGGAACTTCCACACGCATTGCGCCGTCCCCCACACGAAGTCCTGTCGTCCTCCTCTCAGATAAAGCTCGATGTGCCTTCATGCGGTATACCGTCAATCGGGCTGGGTTACGTGTCCAGGCCGGTCAACAGCCGAAGGATTCCGTCGACCTCATGCTCGCTCATTTCTCAGATGCCCTCAGGCAGTGTTTTCTCGAATATGGGACTCCCTTCCCCGCTGGGTCTCAAGAAGACAATGTGGTTGAAGGCCCGTCCTCCAACAAAGACCTCCACGGTCTGCGTCGACGTCGCACTGCAGCCTTCTATCCTGCAGCCCGGCCGCGACTTCTGGCCAACGCGAGATGCGTGGCCACCGGGACCCGTTCCTGGATCGAGAGGGGATGGTACGTTTCCGCGAAAGGTTCTGGCAGAAAGCCTCCTGCCATCTCCGAGTCCATCCAGCAGACTTTGGTGCCGTCCCTGACGTCGCAATCGAAGGGGCCACGGGCCGTCGCTGACAATGACATCTTCTTTTCTCTCTCTCCCTCTCTCCAATGTCGAGGTGTGGAGTGACAGCGTGTAAGTTCCCGCCGACCACATGACTGACGTGCACGCTCCCTGCGTCGCACCGGACCCCTTCACACTTCACAGCTACCAGACGGCGCATCTCGGCTCTCACCGCCCCTCTCAAAGAAGGAGGAAGAGAAAGAGAAGGAAAAGGAGGAAGGTTCCATGATCCGCTCGAAGCGCGCCATTTTTGCTCATTCTCCCCCGGTGAGTGGCCGGACATGGACGACGTGTGCGCGACCCCCTCTCGTAAGCGGATCTCCCCCGATCCGGTGCTCATCCTGTCTGCCTGCTAGCGCTCGACCGCGGATCCTCATCGACATCGACGACGACATCGCTGGGAGGGGCGACGACCAGGTTTTGCGCCGCACGCGCCGTTGTGCCGGTTGCATGTACGCCGCGCGCTACCTCCACTGGTTGTACCATGTCCATACCACCGACACTACCGGGGCACTACCGTCCTCCGTACTACCAACACCTCGTTCTCACCCGGGCCAACTTGTTCTCGTCTGCCAATTTCTCGCAGTCCGTGAACACTTCGCTCACTACGCAGCAGCGGCCACGTTCACGTTTGCATGCTTCTCTCCCCACGTCGCCATCAGAGTCCTCACGAGAAATGACACCCCGGAGCAACGCGGAAAGCTTCCTTGTGGTACGACGCCGCCGTCGAGTCAAGTAGCTCATTCCTGTCCCGCGCGTATGGGAGTGCTGGTGCTCCAGTTGTCGTAAGCTTACCATACCCCCCTATAGATTCAGATTCGTGCCGCTTCGTGCCGTGTTGGAGGGGGGGGGGGCTGCGAGCTGGAATCCGAAAGACAACGTTCACGTTATGACCATCGTGAACTCAACGGCGTCCTCGGCGACCACCCTGTGGCTCGCAGCTTGCGGCTTCCTTGGGCAGGAATATGGAATTCGCGGGCAATGCACCACCGTGTGCAAGGCGGAAGCCAGAAACGACACAGGAGGCCCACGCCCCATCGCTCCTTAAAACCTCGCTCGTGCTGCCCTCGAGTTCCTCAGTGACCTGGAGTCCTCCAGCGCACTGCACACCCATACCGCTCTCGAGCTCGAGCTCGTCTTGTCCATCCGCCGCTCGTCCTCAGCCCCGGTCACTCCATCGCCATGAAGTTCTCGACCTCCCTCCTTGCCGTCGCCCTCGCTGCAGGAGCTTCTGCCTCGCCCCTCAACGCTCCTCGCTTCGGCAAGGGCTTCCCCGGCTTCGGGCACAGTGGCAGCAGCGCCACGTCCAGCGCTGCAGTACGTCCTCGCCCCCTCACCCCTTCCCCAAAGTCGGACGTAGGGCACCACCGACGCTGACACGATCATCATCTCCATGCAGGCCAGCAGCACCGCCACCGCGTCCTCGGACCCGCAGACGTCGCTCACGCTCCTCTCCTCGGTGATCGCGACCGGGTTCGAGAACGACGGGCAGGACGTGCCCGCGGCGGGCCAGGTCGCCTCGCTCACGTCCCCGAACAACTTCATCAACTTCTGCGCGACCGTGCCCTCCCTGCCGCTCACGAACGGCACGCAGATCAAGACCGGCTCGTGCAACCCCGCGCCCATGGGCGTCATCGCCGCGTCCACCAACATGCCCTCCTCCAAGTTCGTGTTCCCCGCGAACGGCGCGACGCTCGCGGCGGACACGGACTTCACGATCCAGATGGCGATAAGCAACCTCGCGACAGGCAACTTCGTCAACGCCGCGCAGAACTTCTTCGCGGCGCCCCAGCAGGTCGACGCGGGCTCGGGCAACATCAAGGGCCACTCGCACGTCGTCGTCGAGCTCCTGCCGAGCCTGAACAGCACCGCGCCGACGGACCCGACCAAGTTCGCGTTCTTCAAGGGCCTGAACGCCGAGGCGGACTCGGACGGGATCCTGACGGCGGACGTCGCGGGGGGTCTGCCGCGGGCGCGTACCGCCTCGCGTCGATCAACACCGCGGCGAACCACCAGCCTGTGCTCGTCGCTGTCGCGCAGCACGGGGCGCTGGACGATATGGTGTAGTGAGTACTTGACTTCGCGGTTTTTTTTTTTCTGGCGACTCTGAGGAGCTCACCACGCCGCGCACAGCTTCACGGTTGCGTAAGGGTTCAAACGTTCACTCGCTAGGGGGGTGCAAACTTGAACTCTCGCATGGTCAAATAGAGCGTGGGCTTCAGCCCTTGTAGGCTGGTGTGTGCCGGCCGGTGTATTGCTTTGGGAATGCCCGCAGGAGGTCTTCGTCTGTGATGTCCTGTCTCACGCCGCTGCATCTTTGTAACGCTTCTTCAAAAGAAAAGTCAGACAGCATGAATATCTACGTGTACATTCTCAGGTTCGAGGTCATGGAAGGGATCCGAGCGCGGTAAGGATCATTAAAACGGTATCAGTCGTGGGGGGTATAGGATTCCGAGGCACTAACGGCTCGAAGCGTCGCGGTCTCTAACTGGGGGAGGGTCGCATCACGACGCTCAGTACGTTGCGCCCGCCCTCCTCCGACTCCGACGCGACGAGTATCCCCGCCTGCCGGAGCCTCTGCAGCACCCGCAGCAGAGGATGCACATGAGGAAGTCCCAGATCGCAAGGAGGACCTAAGGGTAACGAAGTGCGTCAGAACAGGGAAGGAGGATAGCGTCGAGGCAGGAACAACGTGGCAGATGTACGCACGGAGACGATGGCGGAGATGACAGTCATGATGACGCCCGCGATGGCAGAGATGATGGCGTTTATGCCGCCGCCGATCGCAGAGATGATGGAACCCTGTGAGTGCGCAGTGGACGAGGACGAGGACGAGGACGCAGAGGTGAGCATCGAGGTGGTTGAAATTGAAGGTGAGAGAGGTTTACCATGATGGTGCGTTAATAGGGTCGTCGACTTCGTGAAGTAGCGAGTGGGTTGTGATATGCGTTAGGAACTGGAGCTGAGTCGTGAAAGAGAGACCTGTGTAGGTGCGAGATAGTGACGGGTCGCTTGGCATCCTCACCTCATAATATATACACGGCTCGACAGCAAGAACGCCGGTGACGTCGTGTTGGCGGTGTGACTCTGGGACCTGGGTGCGCTCCAGTACACTCCATGACCTAGTGAAGTCGGCTGCGATGACGTCATAAGGATACGGACGTCAGCATTGGCGTTAGTGCGGCCAAGCCTTGAACGACACGTACTACAGTAGGCTGGAGTGTGGAGTAAGAACCTGAAAACGCTCCCTCTACATTACACGCAATCACGGCACGAGCCTACCTTATGAGAGAACAGGAAGGCTCCACGCTCAGCATCGCCATAGAGGTCGCGTCGCAGGGCACGGTCCGGCGTCCGAGTGCTGGTCTTTGGTGCTGCACAGCCTTAGCGTCCAGCGTCTATATTTCCTAATTCGAGCACCCACGGATCATTCCGAGCTGAGTTTGCTGCTGGTGGAGCCCCAGGGACTGTGCCACCCTCTCTTCACGACTTCCACTGCTTTGACTCTGAGTACAACTTGACGATCTCTAATGTTTGATTCATGGAGAGAGGACGAATTCTCGTCGCAGGCTTGGTATACGCGAAATTCGAAGAAATACGCAACTCTCTAGATCTTAAGCAGCTTCAGCGCCACTGGCAGAAGACCGTGACATGAACTGCACCTCCGAGTCCACACCAGATCATCTGCCATGGCTGCATTCTTTCCGCAAGGGGGCACCTCAAAACGGCAGGTATTGAGAGCATGGGCCGCAATGCTGGGGAGACTTCAAGTGAATGGCTTTGTGACGTAGGATTATTTACTTACGAACAGGCTTCGTGGCGTGCCCATCAATCCAGTCAAAGGCGATGGCCATGGTACGTTGATCATTAGTGTATGACAGAATAAGTTGGTAACTAACGTACTTATTCCTTCGACCGAAGAAGACATGCACGCCGCTGACATCCACTGTCATCTTCTAGACGTACTGTACGTCTTCTCGAGCGAATCCGTCTCCGAAGAGGACCGCCCCAGGGCATGCCTCTCGAAGTCTGATAGATGTAGATGTTGCGGCGGCGAGTAGCGGCGAGTAGCTCGGACTCTGACACGAGCCATGTCGTGACCTCCTTCCGAGTTTCACATCAACCAACCCTTCTTGTTGGATAGTTAGCTCCACGACCCGTCGCGACACCGGGGCCGTACTAAGTAGGGCCATAAGCTTTCGTGAACCCCACTAGTACCCACGCCTTGATACTCATTCCGGCGGCCCAAACGGTCGTGGCTAGATAGGTAGGAGGGCTACAACGCTTCAGGCCTACTTATAATGTTTACTACGCAGGAGGGGCGAATCGCAATTCAAAAACGCGAGCCTATCCACGCGTGTCCCGGCGTCGAAATGCCGCTGGATGTACACATCTATCGCCGGACCATGGCAGTGCGCCTCAGAGTCGGCTTCGAGAAAAGATTAACTTACTTGCTCGAAGCTGATGAAACGTTGAAAGGGAGGATCCGGAGAGGCGATGATTCATGAGTTGCGTTCGACATGCCGGTCAGTGGCACGATGGATGAAAGATTGCAGGAATACAGTAAGGAGTACCGTGCCCGAGCCCGCCGGCGCGATGGGATGCGCTCGACCTCAGCCTGACGGTGATGATTTCGAACGCGATGGGGGCGAAGAGAACTCGAAAGACCGGTTTCTTCTGCAATTGACTCTGAGCGGCGGGACAGTTGAGCGCCGAGCGCCAGCTATAAGTAGATACTTATCCATATCAGCGGATAGCGTTTCCAGGTTGGAAAACGCTGGCATTTCGGACAGATCAGATCCGAGCTGTCTGCCACCGCCTGGCAGATCCCGGCCCCCAGCTGTGGCAGCCAGGACAGTGCCAGGACTCGGATGTGCCACTGACGCACTGTCACTGTCATGGAAAGTCTGGAGCACCACGTCGCACAGTACCATTCCCCTACGAACTGGTGTACTCTAGTCTCTACAGCATAATTTAAACTTGAACGCGAGCCCGCCGAGAACCGACACGTCTAAAAGGGAGGCTTGGATTGTCTAGCAATTCAAGCAACGGTGAAGCTGGATGGGCAGAATGGTCAGCGTGATGCGTTTCCGATGGGCGAGTGGGGGGTTCCGATCCCGAGCGGGATAAAGATAGACACAGAGAGATAGAGAGAGATAGAGAGGGAGAAGGGCACACTCACTAGGCCATATCGTCCAGCGCGCCGTGCTGGGCGACAGCGACGAGGACCGGCTGGTGGTTCGCGGCGGAGTTGATCGACGAGATGCGGTACGAGCCCGCGGGGAGCCCCCCAGGCACGAGCGCGGTGAGGATCCCGCTGGCGTCCGCGGGCGCGTTGAGGCCCTTGAAGAACACGAAGCGCGTGGGGTCCGTCGGCGCGGTGCTGTTGAGGCTCGGGAGCGGGTCGATGACGACGTGCGAGTGGCCCTTGATGTTGCCCGACGCGGCGTCGATCTGCTGGGGCGCGGAGAAGTAGTTCTCCGCCGCGTTGACGAAGTTGCCCGTGACGAGGTTCTTGATCGCCATCTGGATCGTGAAGTCCTTGTTCGCGGGCACGGTGCCGCCGTTGACGGGGAACACGAACTTGGACGAGGGCATGTTCGTCGTCGCGGCGATGACGCCCATCGGCGCGGGGTTGCACGAGCCCGTCACGATCTGCAGGCCGTTCGTGAGCGGCTTGCCCGGGACCGTCGCGCAGAAGTTGATGAAGTTGTTCGAGGAGGTGAGCGAGGGCACCTGGCCCGCCTCGGGCACGGCCTGCCCGTCGTTCTCGAACCCGGTCGCGATCACCGAGTTGACCAGCGTGAGCGAGGACTGTGCGTCGGCACCACTCCCAGCAGCAGCGTTGCCCGACGCAGCGTTGTCGCCCGCCGCTGCGGTGCTGGTAGCCTGTACGGATATGCTTCAGTATGGGTGGGCTGCGAAGAGCATGAGAATGGAGAGAGACGTACAGCCGCGGTGCTAACAGAGCTGGCAACGCTCGTTGCGCCCTTCGCGGCGACCGAGCCTGAGGCGACAGCGGCGCTGGTGGCCGCGGAGGCTGAGGCGGCAGCTGCAGTGCCAACCGCCGTCGAGGAAGCAGCGGCCGACGCCGAAGCAGCCACGCCCGAAGCTTTTGCGACAGAGGCGGCGGCGGAGCTTGCGGCGACACTGCTCGAGGCAGTAAAACCCTTGTGGTGGTGTCCTCCTCTCCCGGAGCGGCCCCGCTGCTCATCTCCTCTTCTCGCGACGTGGAGGGGGCTGGCCGAGGCAGCGACAGCGAGGGAGACAAGAAGGAGTGACGCAGAGAACTTCATGGTGGATCCAGCCGGGGATGTCGAAGGCGAACGCGTTCTACGCGGCAGAGAGCGGGAGGGTCGGGGAAGGCAAGTGCGAGAGGACTCCGGGTCACCGAGGAGGAAGGGCTCGAGGCACGGGCGTATTTGTACTTTGAGGCCGCATGCATACTAGGTCGCCCTGGCTGCAGGAAGGGAGATACCACCCATCTGTCATCTGGACACCCGCTCATGGAAGTTCTGTGGCCGGCACACAAGTCCCGAGGTCGGGCGGTCGCGAGGCAGGCATTGCCATTGGCCGCGCTTGCCCGTGCGGTGTTGAGATCTGTAGAGCTGAACAAGTCAGAAGGCAACAGGGAAGGACGGGAGAGGAGGGGGGGCAGGCACCGATTGGGAGAAGTCGACGTAGGCGCAGGCCCTGTTACAATCAACATGGGAAGGCACGTAGATTGGTGCAGACAACGGTGAGAAGATCGCGCACGGCACGATTAAATGCGGCGAGGGGCTGTATGGAGGACGACGGACGCCCTTGGGAGACGGGGGCTCCAGCGAATGGCTGGACGCGGTCTTAAAATAGGGCATCATGCATCATCAGTGAGAGAAAGCAAACCGCCGCCCGTCATCGCGAACTGATGTTGAACTTGGAGGAATTGGAAGAGCAAACTTCGCTAAGGTCCTCCCGATGCTCCTCGCCTTCCAACTGAGCTCTGGAGGATGGCGTCTATCTTGGTAGGATGAACACGCCAAGACTGTTCACGGGGCATAGAACGCGATTTCGGCGGTATCCTCGAGAGTTAGGTAGCACTGACAGGAATACAAGTTATAATAAGGCCGACATACGCTCTAGAAATAGTAGCCGAGGAGATCACATACTAGCAGAACACGCTCATGTCGTGTTGATGGCTATTGCATGAGAGAGCTGGCAAAGGTATGCGGTGCAAAGACATGCGAGACTCGAAAGTGTAAGTATGTCGAATGCTGGTCGAATGCGCTGTCGTTGCCGAGTCGGAGAATGCCCATCAATCCGCCTTACGTCGAATGCCGGACAGCCACACGGAGTTTCAATTTTGTCGGAGTGGCAAAATGCCGTTCGGCTTTGAATGCAGCATCACTAATGTCCTGCGTCGGAGTCTCGCTGAGTTCTAGCTTCTGAACACGAAGAGTAAGCACTTCGCCGTTGTAACCACAGTCTGGCAAAAGCTCAATCATGCCAGTGAACGTGCCGCAATGCGATAGAAAATACTAGCATACATGAATAAATTGGGATGCATATCTGACTGCCATGACTGCAAGTAGGAAGACATAACATAAGTAAGTATAAGAGCGCGACCGGAAAGAAAGGGTTACAGGCATTGTCATAATCTCTCGTATAGGTCATTCAGGATCTTGATGATATTGTCCGCTGCCACCACCATTTTCTCTTGGTCGACCTCCCGCACCGTCGGGAGAATCACGGAGCTGAACTTGTCGGGATGCCACAAGAGGAGCTCCTCCTTGACGCGGTTCTTGTCCAACTTGATATGCGCATCGGTCCTAAGCGGGCTAAGCACGAACTCCGCAACGGCGTCGGGTGTGATCTTGTCAGCGTCGGGCTTGCCGAAAATGGGGAGGGGAAAGTTGTCGAAGGAGAAGCACTGGGGGGGACACTGCCTCGCCCTCAGCTTCTTCCACAGGGACTCGTAGCTCGCGACGGCCTCGACCCTGTACCTCCGAATGTCCTCCAGGACCTTCGCGACCCGCTGGTTTTCCTCGAACTCGCGAATGCGGCGGACGGACTCGTCGTACTCTCGCACCTGGCGCTCGAACCGCGCCTGCCACTCCTCCTGCTCCCTCTCCACCGTCCACCTGCGGATCATGCTCCGGTCCCTTCGCTCGCGCTCCATAGTCGCGATCCGGCGACGCTCCTCCTCCTCACGGCGCCGCTGCTCGTATTCCGCCTCCCACTGCCTGCGCAGCGCCTGCACCCGCTCCCGCTCGCGGATCTCCGCCAGCCTCGCCCTCTCGCGCTCTTCGTACACGCGCTGTTGCTCTATCTCCCCTCCCGCCGCCGCGCCTCCGCCTCGCGCCGCGCTGCCTCGCGCCTTGCCTCCTCCTCCGCGCGGAGCCGCTCCTCCTCCCTTCGCCGCCCCTCCATCTCCGCCCTCGCCCTCTCCTCCTCCTCCCTCCGCCTAGCCTCCTCCGCCGCCCGCCTCCGCGCCTCCACCTCCTCCCTCGCCCGCCGCTCCTCCCTCCGCCGCCCCGCGACCTCGCGCTTGAGCTCGGCGTAGTCGCGGTGGGACAGGGCGCCATCCCGCCTCGCACGGCGGTAGCGCACGAGCTTGCGGTGCAGCGGGTGCAGCGCCTCCGCGCGCTCGCACGCCTCGGCCGCGTTATGGTACTGCTCGCGGAAGCGGCCCTCCATGTCGAGCGTCTTGAGCTGCGCGAGCATGATCTCGTCCTCGGGGGCGAGCCCCCCCGCCTTCAGCTGCTCGACGAGCGCCGCGACCGTCGCGTCCGCGCTGGCAGGGGGTGCAGAGGAGGAAGAGGACGAGGACGAGGCGGGGTTGCGGGCGCGGCCGCGGCCGAAGCGGTTGGCGGGCTTGACGGCGTGCATGATGGAGAACTCCGCGGGGGTGGGGTAGAGGAGGCGTGCGCAGACGACGCCGCCCGTGGGGCACGCGATCACGCCCCTGGGGAGGCGCTGTGGTTGGCCGGTCACGTCGTGGAGGGGGATGTCGGGGTCGAACGGGTTGTGGGTGTTGTATTTGTCGCGGTCTTCGTCTTCGGCGCGTTGGATGTATGCGGGAATAAGCTGGACTGGAGGAGAAGGGGCGATGGGCTTGTGGGTGCGGCGGTGGCTCGCTTTCTTGGGCGGGGCGGAAGGCTTGGAGCCTTTCATGGAGACTCGGTGGCGGCGGGAAGTTGGCCCCATGGTGGTGTCGTTGCAGTTCACGGGGGGAGGTTAATTTGCTGTGAGATATGAATATGGCAGTGTACAGGTTAGAAGGATGTCTGACAGGAAGGAGACCGAAGACACGATGGTTGGACGATGGTTGTGATTGGGCTTACCGGCTAGACAGATTGCGCTCTAGTTCATCGAAACAATATGGGGGAAAGTTAGAGCGACGAAGACGAGGCTGAGATAGGACCGGACATGGTCGGGGAACAACGGGCATTTTATACCCAGTGTCTACCGGCAGGATGGCTGTGGATTCCTCGCACCCTAAACAGGACCTGTCAGCGTTTACTCGCATTGCTTTGCACGCTTTGGTCGCGGAGGAAAAAGCTGTCCGGACCTTGGTTAAGTGGCACAATCGGCAAAGCGGCTCATTAGATCCAAAGCACCCAATGCGAATCAATCACGGGCATTTTAGCAGCCGTGTTTTGGCTTTTAAGTCATACAGCCACCTAGAGCACCATATTTCGTAACAAATGAGCTGTTGGAGAAGTTAGACGGCTTCTTAGTACAAAGTCGAACTGCACTGAGCCTGCCACTCACTTTGCTGGGCTCGGGACAGACTGGTAGCATTACCAGCAACTATTATGTTTCAACGCCGAAGACGGGCTGACTCGGCAAAGATATGTTGTCCACTGGCATGATGGCGAAAATGGCTGCCAAGGTTCCATTCGCGGAAGACAAGTTCAAGTTCAAGAATCAAGGTGAAGTGACTGCACTGCTGAGCGCCGCCACTGCCGAGTCCGTGCGACCGAAGGGGCGGCGTGAGAATGACTTGCCTGACATAGACGCTCCTCTCATCATGCTTTTCGCGCGACGCGAACCCAGCGGATGCCACACATAGCTCTGGAGTCTGAGCTACGCACTTGTCCTGGTCTCTCCAGTGGCTTTAGCTGGACGACGTTCTAGCGCACCGAGATCCGGTTTTGTGACAATTACACAGCCACAGGGGACGCCTTTCAACCTGTTTTCAACTTGAACGCCTTGTCACAGCCCTTTTGAATGGCGCCACGCGAACTGCGCTGCCGACTCCGCTTACTCCGAGAGTGGCACTCGGCGTTGCCTTTTTTAACCTGCACTCGACTCTTTTGTTCTGTCCATGTGTATTGTGACACCACAAAACGGACCCTTCCCGCCCCCAGCCTGGCCGAAGCAACGGCCACAACAAGTACGAGCATGAATATCCGAGGCCAAGCAGAGCAGAAGCGCCGGCTTGAATCATCGACACCACCAAGACGTCCTCAACGCAGCGATAACACAAGTCGCTCTCTACTATCTCGTGTACGCTCCTACTATACGCTCTGGAGAGGGCGACGATCCCTGATTTTATTTCACCACATCCAGATCGAAGATGTTCGTACGGGCGGCCTGCACACTCAACCACACGGCGCCGTCTCCGATTCGACGCGAAGTTCCCGCCACCGCGATGGAGGACCTGAGAAGGACAGAGTCACTCGAGACCCTTGTAAGTTTTGTTCTCCTCTAGTCCGAGTCGGCTTACCGTGCCCATCGCCACTGGCAATGACTTGAACAGCTGGACATCAGCGCTACCACCCTTTCGCAGGACATGCGCGAGCTGTCAGCATGGTACCGGACCGGGCGCCAATACACTCCTCCGAACGGCCGCGCCGAAACCCCGCGCCGACCCTTAACCGCTTCCGACCCCGGGCCACCGTCGTCAGACTCGGACGAGAGAGATGTCTCGCTCGCTCCTTCCCAGTCCCGGGGATTCGTTCGCCACATCTCGATACTCTCGCAGACATCCACCCTCACTTCCCTGCCGTCGGACGCCGAGACGGAGACGGACCCTTACCACCCTGGGATCTGACTCCGATGCGGAGTCTTCTCTCACCTGCTTGGACCCACATCTCGGAGAAGACCTTCTCACAAACGCCCGACAGTGGCTCGCCGGGGCAAGCCTAAGCTGCATCCTCTCTAACCACATCTATGTCGCCTTCGAAGCCGTCAAGGAAGAGGAAGAGGAAGCGATCCGGGGGCCAGCCCGTGCGCCATTCGGAGCGCCTCCTGGCGAAGAGGAGGAAAGTGGCCCCCAGATAACCTTCGATTGTGTTCGGAATCCGTCGATCCGAGTACATGTCACGGCCAAGGCTGTCTTCTTGTTCCGTTACGCGACTCCCCGGCCAATTGACTCGGCGCCATCCATGCATTGAGCGTTTCATGTTCCGTACTTATTCAACACTCGCAATCAATTCCTGTGCCGTGACAACTTCCAGGCAGTTCAAGCACGCAAGCCTCCCCACAGCTTAAGTCGAAGACATCATCGCCACATCCGAACATCGGTCAGGGTGGTTATTTTTCCGATCAAACTGTAGCCAGATTGACATTGAACTCGTGGCCACAATTTCTCCGCTTTTCTCAGCGCCACAGCCTCCCAGAGAATGTGTTCCGAGAAGGTAAGTATCGACATTGTAACAGCCGCGAGCAAGGATACCGTGTCCCAGTGGCGCTGTTCATCACCACCCGCAACGTTCCACAGACCACTGCCAGATCCTGGGATTATGTGCGTTTGGGTTTGATGGGGCCCGCGTGATTCCTCACTGGTCACTCCTCGTGAGCCCGTTTGGCGATTCGTCGACTTTATTGTTGCTTGGTTGTGCACGGCTTGAAGATTTCGCTCGGCAGTTGCTTCTCCCCAAGTACATAGACAGTGCGAAGCTGCATTGACATGGGTACGTGCCGTCCATGCCGGTTGGGATCCTTTCGAGGGTCTCTTCTGTGGTATGTTCGTCAAGGGGAGATTTCAACTATCAGGAATCGTTCGATAAAATCGTCGTTGCTCTACGAACGTATAGTACATCCCGTCGCTAGCCAGCCACCCAACACTATGGTTGGCGATAGTGGAACTTCGACCCACAGGAGAATGGGGGGAGATACTATCATGCCAAGAGGAAGATGAGCCCGCAGTGCAACATTCGAGCGTCCTCCTGCGAAGCCGAAGCAAGGCACGTTCAACATCGCGACGCTCGTGCGGTTGGCTTCATCCTCGGCAATATGTTAATGCACAGTCGACGCTGACATCGAGTTGGCCAGAAGACGACATGAGACGTGAGCTCCGCGCGACACCAATGCCAAGTGGCTATGCATGCTTACCACAGGCTTACACCGCGGCTCAAGCTCAATCAGTGCCGGGCGACGAGGAAACAGGCTGCTCCCAGTCCTCGCACACCACAGGTCCGTCGACGAGGCTCACCAGCATTTCCATCGCTTTTTCCTCCCTCTCCCTTTCGTCAGCTTCCTCCGCCTCGAGCTCAGCCTCAGCCTCAGCCTCGGCGCGCCAGTACATGGCGACGAAGAGCTCCGCCAGCGCAGGCGCTCCCAAGACAGAAGGCGGGCGTACAGGGTCCCGGCCAGAGCCTCCAACGCACTGCCCTCCCAGAGCAGGGCGTTGAAGCGGAGAACGCGCAGACTCCGGAGGGGGAGCGCGCGCCCTGAGCTGCTCCTCGTCCGTTTCGTCGTCCGTAGCAGGCTCCATGGCGCGGCCGCCGCGGACGTGGACCTCGCGGGGGAGGACGAGGCAGGAGAACAGCGCGGGAAAGCGCCAGTCGCGGGGCCGGCAGCTCCTCGTGGGGACCGTGGCGAACTCGAGCGTGGTGAGCGCGGGGAACGTGCCGAAGGCCGTCGCGATGGCGTCGGAGTGCAGGCGCGAAGAGGTGAGGGAGAGGTGCGTGAGCGGCGCGCGCGCGAGCAGGAACGACAGGTCGATGAGCTGGCGGTCTTGGTCGAACCACCGCTGCTCGTCTTCGTTGTCGAACTCCACCGCTACCTCCAGCGTTCCGCCCCCTGGCTCCGAACATATGAATGAGTCGGGGCGTAGGTGGGCGTAGGTGGCGTGACTGAGTATGGGGATATAGGAGGGATTTTCGAGGGGTATGAAGGATCTGTAGCCTACTGGAGTTGAAGGCTTGACGTGGGAGACGAATTTGAGTGCAGCATGAAGGGGCAATTCGACATGACGCAGAATCATCATCGAGACGAGTGGCGATGCGGGGAAAGGAGACCGCGCTGTTGGGCTAACCTTTGAGATGACTTCCAAACGACGAAGTTGAGGAAGCGACACCGTAAAGCCGGATCTTCCAACCAATTCTGGGAACACGCTGTTGAGCTTGAGCTCATGGAGTTCGTGGCAACCCTGGAGCACATTAAGCGCAAAATCTAGGGGCAGGGTGTGCATCTTTGGGTTGTCTTGCAGGTGAGAAAGATCCAGAACCCGAAGAGTGCTGAAAATGGCGGATTTGGCGGGAATGACAAGATGGGTCAGGCGAAGGACACGGATAGAGGGCCAACGGCCCATTGGAGGCTGCAATTCAAGATGGTCTTTGTCTCGAGCGTAATTGTCGCCAGAGACACACAGCTCTTGCAGGTTCGGAAGCTCCAGTAACAGCAGATGTTTCACCAGGTGGAAGCCACCATGCTCCGAATCCAATATCGCGAGCGTGCGGAGGCGATCGGCATGGTCGATCAGAAGAGGGATGGATGCGGAATAACCTTGATGGTTTCGTAGCGTCACGTCCACGAGAGCGGTCCTCGATCGTTGCAACGAGAGCCTCAGCCAGTCAGGTCTGGAATATACGTGTATGTCTTGCCACAGGAGAGGCGCATTGCAAGCGACGTCGTACCAACCCTTGCAAACGCGGAGGACCACCGGCCACATTGTCCGGTGGCTGGGTGCTTGCCAATTATCGCTAACATTGCTCTGGCCGGGGGGTGGATCGTCGATTC
Source organism: Ganoderma boninense (assembly GCA_002900995.3). Classification (NCBI taxonomy): domain Eukaryota; kingdom Fungi; phylum Basidiomycota; class Agaricomycetes; order Polyporales; family Polyporaceae; genus Ganoderma; species Ganoderma boninense. Next base: position 2,403,210 of record CM035314.1, on the reverse strand, counting down.
GTAAGAAAATGGCAAGGAATAGCTCTGGCGGGAGCTGGTTGACAAGAGCGAGCCTCCTCTTTACCCCATCCACGTTCATGAGAAACTACAACCGTCGACTGGGAGAGAGATTAATATGAGCTTGCATGCAACGCGCCATGTTATGTAGGACTGCTATGTGCTCACATGAAACGCTGCCGCAAGAGGAATATAGATGACTCTAGATTCGGCACGGAGTTGCGTTTTGAGTTCATTCAGCAATCGCACGCTAGTCACTGATACTCACCGTACTGGATCCGTGTTCACTGCGTTTTCGAAAGTCGTTTTGTGCAGTGAGGTGGCGAGTGTGGCTGAGGTGGAGATGATGATTCGGTAACCCGGTTACAGTAAGCTGCCGCCATGATGATCGATCATCACAGAATCAGGGAATTCTTAAGACAAGCACAGGCGCTGGGAGCTCCAGGCCACGGCCTTCCTCGGTCTATTCAACCGTGCCCAGAGCAAACGAACATAAAGCATGGCACACCACTCTTTCAACGCCTGTGACTTGTACATTTCGCCAGCCAGGACTTGGTTTGAATTTACCCTTAAGTTCGCGTTCATTGAAATCCGAGTACTTCCACTGCGACTTCAAGTTGCTGTGGTATCTTCACCAAAAGGCGATTCCAGGAAGCGTCCCTATTCGAAGTCCTTCCATAGGATCATGCCTGCTCAATGAATATACATTACGTCGACATCCAGTCATCTAACAGTATGGTTGGCGATAGCGGAAGCTCCGAAGGAGGGTGGTGCCAACCATCTTGCCAAGAGCGCATGGGTGACATGAACACCGCGCCCACTCCTGCGAGGCGAGGTACATCGCAAGACCGCTCGCACGACAGCTTCAATTCGGCAGACAATGCAAAACCGATGCTGACATCGCGTTGGTTAGAAGGCGATATGAGACGCGCCCGTGAGCGCGGTGAGACTCCGGGGATAAGGTGACTATGCGAACTTACCACGTTTCCACAGGTAACCACCGGCAGCTCGAATTTCAATCGCCCGTTGCGGCGGGAGACGAGGGAACGCGCGGCGGCTCGCAGTCCCTGTACACGACAGGCCCATCCACGAGCATCCCCAACATCTCGATCGTCTTCTCCCGTTGCTCCCTCTCTGCGACGCCCTCAGCCTCGGCGCCCTCGCGCTCGTACATCGCAATGGAGAGCTCCGCAAGGTTCGGCGCCCCCCTACCGTACCGCCCGCCCAGGCACCCCGTTATGTGGCTCAAAGTGGACCCGCCCTCTCGAGGCAAGCCGTTCAAACGGAGTACGCGCAGGCTCCGCAGCGGGAGGCGCGCCATCCACTCCGCCTCGGACTCGTCCGCAGGCGCACCCCCCAGGTGCGCCTCGTGGGAGATCATGAGCGCGGAGCATAGCCCCAGGACGCGCCAGTCGTCTTTGCGCGTGCCGTCACGCGCAGTATTACAGCGCTTTGCATAATTCCGTGAACACGCCCAGAAATTTACACGAGGGCGCTTATCTACCCGACCTGCCAAACTAGGCAGGGACACGGTCGCCGCCACGCGCACGCTGCAGTGTTCGCCCTCAGATCTCAGACCTGAGGTCTGAAGCATGAAGGAAGAGTGGTTCATGCATTGCGCTGTCTCCGCCACGTAGAGGGGCAAGAGCGTGTGTCTGCAAGCGGCGTGTTGATCCAACAACTTGGCACGGCGACATATCTACTTCCTGAGTCGACAGGCTGCTGACGGTTCCTCCCGAGATGCCGGGCGTGAACGTCAGCAGATCCACCGCGACTTGCTTGTGGGACGCAGAGCCTGTCCATGGGGGCTTCATTCACCATTCCAGCGAAACACTGCAGCCTGTCCCGTCGGTGCGCATGGCGGCGACCGTGACCCTGCCTAGTTTGGCAGGTCGGGTAGATAAGCACCCTCGTGTAAATTTCTGGGCGTGTTCACGGAATTATGCAAAGCGCTGTAGTACGAGCGGGAGCGGGGGTGGGGGCAGGGGCGGGGAGGGTGGAGAACTCGAGCATCGTTAGCGCGGGGAATGCGCGGAACGCGGCCGCCATGGACCTCAGGTGCAGGCTCTCTGACACGAGCGCGAGGTGCGTGAGCGGGGCGCGGGCGAGCAGGTGCACTATGTCGAGGAGCTGCGCGTCCTGGTGGAACATCGGCGGCGCGTCGCCATCGTCGCCCATGTTGAACTTGACGGCCACCTCAAGCATCCCGCCACCGGGCTCTGAGCACACGAAGGAGTTGGGGCGCACGTGGGCGGCCGTGGCGTGCCGCAGTATGGGGCTGTCGAACCGCTCTTGCCCTTCTCCCACCACCATGAGCCACTCTCCCACGCCACCTGCAGGCAGCCCTGGCGTGCCCGCTGCCGACATGCTCTCCCGTATCCAAGCTCTGCTCTCCAGTGTCGCGGTTCCGAAATCCAAAACTGCTAAGACCGTATCGGTCCCACTGGCCACCTTCAAGTCCCTCCTAGATGTCACAGCAGCAGCACTGCAATCTGCTCGCCTCGACTCCCCCTTCGCTACTCTTTGCACCAAGATCGACTCCCTCGCTGCACAAGTTGCGGAGTCACAGAAGAAGGCTCTATCGTATGCACAGGTTGCTGCCTCCAAGAGCGCAATAGACTCAAAACTGAGCACCCCGCCATTGAGCACTCCTCCCAGCACTGCGATTCGTGAGCCACACCCTCCGCGTTACGACTTTATCCTGCGCCAGTCAGACTACAAGCACCCTGCCCTTGCCCAAGACACCCCTGCCGACATCCAATGTACTATCAATGATATCCTCGCTTGCACGAACCTTTCCATTAAACCCAATGGTCCTCCCCTGCGTGTCCGCGCCGTCGCTAAGCTCCGCAACGGCAACATCCGTATCATGTGGCACAACCAGGACGAGTGCGACACTGCCCGGACTAACGACGAGGAGTGGCTGCCTGAGCTGTCACCAAAGCTCGAAGTCTTCTACTCTTCCTACCGTGTAGTAGTCCACGGAGTGCCGACAACCTTCAACCTTGACGACGATGCATGCCGAAAGGAGGTGGCTAAGACCGTGGTTCGAGAGAACTCATACCTGGGTGAGGAGCAGTGGGCAGTGGATGTCCTGGATGACGTCTGGTGGATGTCCCGCCATTCTGACCGCTCTCACAAGTCCCACTCATCCATGATTTTGTTCTTCTCTGAACCTGAGCTCACCAACCTCGCCATCAAACACGGTATCGCAATTGAAGGGCGGCTACTCTGAGCAGAATGGTTCCACTCTCTACCCACCCAATGTTACAACTGCCATCGCTTTGGCCATATTGCCCGCTACTGCAAGAGCTCCTCTACTTGTGGCCTTTGCGCAGGTGCACATGCTACAAGCGCCTGCAGCTGTCCATCCGAGAATGCCTGTGCTGATGCAGCGCAGTGCAATCATATCCAACCGAAGTGCGCACTCTGCAAGGGCCCACATCGCGCGACATCTTGCGACTGTCCTGTCCGTGCAGAGATCTTTACTCGCTGTCTCTCCGGTCATCACCAGTTCGGACAACTCTACCTCGTCCCGGACTCCTCCTAACACGGCGAACACATCCACTTGCGCCTTCAACCCCTCATGATTGCACACATCCCAAGTTTGTCCTTGTAATGGGAGCCAGGCCTCCAGGCCTCCACTCCTGCCGTTTATATTTACGTTCATGTCGTCCATCTGTTCCCACGGCTTCCCTTCTCTCAGTGCTCCCCCACAATGTCATCCATCCCACTACTCGCCTCCGCTCATCGAGTGCCCTATGCTATGCTCCCATTCCGATTGTGTCATGCCCCACATCCCGGATTCCCATGCCAGCCACTGTGTACTGTTTACATAGTTTACCTCCCAGTGTTTGCCACTTACCATAGATATCGGTAGTCCCTCGAGTAGTCGCATACTAGCAGTAGGATAGTGACAGTGGCAACTTCGGCCGAGACGGCCTCCATGCCACTATAATCAATGATTATTCCTTCCTTCTTTCCTTCCTGCCGCAGTATGGGGACGCACAATGGGTCGTCTGGGGGTACGAAGGACCGGTAGCCGACCGGAGTATCTGGCTTGACCTCAGACATGAATTTGAGCGAGGCGTGGAGGGGCAGGTGAACGCGGAGCAAGATTCCGGAGGATACGAGGGCCGAGGCGAGGAAAGGCCACTGTGTGCTTGGGCCCAGCTTGGAGAAGACTTCCAGGCGGCGAAGGTGGGGGAGCGACACGAACCTCTCGGAGTTCCCTTCCAGCTCCGGAATGACGTCGTGGAGCCTGAGCTCCTCGAGTTGACTGCAGGTCTCGAGGACAGTGAGCGCCCAGTCAAGAGGCATGGCCATCCTAGAGCCATCTTGCATGTGCGCTAGATCCAGAACACGAAGACGGCTGAACACTGGGGTGGGGTCGAAGTTGAGGGTAAGGTCCAGGTGGGTCAGGCGGAGGACTCGCAGGGAGGGCCAGCTCCCCATTTTGGAATTGAATTTGAGGTAGGATCTGTCTCTAAAGTAGTTTTCTCCGATGAGGCGCAGCTCCTGGAGGTTCGGAAGGTCCGCGAGGAGAAGCTTTTTTACCAGGAAGAATGCACAACACTCCGAGTCCACCATGGCGAGCATGCGGATGCGATTGGTATGCTCGAGTAGAATTGGAATGGATGAGGCATATCCTCCACGATTTCGAAGAGTCACATCGATGAACGCCGTCCCGGATCTATGCAGCGACACTTTCAGCCACATCAGGAAAAACCTCCTTCGCTGTTTAGGTATATATTAGGTATGACCCCGGCCTAAACACCCTAACAAGTGAATAAGTGGGATGTGCTCCCGATATGTCGAGATAATCCTAATCATAGAATGTGAAAAGGGCGGGAAACTGGACCGTACCTTTGTAGGATTGTGTTGGGCTTGTGCATTCGGCCCCCATAGAGTTGAATGGTGAATGCGAGAGCCAAGCCGGTGTGGGCGCCAAGTGTGGGAGGGCCGGCGCCGTCGGGCTGCCTCTGCCTGTGGCTCGCATGCTCATGCTTCTCAAGGTCTTCAAGTGACACTTACGCACCCGGCAGCAACCAGTCCTACTTGCGGTGTAGTCCTTGTAGCTTCCATGACTGTACAAACCTTGAGTGCTCTTTACCCAAATGAAACCGTACATTGGCCTGGGCTATGATACTACATACTACTAATATACAAGCATAAAAGTCTCCATATCTGCATACGCATTCAGGTAGAAAGTCCCACATTTCTCAAGTACATTACTACTAGTCCAGTCACGGGGAGCGACAGGTCCAAAGTCTGGGAAGAGATGACAGCTCCGCTCAATCCTATCAACGGGAATGATACTTGCGCGGCGGTCTGCGGTCGCACGCGTCACCTTGTAAAGCCCGTGGTCACGGTGCGGAGTTCTCTCAAACTTGGAGAACCACTCGACATACGCGAGGTGGCTGGGCCGCTCGGAAATAGGGATACGAGGGAATAAGCTAGCCATACCCTTTTCTGGAATCTTGAAGACGAGGCGCACCTGCGCAACTTAAGGCTGAACGTAGGTCAACCTATGGTTGATTGGGATCTGTACCTGCAGGTTTGGCCACTTTTAAAAGCTTGATTGGGATCTGTATGAATCAAATCAACTTTTCACCTACAGCCTACAGGTAGCAAACCTATAAGTTATAGGTCAAATCATTGATTTGATTTGAATACTAAATATAGTATTTTCTCAGCTACTGTTGAAGATTTTAACCTATTATTGAGTGTTAGTAGTCTTTTTTATGCTAGAATTATGCTTATACATGCAGTATTAAGCTATATAAGGACAACTTATCAACTAAAGCCTTCAATGTATACTATTTTTGGCTGTCAAAGTGTGAATCAACCTACAAGTGACCCATACCCAAACCTACAGATCCAGGTCACTTTTTTCAAGATGGCTGATTCAGATTTGTGGCTGATTCATAGCATGAGTACCTATAACCTACAGATCACAACCTATAGGTAAATATCTAGGTTCAAGCCAGGTTGAACTGCGTGAAACCTGAACCTATGTTCAGCCTTAGCGCAACTTGGAAGTCTGGAGGTGCTTTTAGCACATTACAAGCCTATTAGCCAAATAAGCGACTCACCATGAATTGAACGGGGGCTGTCGCCGCTGTGGTTGCCGTCGACAGTGCGCACAAGTACAGTATCGAACCGGCCCGGGATTGTATCATCGTACTTGTTCTTCCGGGCTGCCCGGACGTGTACGACATCTTGTTTGTCGATGTCTTGCAAGCCGAGGCCTTCACTGTCGACGATGTGTATCTTGATCTTGTGGAAGATAGGGACGGAGTAGAAGTTGAAGAAAACCCTGCTTGCCTGTTGTTCAACTTGGTGCCTGGTGAGCTGTGGATGGTTGTGCTCTACAACGTAACGGGACAGGGCATCCCGGAAGAAGGTCGCACCGTACGTGGAGACCAGCTGTGGGAACTTAACTGCCTTCACGGAGGGGTGGCGTGTCATCTGGATCCGGGGACGTGGCAATGCAGGATCTTCGCGAGGGCGCCCAGGTGCACGACGGATAGGCGCGCCGACTGCAGCAGCAGCAGCTGTGGGGGTGCTAGGCAAGGGAGCAACACTGGCTGCGGTCGTGACTACTTGTAAAGTCGAGGCTGTAGTTGTAGCGGCAGGACGGGCGCACGAGCCTGATGGTGGTGACTGAGTCAGAGGTCGGGCAGGGGGCACCTCTCGCGTGATGATGATGGAGGGGAGTGGCAGGTTGGCGGCTGTAACTACGGTCAAGATGATTGTGGTAGAGTAAGCGGAGCCGCAGCAACGTGCATGGTTTGTAGGATATCATGTCGGGGGAGGTTAGCAACATGCAAAGCAGATAGGCAAGTCAGACAGTTGGCCAAGACGGAATGATCGTTCTGAGGTACTCACCCGAACAGTGATGGTTGAGAGGCGGATTTTCCGGCAGGGTTGGGGGGTACGCGAGGAAACCGTCTGGTTGTGCACGACTCTGCTGCGCCAGACACCACACGATGTACTTCTCGTGGCGAAGTACCTTCTCTCGGCGTTCAAGCCATTGCATCATCTGGGGGAGTTCATCCCTGCAGTTGGATGCGCGGTATGCATCCTTCGTAAAGTCGATATGGAGGCGTTCGGAGTATTGGGTGTCGTAATTGTCAGTGGTGCCGAACATCTCGATAGCGATGCGATAGTGGTCGAGAGAATGAAGTTTGGGGAGGCGGAAGTGGTCACGGATGCCGAGGTCAACGAAGACCTGTTTATTGGCGTGAAACGCTTGCAAGGCCTTGTCTAGGAGCTTGAGGGAGCCGGCATGATGCGTAGGATACTGAGCGAAGTACAAAAAATCAAGCAATGCTTTCGTAGCATGAAGGAGACGTGTTGGAGATGCACCGCCAGGAAGCGTAAGGCCAAGGATTAGTCCAGGTAGTACTCGGCACATATCGCAATGTTCCTTGCCTGAGACCCGAGACATACATGAGATACCCTTCGCAAAGTGACGTAGTGAGTTGTTGCGCGGCATCCAGCGACAGCGCGCATCAATTTCCTCGGTCCCACAAACCTTCTGGAGCCAACCGATGAGGTGCTTCACGACACCTTGATAGAGTTGGTGGAGAATGTCGGGGGTGACGGCATAGTAGATGTTGGTGTATAAGGCTGAACGTAGGTCAATGATTTATACAGGTTGACCTGGCCTGAACCTGTATATAAACCTGTAGGTTGTGACCTGTAGGTTGTAGGTACCTGTGCTATGAATCAGATATGAATCAGAATCAGCCATCTTGGAAAAAGTGATTTGGATTTGTAGGTTTAAATCTAGGTCACCTACAGGTTGATTCACATTTCAATAGCTAAAAATGATATATATTGAGGGTTTTGGTAGGTAATATGTCTTTATATAGCTTAATACTGTATCTATAAGGATGTGTTAGGCATAGATTATGCTAATAACCCTCAATACCAACCTAAAACCTTGAATAGAAGCTCTAAGACTACTATATTTGGTATTTAAATCAAATCAATGATTTGACCTGTGATTTACAGGTTTACAACCTATAGGTTGTAGGTCAAAAGTTGATTTGATTCATACAGATCCCAATCAGACCTCTGAAAGTGACCAAACCTACAGGTTCAGATCCCAATCACCTACAGGTCGACCTACGTTCAGCCTTATTGGTGTAGGGGAGCAACTCCCAGAACGGATGATGGAGGGGTTTGATGCCGGCCTCCCGACAGGCCCGAGTGAATGCGCGAGGCCCTTGATCGGCAGCAGTGAGTGCATCTAAGACCTTGTCCAGGTCGCGGAATGGGCGCGAGGTGTCTGTATCGTCACCTAGCTCTTCACGTGGGATCGGGCACTTAGGGCACTCACCTGTCTTGCATCCGGTGACAAGGACTTGTTCGGGATAGTCGCCTATGTAGATGGCTAGGATGGGATGTCCTCGACGAAATACTCCATCACCACTGGCAATCTCGATCCCCTCGAGGCCGGCGGTGATGAGCGGTGCGGTGATGCGAGTCATGCAAGCGTGGAAGAGGTTGGCAAGAGTCCGCCGTCGAGCAGCTTTGGACTTGATGTGCTGCAAACGCGTGGTAGGGAGGTAGGCAAGGAGGATCTGTCCACGACGAGACGGCTTGCTGCGGATGTCTTTGGGAAGGTTTCCGATCGTCATGTAGACGGGATACGCACTCTTGTTGCCAAAAAGTGTGAGTTGGGTCTTGTCGGAAGAGATGATGACTGGGATGACTGTCGCGCCAGGCTTCTCCTTCTCCAGTTCCTTCTATAGCCACATTTGAGTGTCAAAAACATATTCATGGGAGCCATGATTTGTGGATGACGCACCTGTGTAGCCCACCACCACTTCCCGGTATGCATGTCGAAGTAGACCCTTTCGTTCTTCGACGCATCCGTGTAGTGTTTCTCGGGAACAAGGAGCAAAAGCGGAGCAAACTCCGGGTCACCGTACAGGGCTCGAATGCATTCGAGGATGTTCCGGAAGAACACCTCAAATGCCTCCCCTGCAACGACAATTTCCTCGTGCTGGAAGCGCGGCCGGCCATTAGGCAGCTTCTTGTCGATAATGGCATTGAGTTGTTGAGCAGTCCTGAAGCTCAGCTCAAGGAGCTGCGCAACCTAGACGCAAGATATCAAGTAAATTAGCTCTCGGGCTTCTACCGGGTTCAGATGCAGATGCCGTGACTACGTACGCCTTCGATGGCAAGCAGGTCAGAAAAGGCCGTAGAGCCTGGCCCACGCATCTTTGCCCACCTCACAACTTCCCAGTCACGACAGGAGGAAAACGGCGCATAGGGGTTGCTGTCTGATCCCTCGAGACCCTTTTGGTAGTGCTGGTAGGTGATGCGCTCGACTGCCTCAGTCGAGAGCTCCGCAGGAGGGATAGGAATGCCGGCTGTATCGACAGGAAAAGGTACGATGAATGTGTTCCAGGTCTTACGGAATGTCGTTTCAGCTGCACGACGTTCGGCTTGACTGGCGATGTATTGGTCTGATGCGGAGCCCGCAGGGTCTTCAGGGATATCGTCCATCGCGAGCGTACTTGGGGCCAGTTGAACCTCCGAGTCAGAGCGAAGTGGAGGTTCCCACCGATGTGTCTCAACCTCGTCCTCAAGCTCCTCCTCGTCCTCGGGATCAGAGCTGGAGTCAGAAGGGGGATCGTCGTCAAAGTCTGCATCTGTGTAGGTACTGAAGTAGTCGCCTTCGAATGGGATCGGGTCGGCGTCCATATCGAAGTCATCTGGCAGCGAAGGGGGGGATGGCGAAGGTACAGTGTGGGCGTGATGAGCAGTGTCGTGGGCTGAGATGCATTTGGGCTGGCGCGTTTGGGCCAAGTGGTTAGCCAGGCCAGAGGATGTGAAGGTCTTGAGGCACCCGGGGCACTGAGAAGACATGCTGGAATAGATTTCGAAGATGAAAAGAGGAAGGAGGGTGTCTAGCGGAGAGGGAGAGCGATTGTGGGATGTGTGAAACCAGCTTCAGCGTGCAGTAAGTTGCAGTTGGGCCCGTTCGTCGATCCGCCGCGCCAGCACGGGTGTGCGGCGACTGGGATCCCCTTTTCAAGCAGGGGACAGCCCAACAGGAGTCTGCGACAGCGCACGTGAGCGTCGGAGGCTCAAGTTCGGGCATGCACTGTATAGTTCCTGCCTTTTTTGTGAGCCATTAGTCTCCCATTCCAACCACCAGATAACTTCAGATGAGATTCGCTCACCAAGCCCCCATTTTTTGTCCTCCTTCCATCCAATCTTTGAACCCATCCCCCACGTTCTCTATTCATACTCTCATTCACAGTTCAACTTGAGCCTTCCTTTTTTAATCTCTGTCGCTCTCTTCTGCAGAATCATGTCAGCTCGACGCCGCTCGCAGACGAAGTCCGCTGGCCAAAATAAAATTGCTCACCGCACTGGCAGTGACCCCTCTTCAAATCCCTGTCCTCAACCGAAAGCTGCTCCCGTCAAGGGTAATCCCCTGGCGGCAGCAATCCCAGGACCCACAGGCAGCCCGAATCCCGTCTACAACAACGCCTTCCACTCAAAATCGTCGCCACACTGTTGAGAACAGTGAGCACACTCAGCAAGGTATGATTACCGTACCACACATCTGGATCCGTCTCACAGATAGGTTATCTTCGCAGCCATGATGATGGGGCCACCGGAGACACCCACCGTGAAGACCACGGCACCTTCCCGTCCACAACACCAATCGAAGGTCGACGCCCTGGCTAAAAAAGGTATGTCTAATAAGCATTCGAGTCGCTGTCACTGTCCACAACCACACATACCCACGTATCACGTTGCTAGTCTGGAACGCTGTCGCTCCTGGTGCCGGACGGAAACACGCCAACCCTGCTGCCAATCCAATGTGCAGCTCCGAAGATCCCTCTGGCACCGTCGACAACTCCGATGCGCTCCCCGACTTGCAGCCACCGGCGAGCAAGAAACGTAAGGCTCCTGTTGACGTCAAGAAAGGTGAATTAGAACCTCTCGACACGACTACAGTATCTAATTCTGCTTACCACAATTAACAGCAGCCGGAACTCTTCGCCCACGCCAACAACGTAAGTTTTTCGTTGCATACATACGATCACTCTCTCTGACTGTTATGGTACCCAAATCGCGGTCGCAGTCGCAGTCACGTCCATTCCGGAGAAGTGTCAGGCCAGTAAGTTCCGTGTAGCTACTAGAATCGCTTTGGTGTCTTCTCACGAAATACCATACAGGCGCTACCAGTGGCAATCGGAATGTGAACTTGAAGACCACGCCACGGGTTCACGTGTCAATGGACTCTGAATCCAGCGCTGGGGAATCAGGCGACGACATACCACTGCAGCAGCGCCAGAGTGCTGTGAAAACCCAGCCCTCTGCTGCACAGCCAGGTACGTTCTATAACATCTGCAATATCTCACAGTAAGAAATGTTAATACAGAATTGGGGTTCTAGGGAATCAGAAGACACTCACTGGCGGCGCGCAGCCTGGGCCCGCTCATGCCAAGGCACGAGTCGAGTCTGCCCACAAAGCGCCTCAAGACGTCCCGGAGCACGTCGTGGAAAGCGACGCATCGAACAGTGCTGACGAGTACGATCCAGAAGAAGATGACGAGGCCTACTCCGGGGAAGACGAGCTTGAGGACCCCCTCCGCGAGGACCTCGACGAGCTTGAGGCCCAGCTGCGTGAAGAAGTAAGTGATCCATCGCCTCGCACCTGTGCACAACACAATGAAGTATGCTCACCATTGATCTCCTAGGCCCCGGTCTGGACGAACGAAAAGGACGAGAAGTTGCCGCCTGTGCTTCGTCGTAAGCAAGCCAAGAAGACTCAGGACCAAATCGACTTTGAGCTGATGATGGAGCAAGCGGGTGAGCAATCATTTTTCAAGTCCACCAAATGGAACTCACATGGTGGGCGGAAAGAGGAACAGGCGGCGGCGCGTGCTGGCAAGTCTGAACGTTCATTGTCGAAGGTACGATGTGCGCTCCCCATCACGACCTTGCGCTTCTTTCTCTCACGGCTCACAAACCTTAACCAGACCTCTCAGCGTCGCCAGCTTGAGGTTTGTTGGCTCTTATTCCTTTCCCTTTGCCCTCCCAGAGCCTGAATCCCACTCGCACTCTAGCATCCTGTCTGGAAGGCCCCGGAGCCAGCTCACCCAGCCGACACTGAGGATGGCATGGAGCCCTGGAGTCCCGTCGAGTACTACCTCCCTGCGCCCGAAGATCCCTATTGGGAAGAGAACAGGGGCACCGGCGCTGCAGACGATACCGAGGGACTTGTGTTAGATGACGGCACTGATGCTATTCAAGCCCAGGCATATGACATCAAGCCTCCTGCAACCCCGGGTGGTGTACTGTCTCTCAAGGAGCAGGACGCTCACATTCAAGACGTGGTTCACCATACTTTCATTTGCGTTGAGTCCAACCTTGTTTTCGAAAATGGGTTCCCTGATGCCGTGAGCCCCGCGCGCTTTGTATACGACGCTATGCGGGATGCCGCTCAAGAACGCGGATATGACGCTCTTCATCAGCGTCTTGGTAGCGATCCCACCTTCGCTCAGACCATTGGTTCACTCGTGAGTCTCTTGCCTTTGTTTTGGCTATACTGCATCATCTTGACGGCTTTACAGCCCAACCAACGTATCAGTACTTTCCGTAGCAACATCAAGAAGAGCGCCAACGCCAACGCAGCTGCATTCTATGGTGTGCAGCAGGCGCCGGGCCAGGCGACCGAGACTGCCAACAAGGTCGAGTGGTTGTTTGACCACCTCAAGTACATCTACCCTCTCGTTCTCGAGGTACGCCTGCCATCGCCCTCTTGGACTATAGTGCTTCGATTCAAATGATGTCTCATACTATTTGCAGCCTGCTGACAAACGCAATGCTGTCTGGGCCAAGCCCTACCAAAACCCTGCCGTTGCATCGACACTCCGGTCGTGCTTCTTCACTGGTACTGCTGCTGTCGGCAACCGCGATGTGGGCCGCTTCGTATCATCACACCCCGATCGAGAAGACGAGCTCGAGATCCCGATGCCGATGCTCGCGTTGGTTGGGGCAGCGGTATGCCAGTGCTCTATCCGGTTCTACCTATTCATTGCCTTACTCACAACCTTTGAATTCAGCTTCATGCCTCCCTCTCTGAGTGGCAAACAGGCATCCACAAGAAAGGCACCTTCTCAGCTGACTCCTTCCTTGACGCATACACCGAACATGTCACTCTCCTTACCGGCATCAAGTCGCAGAACCTGTGCACATACCATACAATGATGCACCGCCTCTACACCGAGGCTAGGTTTGTGTCTGATCGATTTTTCAAGTCCACGATTAGCTGATGCATTTCCATTTTCTCCAGCGGCACCGTCGCTCCGGTGACTAACTCTGCGATTGCCTCTGATGCCCTCGCTCACGTTGACTTCGCCGGCATGGAGGTCGACTAGGACGCGCGCTCTGTCCCGCTGTAGTATCTTCAACCATTGGCAGCTAATTGCCTCTCATGGCACTTCCTCGATGTGATTCAACCCACACGTAGGTGCGGTTCAACCCCGGTGCTCTCCTGCCTGTATCTTTCCCTCTCGACGCTCCTTCCTATTCCCCGCCCTCATTTGTATTTATGTTTGGGCATGTATGAAAGCCTTTCCGGCATTCTTGTACGGACACAATCTTCCTCGCTACTAGCCCCGAAAACCTACTGTACACTTGCTTCGTGCACATTAGTATACCCCCGGTTAGCGTAGTCGTAGTTCACCCATATAGCAGCCGTAGCACACGAATACACGAATTCCGCACGCAAACCTGTCGAACGAGTGCCAAATGGATGATCTATTGTGACAATAAAATGGTACTAATCTGGTAACTAATGGCTGATAACATGTCTATTTAGGCGGGGACACTCCGAATTATCCGAAACATCTAATCGACCTGTTTATACATTATTATGCTCATTTAGATCTAAACAGCGCGGGAGGTTTTTCCTGATGCAGTCGGGTTCGGTGTGTACGTGTATGTCATAGGGTGGGAGCACTGCAAGCGACGTCGTGCCAATATTTGCTGACAAGGAGGACAACTGGCCAGGTTTTCTTGGAGATGATGTCTTGCCAATCATCATCCTCGTCGCGGTCATCGATTTGTAAGAAAATAAGAAGAAGGAGTTCTGGGGGAAGTCGCTCGATAGGCCCAGCGACTCGGACTCGGATCTTCCTGCTTTCCAGGACCATGTTGACTGCAAGAGCACAAGGATTGGCAAGAGTAAATAACACTGTTGTAAGAACTATGTGCTCACATAAAGCGCGGCAAAGAGAACAGCGCAGGAGGACCGAGTCTCGGATGTCGCGAGTCAATCAGCTCTAAACCGTTGCTTAGCCATACTTTCTAACTTCACGTTCAACCATAAGTACCTTCTTACCCTGGATACGTATTCGCTTGTGAGCCGCGTTTGCCTTACGTCGACGGTGTGACTACTGGTGTCGAGAAGATGGATCGCCGCGTGGCAACCTCGAGCTCGTCGTGCAAGTCGTCTTTGAATCGATGGATTAGGCAAATCAGACGCTCGTCGTAGAATAGGTTGGTGTTTGCCGCGCCCTGACTCAGGCTTGAAGTTGAAGCCTTTGAAACCTGACGATCCAACCTTGCCAGTTGTACAAGTTGGCCACTAACACTTCACCATATTCGTTCTGTGCTCAACATGTTCGTTCATAGCGGCGTATCAACTTCAAGGTACTTAGTATTACTATGCCAACAGCCCACTGCCAGTCGAACTCACTGCGCCGACGAGGAATTCTCAGGAAAACGGCAGACGGGCAAGAAGTTGACGAGCTCCCCAGCACGTGCACCTTGCTACAGTCTTCGTTCGACACCAGCCCTCACCGCCGTCGTCGCAGGCCCGCGCGAGCCTGCAGCGCTTTCCGGCGCGTCGCCAGGCCGCTTCTCCATCTCCCTGTCGAAGTCCGCGCCGAGGATGGGCCCCAGGAATCCTCCGAGGTTGTTCGGACTCTCCACGCCCGCCTCCTGCCGCTCGCTCCAGCTCCGCGACAGGATGGCGTCGACCTTCTCCAGCGCCGTGTGCCGCGCGTAGTACCGCTCCGCAGGTGTCCCCCTGCTGAGCCTCTTCCCAGTCGCGGACGCCTCGGAGGCCGTCGAGGCAGTAGGGTCCGCGCTGTCCGCCCGCGCAGCGTGTGACGGAAGCGGGACGTAGGCGGCAGTTGGCGGACCATGCGACGGTTTCTTGAGCCGGTTCCGGAAGGGAGACGAGTCGGCCATCGTGGGGAAGGGCAGGAGCGGCGGCGAGCGCTGCGTCTTGAGCTTCCTGGGCTGCACGTCGCCCTGTTGCTTCCCACTGCGACTTGGAGACGTCGATGGAGGGGCGGCGGCGGCAGCAACAGCAGCGACGCTCGAGGCTGAGGCTGAGGTTGTCGTCGCACCCCGATGATTGGTCGGCTTCCGCGTCAAGGCGGAGATCTCGGGGAGCTGGGGCGGGTGCGGGGACACGAGCGAGCCGAAGAACAGCTGCGACTCGAGCGCGGGCGACGTCACGGTGGGCGGGCTCGAGAGCAGGATCGACGACTCGAACCGATTCATCGCGGGTCGCGCATGGTGGGGGCCGTGCTTCGAGGACGAGGACGGCGCTGGGGACGAGTACTCCGACGCCGCAGACGAGGCAGTCGCCGCGCGCTTCGGCTTGGACGCGCTCGTCTGGAGGGAGCGCGGCGCGATGCGTTTGTGTTCCGAGTGGCGGCGATCTGGGAGCCGTGTGAACTTGTCTGGGGTGCGGCGGTGTCTGCGCGAGGAAGACGGAGGGGCGGGGGTGAGATCAACGTCTTCGTCCAGCAACGTGCCCGACGTCGGATCTTCGACGAGGATGCGGAAGCCAGGCGGGGAGACGACTTCCTGAGATCTGGACCGCACGAGCGTTGGTTGCCTAGAGGAGGCGGACACGCCGTCTGCGGAGTCATCCGTTCCCGCGCGCCGGAGCCCCTTGCGATGCTGGCCGCCGCGTCGCGGTGTCGTACTGTGGGTAGTACGCAGAGGCGCGTCCACCAAGTCGTCGTCGTCGGTCGTCTTGCCGCGCTCGTAGTTAGGCCTGCGCAGGGTGCCGAAGCGGATGCGCTCGAGGATGGCGCGCTTGATGGACTTGTGTCGGATCGTCTCGTAGGGTGCCGCATCTTCCGTGTCGCTGAGGGCGCTGTAAGGATCCGGAGAGGTCACCCTTCGCGACGTGTTCAGAGGCACTGCGACCGCAGGGCGCGCCGGCGCCGGCGTGTCGGCACCATCACCGGCAGAAGACCCCATGTCTCGAAGGAAGGGATCGTCTTCGGCTGGTTCGAGCTCGGGACGGTCGTCAGCAGGGTCGTCCGATGGGGTGGGTAATGGTTTGTTGCGGCGCAACACAGTGCGACTCAGCCAAGTGCGGTTCCTCTTCGGGACTCCCGAATAGCTGGGAGGACGCGGTGAAGCATTGGCCTCTTGCTCGTGGCCTGCATTCCCATCCAGGAGAGGCGCAGTCGCTGCAGTTGTACCCTGCCTGAACCGCGATGGTGGTGCATAGGGCGGCCCGGGAAGAAGAGTCGACTCACGGGTTCCAGAGCTCGATCCCCTGCGCCCGTGTACGCCCCAATATCGGAAAGCTAGCCAAGTAAGTACGCCGCCAACGATTGCGGCGAGGATGGCGAACACAGGTGCAAGATATGCAATATTGAAGCCATTTCCAGTTGCTTTCGAGCTGGCTGCATGCTGGCGGCTGATGGTGACGGAAGATTCTTTGCTGGCAGGAGGCAGAGCCGTGATGTGCACCAGGGACACCAAGGAGCTGGATGTAGTAGCCGAAGTGGATGGCGAAGCATTAACCGTGGTCGCAGAGCCAGAGGAAGCCGCGGCGTTGAACACGGAGAGGGCTGAGGCCGAGGTAGGAGATGTTTGTGAACCAGCAGCTGTCGCGGACGTGGTGGTGCTCTGCCCCCAGGACGGATAAGGCCACCAGTTGAACGAAGACGAGAGGGATGGGGTATCCTGCCTCCTTAAGACTGAACGTGAACGAACATCGGAGGGAACAGGGAAGGGTTGACCAGTCGGATGACTGTCGACGGGACCTGCCAAGACAACGGCCATGCAAAGCAGCGTGCGGAAACCGAATGGATATGGCCTGCATGTCGCGACGGTCGACCCTGGTGTACTCATCTGACTTAATGTGAGCCATAGAAGGTAAAATATCAGAGTGATGTACCTCGCGCATCGTTTGAACGTTGGTGCCAGACCAACTGAGACACCATGCAGCGAAAGTCGCCGCAGATGGGGATGTGCCTTGAGGTCGAGTCCATCCGAGGCTGACAGGGCCATGGTCAGTCAGTACGTAACGTAACAGCGGTGTATATTTGCCCTCCGGAGTTCGTGTGTCCAACAGCGTCATCTAGAATCAGATATCCAACGAACAGACAACCACTTGCGCTCCAAGTTCATTGTCCAGAACCGTCGATGCAGAGTCTCTTTTGGCGGTAATGCAAGAACCTATTCCCGACCTAAACATCAACACAAGAGAGCGAGATTCTGATTACTCTACTTACCACCATTGCCACCCATCTGCAAAGACATGGACCATCCAGAAGCGCCCAAGCGAACAACTATCTGCACTCTCTGGATATCCGGATAGACCCTGGGTTGAGTCTCGCAAGGCCATGTCTACACTATCCATTTACCACTTAAAACCGGCCTATAAAAGATGAGGATCACCCTCCCCCTTTCTACACGGTCGTCCCCTCAAAAGGAACGTCCGGTCAGATTCTGGGCTGAGGAGTTCTTGGAGGCGCGGAAGGTGGGGTGAGCGGGCGACATCGTGAAGTGCGGGACGCACCTGACACGCGTTCTGTTCTTGGGGCAGCAGGAAGAGCATGTGCATGCGCCATGATTAACTTAAGCATGTCCAGGCGTAAATCCAAATAGCAGAGGTAGCGTAAGATTTACAGTACAAGAAGCAAGCAAAGCAGGGCAAAGCAATCTTCATCCAGGGTTCCAAAATTTCCGAGACTGCATGGCTGATGCGATGGGGAGGACGGCAAAACGATAAAGTCACGTTCCGAGGACGGTATACCGCTGTGCGTCCCCACGGCCGCGCTCGACGTCGACCGCCATGAGGATGGGGACCGCGGACCAGATCATGGCGACGAGGAAGAAGAACGCGTAGCGGATGTTGCCCGTCGCGTCCGCGATGAGCCCTACGACCAGCGGCCCGACGAACGAGCTCGACTGCAAGCAGATCCGACCACCACTGTGAGCCGACGCCTCCTCAAAGACGACGACAACTGGGAGGCGTACCTTGTCCGTGATAGAGAACAGCGCGTACCATCTCGCCTCCTCGCCGGGCGGGATGAACTCCGCATAGAAGGCTCGCGCGTAGCCCTGGAACGCACCATACACCGAACCCTGATCCCGCTTCGTCAGTCCCGCTGCAATGCGTACGTTGACTGGCACTCACAAAGTAGACCGCCAGGACATACATCTCACCCGGGGTCGTCAACCCGCCAAATTTGACGTTCGACTTCTGGAACACGGACAGGAACCCCAGACACCCGTACGCCGGGATAGCGGACGCCATCGAGACGAGGGCGACAAGCACCTTCAAGTTCGACCAGCCCATCCGCCGCTGGAGGGCGGGCCACGCGAGCGAGCCAGCGATGCCCGCCGACGGCGTGATGGCCCCGATGAGGACGAGCGACGACGCGGGCATGCGCAGGGTCGTCTTCGCGAAGAGCAGCGCGGTGGACGTGATCGTCGTGAAGCCGTCCGAGAGCAGGAACCACGCGGCGAGGTATACGAACGTGTTGCGGAGACGCTTGATCTCGCGCCATTTGAGCATCTGGCCGAGACGCTTCCACGCACGCACGATCTCGCGCGACATCGACCAGTCCTCCTCGGGGAGACGGTCGGGCTCGCTTTCTTCGAGGACGATCGCTGCAGAAACGGGCACGGACGGCGCACCAGGGAGCCAAGCCGCTGCCGGTAGCGAGAACAACGCCCACCACAGTCCGCTCAGACCGACCGCTAGGCGAAGTGCGTCTGTCGAGCCCTTCATCGCGCGCACCGGAATCAGCGCGAGCAAGAGCATCACGATCCCCGCAGCGTATCCCAGCGCGATGCCTTGGGAGGATATCCGCGACGTCGTCGCCGACAGAAGCTTGTCATGCTTTGCCTTTGCCTCGACGACTGAGGCATCCACACCTCCACCTCCACCCAGCAAGGGCTCTTGCGCGTTGTCACCCTCCGCGAGTTCGTAGGATGGCGCGGCATTCGCGTTGGCGAGACGGAGGAGGTCGGCGCGCGCGGCGACGACTTCTTGCGCGCCTTGCGCGAGGGTGGGTATGTATGCGTTGAGTGCGACGATGGAGGCACCGAAGCCGACATTGGCACAAATGGCCAGTGGGGCTACGAGAAGCCATATAGGGGAGGATGACGGGAGTAGGAGAAAGAGTATTGCTGAGAACGACCCGAGGGCAGCGAAGGTGAGCAGGAGCTTCTTTCGATGCGGGGCTGAAAGACGGTAGATTAGAACTTGAATGAAGGCGTGTGGTGCATAATATCTCGCGGGTGATTGCGGATGCCGTCTCTCCTTCCCGACCGCACCTTGAAGGGGGCCGCAGCGATGAGAGCGCAAGATGGAACGAAGACTCACGATGGTCTGCGATGCCCCCCATAGAAATCACTGTCAACGCCTGGAGCGCAACGGAGATGGAGTAGACATATAAGCTACACAGTCTCGATGAGTAAGGGTACCCATTATCCCTGGTTTTCGCACCTGAAGCTCGCACTGTCTATCCAAAGCCAAGCCAGCTTGACTACACACCGTGCGTCTGGGTCCCCTTGGTTCGCGACGGGCTGCGTGGTAACGGGGGTGCAGGGGTATATCTTGTCGGGAAGAAGATAACCATTATCCCTGCCCATGTATGCGCTGTGTGAGATCTTGGAACGGCCAGAGACATGCGAGAGACATACCTCGCGAACTGCTCCAAGCATATGGGGAGAAATAGGGTCAAGGAGACGATCACGAAGACTTCGCTTCAAACTTCAATTCACCCTCCTCGCCAGATTTTAAAGAATAAGACCACATACCTGGCGAATGCATAGCTGAACCATCCTCGTAGATGTCGATTGTACGTGTGCTTGTCGAACTTGGGGAGGTCCATGTCGTCGATGTCGGTGTCGTTAGTCATGGTGTCTCCGGGCTATATGCGGGTTGGTCGATACTGGTAGGATTAGAACATGTCAAGGGCGTCGGTATACGAATGGTGAAGGGGCCCGCTCTGAAGGAGGAGGTCGAGGACAAGGTGGAAGACGACTGCCCGCCTGCACGGGGGCCGAGCCTCGGCCACGGAGCGCCGATGTTGGCGGCCTCCGCCTCGCGCGCCGCCGCGCCTCGACCGCGTTCCTCCCGCCCACCACACCCTCACCACGACGTCCGCTACCACCCCAACAGCACAACGCGGCAGCGATGACAGAAGAGCACCAAGAGCAGCAGGAAGACGTCAAGCCGAAAATCAACCTCGTGGTCGACTTCGAAGGGCAAAGTGGGTCTCCTTTCGAGTGTGGCGGGCGACGTGCAGCGACGCGTCGGACGCGACGGATACACCCATCGCGCTCAATGCGTATCCGGGGAATGTGTACCAAAGTGGTTGATGCTGATCCTCCCGTTTTCCAGCATGCACGGTTAAGGTCAAGCCTGGTACGCCGTTCAAGAAGCTGTTCGAGGCCTCCGAGGTATGCCCCACCATTCCACCGTGTTTGCCCAGTGCCTCATACGTTTTGTGGTCTAGAAACGCTTCGGGAAGGACCCAGGTCAGCTTTCGAAGCGATATATCCACCATGATCACGATTGCTCACGATGATGCCTAGGCACATTCAAATTCACCTTCAGTGGCGTTCGACTACGACCAGAGGAGACCCCGGCCGAGGTACGTGCGCCTTTGAATCGTGCTACGCACCTCTCTCACTTTAAGACAGCATAGCATGGAGGACGGAGATACCATTGATGCTCATTTGCAGCAGGTGAGTTCATGCTTCGCCTCCTACGTCTCTCAAGAGTCCCCATGCACCCAAAACCGAGTCGTCCGGAAGCTTTGGACGGTTCTTCCACAACCCAATACTTGTTATCCCAATGGAATTTGTCGATCTGGCGTCGAACGAGTTGTCAGAAGGCTGGGTTCGACCGTCCAGAGTTAGGTCCACTGAAATCTGGTTGTGGCGACATCGACCTGGGTTTCTGAGCTCAGACGTCATGCTGAGCTCAGGAACTGATCCGTTACGCCTCCCCCACTCGGGCATTACCCGTCACTTGCCCATGACTGTTCCTGCCCGCTGACTTTCTTCGTCCCGGTAATGATTGTGATAATGTGACTTCAAATACTTTTCCCATGACTGTTGTTTTCCTAATTCATGTCCCCTGTTGGATGCCGCTCCACGAAAACAGGATTCGCAGTCGTGGTTGGATACTATCCAACCCGATGCCTCCCCCAATCTGACGCGTCGTCGGGACAGTAGCTCTCGGGGTTCATCGAGTGATTCGCGAGCCTAGCTTACGTTGCTCGGTCGCCCGAACCGCACGGTCTATGTCATTGCATCGCCGACTCTGATTGGGGTAGTGCTTTTGACGACGCTGTTTTGGAGTCCAAGTAATGTTCCCGGAGGCGGTGCGGGGGAGGCAGTCGCGTTGAACTGCCGATGCTTCTGGCCCACCGGCCTTGCGGAGCCTATCCCGGTACAGAGTGGACTAGACCACTGGGGCAGCCAAAGTACCTGGGCGATCTCGTTAGTATTCGCCAACGACGACTCACGTCGGAATTCCTTGCTATATGACTGCTTCCTGTCTTGCCACGGCTTATAGAAACTGATGATCGTTCTTGAATTCCGACTCTCCGTCTACGATGTTCTCAATTGCTTTACGACTGTGTGCAACCGTGCTGACGTACGTTTACCGTAGCTTGGTGGCACTTGCGCGCGGTAGCCCAAGCCAGCCGCAATTCAACTGTAGCGGATCCCATTATTGTATCCATGCTGGCTTTCGTGTTGTATCTCATTCGTGCGTCATCGTAAATTAATCTTATCCGTCGGCTCCTCTTCCTCGCGGCTTCGTTCGAGGCATTCACCGTAAGTTGGACCCAGCGCGTCCCATCGAGCGCTCATAAACCTACACCGGTTTCGAATCCCGCTGCTTCGAGATTCTAGCTGATTAGTCGTCCAGAAAAACGTGCTTAAAGAGCGCAACACGTTCACTAACACGTCGCAAACCATTTTACGGACGGCTGTGTAATGCGTCGGCACCACTGGAAGCTGATCCACGTGTCCTCCAGCAGACTGCACTGCGCGGGGCGCCGCGTGTTAAGTGCGTCGAATCCTCGCCCTTCACCGCGATTAGCATGGTTCTCCTGCACCCTTGACGTAAAGTTGCGGGATCTACCAGTGAAGCAGCAATGTGACGGTGCGTTTGCCTTACAGATAAGTCCTGTGCTGCAGACGGCCCCTTGCCCATCCTCCACTCGACTGTGCAGCCACGCCTGGTGCGTACGCTCACCACACGACACCCATTCCTCGACTTTTTGGTGCAATATTAGGGGCCTCTTCCCCGCCCACCACCAAGGATGCCCACCCTTCATTCTCTCAGCATTCGCCGGCGTGGGACGACACGCGCACCGACGACTCTGCCAAACCTTCCGCCGCGAACACAGCGCACACCATCTACACGATCAAGAGCCTCTTCCACCGCAAGGCCTCCTCCAACTACAAGACTTCCTCCTCCTCCGACAGCGACCGCAAGGACAGCAAGATGGGCAACGCTCCGAGCGACATGAGCCAAGGCAAGGCCAACGGCGCCGGCGCCCCCGCCGGCTCGCCCCTGAAGACAAGCCCCCAGCTCGCCCGCGCCTCCATCGTCAGCGACGCCAGCTCCTCCATGCGCTCCCGGCCCATGCCCGGTGCGGAGCCCCCGACTCCCGTCCCAGCCGAGCCCGTCATCACCAAGGACGAGCCGCCCAAGACGCCCCACATGGAGCGGGTGCAGGTGCAGGACGACAACGCCAACGCAGGCCCGCCCGAGGCGCGCAACCTCTTGGCAGGCGTGCCCTCCGTGGTGGGCACCTTCGAAGTGGAGGAAGCCCCCGCTGCGCAGGAAGCCCCTGCGGCAGACGCCACGCGGACGCCGCGTCCCGAGCTCAAGACCGAGGAGCTCCTCGCCCCACTCGACCTCACCCCGTCCTCCGCGCCGATGACCAACACCGCGAGCCACGAGCCCGAGCCGTCCGACGCGACGACCGTCGCGGTGTCCCCCGCGCGCTCGGCGAAGGGGCTCGTGGCCGCGGCTGCGGCGCTGCCGATGTGGATCCCCGGGACGTACGTGCTCCTGAACGCGCGCGGGGGCACGGCGATGGACCTGCACGGCGCGGACGACACGAACGTGATCGGGTACCCGATGCACGGGGGCGAGAACCAGCAGTGGGAGTTCATCCCCAGCGGGCACGGCTACGCCATCCGCTGCGTGCGCGCGTCCAAGGCAGGGCACGCGCTGTACCTCACCGTCGAGGGCGGCGTGCGGAACCACGCGCCGGTGGTGGCGAGCGCGTACCCCGTTGCGTGGAACGTCGAGCAGACCGAGGAGGGCATCAGGTTTGTTTTGGGGTCGTCTTGCACTTGCGCGATGCTGATGCGCGGCTGGCACACACAGGATATCGTGGCCGAACTCGAACTTCGTGTTCGACCTCGCTGATTGGGGAGATAGCGCCGCCGGCACGAAGGTGCGTGCGCCTTCCGCCTTCCGCGCGTCCGTCCCCGCCCCACCTGGGCACCGACTGACTTCCGTCCCATCCACAGATCCAGCTGATGCCGCTCATCCCTGGGGAGCTGTGCCAGCTCTGGCACTACACGCGCTGCGCGCTCTCCGAGCGCGACGAGAAGAAGGGCATGGAGATCGAGGCGCAGAGCGCGCGCGCGATCTCGGCCCCCGCGACGACCGAGACGGTCACGGTCAGCGAGTCGCACGACTTCGTCACCACGACGCGCACCACGACGACGACGGTGATCACGACCGTCACGGAGGTGACACGCACCCCGAGAGCGCTGCTGCTCCGGCAGTCCGCCCAGCAGCAGCAGCCGCAGCCGCAACGGCGGAGCATCGGTTACATGTGAGGTGCACGCGCATGGGCTCTCCCTTCCTTCGTCCGTGCGGGAAGGAGTCTGACGATTTCCTCATACCTGGCTGCGGGTGGATAGGGAGTGGGACCCGTTCCCTGAGAGGTGGTTGTACGATGTCATGTTGTTCGGCGCCCTCACGTTGCTTTCGCTGTCGTAAAGTAAATTATTCTCCCCGCTTTTGTTCGTTTCTAAATGTAGCCTTTCTGCCATGATGTATGTTCAATTCATGTCTGACTCAGTTCACATGTTCGTGCGGCCTCCCACAGGTTAAGTTAGCAGATAGTCCAGTAACAAACCCTCCAGGCATGTTGGGTATCTGCCCGGATAGAACCTCTGGGCGGTCCTTTCGAGCAACAACGTTGACCGATACGCCGTGGCTCTAGATCTGTGCCCAATGCCGCGCGGTGCGCCGAAAGCTGTGCAACTTGAAGTAGCTGTGGAAATTGTGCGTTGATCCCGCCATGATGCGCGACTACCACCATCTCTCTGGGAGCGGATTTTCCTTCGCTTCACTTGCAGCCACCTTCATCCAAGGGGCTTTCTGCAACTCTTCAACAAGCGTTGACTCCAATCTGAGCTTTCGAGCCGGCCGTTCTGCGGTCAAGAGGCTGATGCCCACCGTCACCGGACTCATGAGCCCATGCAACAACCCCTCCAGGCACCTAGACCTCGTTATTAAGCATGTGCATAACCTTGCAGGGATATATCCAATCTTACAGTCCTATGTGTTGGCCTCATGGCTCCATTACTGGTGACTGCTTTGGTCCGGGGCATGCGACTTCTGCAACTGTCTCACGAGATCCGCGTGGAGCTCTGCCATCACATCCTGTTCAGCAAACGCAAGTCAGCAAGTCGTCGTCATCATGCCATCGAGACAAGACGAAGGAGAGCGAAGGAGCCGTACCGACCTTGATCGGCTTGATCTCCTTCGTCAGTCCCATGCCCTGCCCTGCCCAAACAATCATATAGCTCTGGTCTCCCGCCTCCGTAGCCTCCTTGCATTTCGCCTGTACAGTCGCGTGGTCAACCCCGGCCTCTGCGTTGTCCACGGTCCTGTTGCGCAACCCACGCCCGTCGATGTGCGCCGGCCAGTAGTACGCCGTGTCTAGCGTCCGCACGGTCGCGCCCGGCCCTGCAGTTCGTGCCGCGAGCAGCGCGGCCTTCTGCGCGTCTCGAGCCCGCAGGCGAGGAGCGCACGTATTCGACCCAGCGGCGGACGTCGTTCCCGAACGCGAGCCAGATCGCTTGCACCCCGTTCTCGATGACACTGTCGATCAGCTGCTTGCCGGCATCCTCGTTCCTGTCGAGGCGCCAGCCGGTGAATCCGTACCCGACGGGGAGCGGCTAGTTAGACTCGAGATCGGGGAAGCTGGCGCGGATGAAGGCGAAGTTATCCTTGGGCGACTCGGGGGTGCTGAACGCTGCACCAACGAACCCGAAACCTCCACCCCGGGTCACTTCGACGGCGGCCTGAGCGTTCGTCCCGAACGCCATCGCCGCGCAGACGATGAGCACCCGTATTCCTGTGGGCACAAAATGTGAGTGATTGCGGTCATCTATCGCTGCGGAACGAGGCAGAATCATCACCGAGGAGTTGAGTGAGGTCCGTCTTCACGGCTTGCATCTGGACGATGGAGTCGTATCGGAGAGATGGGAAACGAGTCTAGGCGGTGCTTTATAGTTGGGCTTGGGAACGATCGGCTCTGGGAAGATATGGCTACATTAATATGACTAGCTTCTGAAAAACCTAAGTCAGCTGAACACAAGGATCGCATCCGGGGCGAGGGAAGGCGCGTGAGTGACTAAACCAACCATCTACTGAGACCAATGAGCAACAAAATCTACGGTGCAGTTTACCTGACGCTGCCATCTAGGCAAGGACTCGCAGATGCCCGTGCGCAGGAGGACAATTTCCCCACTGGAATGAAACTGAATATCTACGCTATGGCCATCGCCCGAAAATGATTTGCGCTCCTAGAGTCGTACAGTGGTAGAAGAGATATACATGGGGCCGAGGGCACGGCGTCGGAGCTGCACCGGAGGAGGCTTCCATCGTCTCAGAACGCGCGCCCCAGCTACATCTACACGCCCTCCAAATTCCGCTACCCCGCAATGCATGAGCTCTGGGCTGGAAACTTCCAAAATAACCACAGGAAAACGCACCCCCCACACTGGCAGTCCGATTTCCTCGTCGTCAATGACCCTCTTTGCCTCATAGCTACTGAGCTCCTCGAATTTTGGCCGCCCTCGCCCCTCACTTCCTTCGCGAATATGCTCTCGTGTTTCGCATCCATTGGCTACTACCCCCGCCAAGCCCGGGTCCTGGCCCACTGCTGGTGCGAGGGATCAGGCTTCAAGTTAGTCTCATCGTGTTAATGACGGTCAACATGAAGCATCGCATCCTAGGGTAAGAGGCGAGGACCCGGGCTAGAGGTGTTGAAGAGGCTGCTGGGTCACGCGAGTTGTGGACGAGGTCGTCCACCTCTGCATCGAGGTCGCATGTGCAGTCCGCGTAGCAGTGAAGGACGAGGCGCGCGTGCGTGGCATGCGGGAAGGCGGAGAGCGGGTGGAGGGCGCGGCTCTGCGCTCGCGGTAGGCAGTCAGGCAAGCATGATTGTGGTGAACGGCGAGCTGGTTAGCAAGTGCACGGCAATTGGTGAAAGGACACAGGCCTCACCAGGACAGCGTCCCGCCGGACATTTCAGCTTGTAAGACGGATGGTATGGTTCCTCAAGACCTCGCGTATTGCAATTTGCCACATAGCCGACGAGGCACGGGTGAGGGTGAGGAGGTCGTAGATGTTGTCGATGGAGGCGCAGATGGTCTCCATCACATCTCCGTCCAGTTGTTTCATGGCGACGTGGAACAGAAATTCAAGAATATCCGTAGGACGGTCCCGATAAAGTCGACGTCCTGAACGGAATGTGAGAAGGTAAGCGGCGAGCGATTGACGACGAGCAGGCAACTCACTATGTTTTGGCCAAAATTCCAAATCCCAGGCCTTATGACGAACGAACAGGGAGGACACGACAAACTCAGCGCTGTAATCGACCAAGGATCGTGGCTCAGCGGGGACATCACCACACCAGGGCTCCACCTTCGGTTGATACCGGATATCCAATCTTGCCCACCGGGAGACTTCTTGTGCACGCCTGTTATCGTCGCGGATTTGAGCAAGTGGCTGATCGTTCTCGAACTGTGTCCATATCGGCCGGTGCCCCAGGCGTAGGCATAAAGAACCATCCAGATTGGGGAATAAGTGCAGAAGAGTGACTAGTCTGGGCCCTCTGAAGAAGTTGGTGATGAAGACGGAGCATACAGAGCGAAGTTGAGGAAGTCGGACGACGTCATCATTTAGGCCGATGCGGTCGAAATGGAGACTCGTGAGAGCGGATGAAGGTGAGCGAAAGTGGTCGAGAGAAGTTGCTAGCTTAAACAGGGAAACGTTGCCGTCCATGGACCTAACACAGATCGTGA
Source organism: Ganoderma boninense (assembly GCA_002900995.3). Lineage (NCBI taxonomy): Eukaryota > Fungi > Basidiomycota > Agaricomycetes > Polyporales > Polyporaceae > Ganoderma > Ganoderma boninense. Next base: position 2,375,592 of record CM035314.1, on the reverse strand, counting down.
CTGGCGATGATTCCAAGGCGTTCAATGCAGCGTGTGCCCAGAGCATGTAAGGATCTGAAAGGGATAGATGCTTGAGAGTTGCCATACCCGCGAAGGCTGAGGAAACACGTGCGCATGCCGAACGATAGAAATTGTTCAGGGACAGGTCGAAAGTGTCGAGATTTACCGCACAATCCAAGATATCCATAAGCTGATCTCCTATGTCGTTGCGATGGACGGAACTGTCACGACCAGGCCATGCACTGAGCGGGATGGCGAGGGAACGTATACGCTGTGCGCGGGTCGGCTTCTGATTGAGAAGCCGATCGCGCCATCCAAACCTCACTTCCCACTCGCTTTTGCCAACGCGTCTCTCCGATCGTCCACCAGCCTCGTCGCCCACCGTCCAGCACCACGACATGAGGACCCATAGGTCTCGGTTATTCAACCGCAAGGACGAGAGCCATCACGATGCAGAGCAGTGGCGCGCCCCCGCGTCCTGGTCCTTCACAGGCCCCTGGGTCGACTCGGACGACCAGCCGCCCATCGACGCCGACCTGCAGGCGGGGGATGTCAAGAAGCCCAAGCAGGTACGGAAGAAGGGCAAGGCGGGGCAGAAGCTCTCCGGCTTGAGCTTCGTGCCTTTCCTCAGGCAGAAGACGAACTGGGGCACGCCAACGCCGCACGGGCCACTGAGACGGCTCCTCCCCAGTCTCACGAGCATGCCGAGCCGGGGAGCGCGCGGGGCGCGCAGAACCCCTTCGGCAACGAGCACACGATCGACGCCAATGCCAGCGTCAACACTGTCCGCGGTATGGGCAGGGGCAGGGGCAGGGATGCTACAGTAGCGGAGGATGAGGAGGAGGAGATGGAGATGGAGGTGGATGCGCACGAGGGTCTGTTTCCCGTTCCCGTACCCGTTCCCAGCACGCCCTCCTCCACGCAGGAAGCGTTCTCCCCCACCCTCGCCGCCGCCCTCTCCCGTTCGGCCTCCACGCCCACGACGCCGAAGCGGTCGCCCAACCGGCGCTCCTCGGGTCGTTCAAGTCGTTCCGTTCAGGGACGTCGAGGTTGAGCGGGCGAAGCCCGGCGAGCTCGCTGCTCCACAAGCACAAACGGCGGCGGGAGCGGGACTCGGGCGCGCCGGGACAGGATGCACAGAGGAAGACGGTGCAGATGCTGGGGCCGGAGGCGGCGGGTGCGGTGGCGATGGGGACGGACGTGTCGCCGGATTGGCTGCTTTGCGAAGAATAGGGGAGGAAGTTGCAGGAGCAATTGAAGGGGGACGTGTAGCAGGGTTGCCTGGGGAGCGTCGCGGCTGCGCTGAAGCTAGCAAGGTTTTATTGTCCCTGAACAAAGCTCTCAGCACGCAGTATACATGCGAAAAGCTGCGTTATACGCACTCTGCAAGCGACGTCCATCCCTGAGAACCCGAGAAAGTAGGCCAACTCACGCTAATCAAGTCCAAAGCCGTTGTCCGGTAAGCCGCCGCCGGGGTACGGAGAACAGCAGCGAGACGCACAACATTATGCGTATCAGTGGAGAGCAACATCTGAACGTTTTTCGCGACTTCTATGAGCCCGGAAGTTGTCATGGAGGTGTTCTCAAATTCGGGGACGAGGAGAAGGGTGGAATGAGATTGTGACCAGGAGGTGACTCAGAGTACCAAGTACAGTAATCACTTCGGGGGTTTCGTCATGTTGGACCGGACAACATGCCTGTTAGAATAGAATTCAGTAGCTAAAACAATGTAACGAATGTTGAATCACTTAATGTTTGAAATTTAATCCGGGACTTGAGCCGGTTTAAAATTTCTTATGTTCTCCTGCATGTTGCGCCGCGCAACATTGCATTCAGCAATTGAATTGTTCCCTGGAAGAAAAGTCAAGACAACGTTGCAACCGTGGTGCGGGCCAACATTTGAAAGATTATCTGGGCCCAAATGTAAATCAACATATGAAATGTCGATTCACCTGTAAACGCGGTCACCAACATTTCAGCTTTAATCCGGATTTTCGGTTGTCGGGAGATGATCGGCCGCTCGTCTCCCGCTCATCGGCCGCTCGTCTCCCGCTCATCTCCCACTCATCGGCCGCTCGTCTCCCGCTCATCGGCCGCTCACCTGCCGCTTATCGGCCCTTCGTCTCCCGCTCATCGGGCCGCTCACCACCGTTACAATGTGACGCAAGGCGTCACGTTCTACGATACGCCCGACGTCATCGGGACTTTGAAGTTCCAAGAAAAGCTTTACCATTCAATACGATGTCGATTTTTACGGCCGGGAAAACGTCAGAAAGACGACAACGTTCGCGTCAACATTTTCGACCCATTACAATTCGACATCCTGGCTCTACAACTCGACAAAGGTTTCAAGAAACACCGCGCCGCTCTCAACGCGCCGACCACCCGCTGAGTGCCCGCCGGATGCCTCACGCGGCGCCGCCCTTGTTCGCGCTGGTCGCGTTCTTCGCCTAGATCGCCGTGTTCTGGCGCGGCGACGCGTGAGCTGAACGCTTTCACCGGGCTGTAGGCGAGTTAGTACAGGCGCGAACGGCGGCTCCAGAACGTATCAACGCACCCAGGGGGAGTGGAGGAGCGACGCGCCTGGTCGCGCCCGGCCTGCAGGCCCTGGAAGGCCATAATAGGCTGTAATAGTCAGTATTGAGCCACAGAGAGAGCTGAGAGAGGTGGCAACATACCATGTACTTGATGATGTCTGAATGACAATTGGAAGCATTGTGAAGTTGTTGTGAATGAGGGGGAGAAGCTGGAGTGAGGAGATGGTGGTGGATGAAAGGAAGGAGGAGAAGGAGGGGCGCCCTTGTTGAAATCTTCTTCTGTGCGAGAAAGTTGGGGCCCAGGACTGGGTGGTGTGATCCCGAGAAAGTATGGACATATACATATGTTTTGATATGTCAAAAACAACATTCAAAGCGCACCATAGGCCGGCAAAGACATTGGTCCTATAAATCCAATGGAGCGTCGCACCTCCATTTGTCTGCTTGGAAGGTGACATTACGAAAGGACAAGACAGTGAACGTTACGTCGCTGAAGCACAAGCTACCGCAGTGGGAGCATTACACGAACTGGGAGCGTTACACGAACGCATTAGCGTGGTGCTCCCTCTCGTCTTCCCTGCGTTCCTGTCTACCCCGGCACCTGCGTTAACGCTACTCCCCTCCTTGCTAACCCCCTAGTTCTGCATGGGCCCTTATGGTCGTGCTGGAGCAGAGCTGGCTGAGAAAGCCGAGCTGGGCGACGAGGCTGAGGGACGAGGGGGTGCTGGGTCGAGAGCGAGGCGGTGGAGCCGTGGATCGAGGGTCCTCCTGGAGGCCTCCAAGGATGTTGAGTGGTGAGCTTAGCGGATGGATCTCCGAGCATCATCCTCAAGTCCGAAAAGCCACGCTACAAGGGCGGGACATGGCACGTGGAGAGCACGGCGAACGAGCGGATCGTCGCGACGGGCATATACTATTACCACTCCGAGAACGTGGCCGATGGCAAGGTGGTCTTCCGCTAGTCGCTCGGCGGCGAGAACCGTGAAATGAGTTGACTGTCCGAATAGAGCGACTACCGCGGGTACGGCGTCGTGTGCGGGGTGTACCAGCAGTTGAACCAGGTGCTCGGAGACGTGCCGACGAGCGAGGGCAAGTGTCTCGCTTTCCCGAACATATACGTGCATCCTTTTGAGCTGGTGGGGAAGATGCATCCAGGAGTGAGGAAGACCCTGGCGTTCTTCCTCCTGGACCCAACAGAGAGAGTGCTCTGAAAGGGGGCGATACCATTGCAGCGGGGTGAAGCAAACTCCCGGCGCGGGCCCATAACTGGCGTCGGGGTCAGGAGTCGGATGACCGTTCTCGTCGCGACTGCCAGTGGGCTTGGGTGTGATTCACTACTCTGACAGCGGCGTCGTGTTTAGTCGCTCCAGGGCAGATATCTCCCGGCGCCAGAATCCTGACGTTGTTGATACTGCGTCGGGAGCATACCCGCCGCCGTGGGCGTACGGCTGGTGCTGTTGGGAGGCTCGGACTCTCGTGCGTGCGAGTGTGAGACGAATGGACCAAACTGACCATATCGATACACCTGAGCTCGCCTCGCCGACATTTGCGAGAGTACAGTACTACAGACACTCCCTCCCGATCATCGTTTAGCGCCCGTGCGCGTCTCGCCCTCCTCCCACAAGTTCACGTTGTAAATTGCTGCACCGCGCAGCCCTCGCTTCAAACACTATCCCATTCGCTTTCAACAGTGTCCTGGACCTTCGCGGACTGGGAGAGCTGGTGGAGGAGTGCGAGCTGATTGGCGTCCAGCACTGGGGTAGGCGGCGGGGCTGACCGGAACAGAGGCGGGGGTGGTGTTTGGCTAGATCGAAGGGGAAAAGGAAAAGATTCAGTACCGTGCTGCGGGGCAAACGTGGAGATGCTGCTCACCTTGTGTGCAGTATATACTCATCCTAGATTTGTGAACCCGTCGCCGCCGCGCGCGTGTCTTCGAGCAAGGGAAAGCCGTCCGTGCGAGACAAAATGGGAAGTCGGCAAGCGCAGTACGAGGAGCTCACGCGATCGTATGCTGCTGGCCCCGAGATAGCGTCGGGCTATGCCAACATTGAGCAGCTGTAGGCGTCATGCACGACAACCCTCAATTCAGTACGGAGGAGACATGCGCTGAAACGATTGATGAGCGACGCACCATCGACGCCAGCCTTGGCGG
>CM035314.1:2336847-2370803 GCA_002900995.3 Ganoderma boninense | reverse complement strand
GTCGGGGGGTATGAAGGACCGGTAGCCGACCGGGGTATCCGGCTTGACCTCAGCCACGAATTTGAGCGAGGCGTGGAGGGGCAGGTGCACGCGGAGCAAGATTCCGGAGGATACGAGGGCCGAGGCGAGGAAAGGCCACTGTGTGCTTGAGCCCAGCTTGGAGAAGACTTCCAGGCGGCGAAGGTGGGGGAGCGACACGAACCTCTCGGAGTTCCCTTCCAGCTCCGGAATGACGTCGTTGAGCCTGAGCTCCTCGAGTTGACTGCAGGTCTCGAGGACGGTGAGCGCCCAGTCAAGAGGCATGGCCATCCTAGGGCCATCTTGCATGTGCGCTAGATCCAGAACACGAAGACGGCTGAACAGGGTGGGGTCGAAGTTGAGGGTAAGGTCCAGGTGGGTCAGGCGGAGGACTCGCAGGGAGGGCCAGCTCCCCATTTTGGAATTGAATTTGAGGTAGGATCTGTCTCTAAGGTAGTTTTCTCCGATGAGGCGCAGCTCCTGGAGGTTCGGAAGGTCCGCGAGGAGAAGCTTTTTTACCAGGAAGAATGCACGACGCTCCGAGTCCAGCATGGCGAGCATGCGGATGCGATCGGTATGCTCGAGTAGGATTGGAATGGATGAGGCATATCCTCCACGATTTCGAAGAGTCACATCGACGAACGCCGTCCCGGATCTCTGCAGCGACACTTTTAGCCAGTCGGGTTCGGTGTGTACGTGTATGTCTTGCCATAGGGTGGGAGCACTGCAAGCGACGTCGTGCCAATATTTGCTGACAAGGAGGACAACTGGCCAGGTTTTCCCGGAGATGACGTCTTGCCAATCATCATCCTCGTCGCGGTCATCGATTTGTAAGAAAATAAGAAGAAGGAGTTCTGGGGGAAGTCGCTCGATAGGCCCAGCGACTCGGATCCTCCTACTTTCCAGGACCATGTTGACTACAAGAGCACAAGGATCGGCAAGAGTAAATAACACTGTTGTAAGAACTATGTGCTCACATAAAGCGCGGCAAAGAGAACAGCGCAGGAGGACCGAGTCTCGGATGTCGCGAGTCAATCAGCTCTAAACCGTTGCTTAGCCATACTTTCTAACTTCACGTTCAACCATAAGTACCTTCTTACCCTGGATACGTATTCGCTTGTGAGCCGCGTTTGCCCAACGTCGATGGTGTGATTACTGGTGTCGAGATGGCTGATGATAAGATGGATCGCCGCGTGGCAACCTCGAGCTCGTCGTGCGAGTCGTCTTTGAATCGATGGATTGGGCAAATCAGACGCTCGTCGTAGAATAAGTTGGTGTTTGCCGCGCCCTGACTCAGGCTTGAAGTTGAAGCCTTTGAAACCTGACGATCCAACCTTGAGTGTACAAGTTGGCCACTAATACTTCACCATATTCGTTCTGTGCTCAACATGTTCGTTCATAGCGGCGTATCAACTTCAAGGTACTTAGTATTTCTGTGCCAACAGCCACTGCCAGTCGAACTCACAGCGACGACGGGAAATTCTCAGGAAAACGGCAGACGGGCAAGAAGCTGACGAACTGCCCAGCGCGTGCACCTTGCTACATTTTTCGTTCAGCACCAGCTCTCATCGCCGTCGTCGCAGGCCCGCGCGAGCCTGCAACGCTTTCCGGAGCGTCGCCAGGCCGCTTCTCCATCTCCCTGTCGAAGTCCGCGCCGAGGATGGGCCCCAGGAACCCTCCGAGGTTGTTCGGACTCTCCACGCCCGCCTCCTGCCGCTCGCTCCAGCTCCGCGACAGGATGGCGTCGACCTTCTTCAGCGCCGTGTGCCGCGCGTAGTACCGCTCCGCAGGCGTCCCTCTGCCGAGCCTCTTCCCGCTGGCATGCGAGCCGATCGCGGACGACTCGGAGGCCAGGGAGGCAGCGTCCGTGGAAGTAGAGTCCGCACTGTCCGCCCGCCCAGCGTGTGACGGGAGCGGGACATATGCGGCAGTTGGCGGACCATGCGACGATTTCTTGAGCCGGTTCCGGAAGGGAGACGAGTCGGCCATCGTGGGGAAGGGCAGGAGTGGCGGCGAGCGCTGCGTCTTGAGTTTCCTTGGCTGCACATCACCCTGCTGCTTTCCACTGCCACTGGGAGAGCGCGACGGAGGGGCGGCGGCAGCAGCAGCAGCGGCGACGCTGGAGGCTGAGACTGAGGCTGTCGTCGCACCCCGATGATTGGTCGGCTTCCGCGTCAGGGCGGAGATCTCGGGGAGCTGTGGCGGGTGCGGGGACACGAGCGAGCCGAAGAACAGTTGCGACTCGAGCGCGGGCGACGTCACGGTGGGCGGGCTCGAGAGCAGGATCGACGACTCGAACCGATTCATCGCGGGTCGCGCATGGTGGGGGCCGTGCTTCGAGGACGAGGACGGCGCTGGGGACGAGTACTCCGACGCCGCAGACGAGGCAGTCGCCGCGCGCTTCGGCTTGGACGCGCTCGTCTGGAGGGAGCGCGGCGCGATGCGTTTGTGTTCCGAGTGGCGGCGATCTGGGAGCCGTGTGAACTTGTCTGGGGTGCGGCGGTGTCTGCGCGAGGAAGACGGAGGGGCGGGGGTGAGATCAACGTCTTCGTCCAGCAACGCGCCCGACGTCGGATCTTCGACGAGGATGCGGAAGCCAGGCGGGGAGACGACTTCCTGAGATCTGGACCGCACGAGCGTTGGTTGCCTAGAGGAGGCGGACACGCCGTCTGCGGAGCCATCCGTGCCCGCGCGCCGGAGTCCCTTGCGATGCTGGCCGCCGCGTCGGGGTGTCGTACTGTGGGTAGTACGCAGAGGCGCGTCCACCAAGTCGTCGTCGTCGGTCGTCTTGCCACGCTCGTAGTTAGGCCTGCGCAGGGTGCCGAAGCGTATGCGCTCGAGGATGGCGCGCTTGATGGACTTGTGTCGAATTGTTTCGTAGGGTGCCGCATCCTCCGTATCGCTGAGGGCGCTGTAAGGATCCGGAGAGGTCACCCTTCGCGACGTGTTCAGAGGCGCTGCGACCGCAGGGCGCGCCGGCGCCGGCGTTTCGGCACCATCAGCGGCAGAAGACCCCATGTCTCGAAGGAAGGGATCGTCTTCGGCTGGTTCGAGCTCGGGACGGTCGTCAGCAGGGTCGTCCGAAGGGGTGGGTAAGGGTTTGTTGCGGCGCAACACAGTGCGACTCAGCCAAGTGCGGTTCCTCTTCGGGCCTCCCGAATAGCTGGGAGGACGCGGTGAAGCATTGGCCTCTTGCTCGTGGCCTGCCTCCCCGTCCAAGAGAGGCGCAGTCGCTGCAGTTGTGCCCTGCCTGAACCGCGATGGTGGTGCATAGGGCGGCCCCGGGAGAAGAGTCGACTCGCGGGTTTCAGAGCTCGATCCCCTGCGGCCGTGTACGCCCCAGTATCGAAAGGCTAGCCAAGTCAGTACGCCGCCGACGATTGCGGCGAGGATGGCGAACACAGGTGCGAGGTATGCGATATTGAAGCCATTTCCAGTTGCTTTCGAGCTAGCTGCGTGCTGGCGGCTGATAGTGACCGAAGATTCCTTGCTCGCAGGAGGTAGAGCCGTGATGTGCACCAGGGACACCGAGGGGCTGGATGGCGTAGTCGAGGAGGATGGCAAAGTAGTAATCGTCGTCGCAGAGCTGGAAGCCGCAGCGTTGAAAACCGTAAGGGCTGAGGCTGAGGTAGGAGATGATTGTGAACCAGCAGCTGTCGCGGACGTCGTGGTGCTCTGTCCCCAGGACGGATAGGGCCACCAGTTGAACGAAGACGAGAGGGATGGAGTATCCTGCCTCCTTGACATAGAGCGAAAATTGAAAGGAGTGGCGAAGGCTTCACCAGCTGGATGACTATAGACGTGACCTGTTAAGGCGACCACCAAACAAAGCAGCCAACGGAAGCCGAGCGGATATGGCCTGCATGCCGCTACAGTCGGCCCATTTGTACTTGTACTCATCTGCCTTAACGTGAGCTACAGAAGGTGAAACATCTGAAATGGAGATGGAATGAATCACCTTGAGCGTCGTTGGAACGTTGGTGCCAGACCAACTGAGAGACCGTGTAGCGAAACTTGGTGCAGATGCGGATGTGTGGTTTGAGGTCGAGTCCATCCGAGGCTGACATTACTTGTCAGTACATAACGCAACCACGGCGCATTCATGCCCTCACCAAAGCTCAAATGCCCAATAGCCCCATTTAGAATCGGATATCTACATACGCGTGAGCAGCCATTTAAATGACTGTGGCGCATTTCGACAAACGAGAGGCACTTGTGCTCGTCCTCCCTTGCCCGGAACTGTGGACGCGGAGTCGTGCCAGTATCTCTCTTGATGATAATGCGCAAGAACCTATTCAAGACCTAGATATCAGCCCGAGAGGAGAGTTCCGATTACTCCACTTACCGCCCTCGACGACTGCACCAACATCTGCGTGGCCGGGGGCCCATCAGGAAGCGCCCGTACGAACAACCCTCTGAATACCTGGAGAAAGCCTGCCACGTCTACACCATCCATTTACCGCTCCAAATCGACGTATGAAAGATGAAGTCTGCCCTCCCCCTTTCTACACGGCCGTCCCCTCGCAAACCGTCTCCTCCATCATGCAAGCACCCACCGCATCCTCCATCCCGATCTTCTTCGTCCCCAGCACCGTCTGCCTGCACAAGCCCAGCGTCTGCCAGCACATCGTCGACCGCACGAGGCACGAGCTCGCCAGGAACAGGAACAAGTTCGCGAGCGCGGCGCATCGCGCGTCGAGGTTGTGTAAGTAGGCAGGCAAGCCGTCTCCTAGCCCCACAAGTCATCATCGCACAGCAACATTAACAACATCACAACTTCGTCCTCAGGGGTGCATACCACACCCACGGCGGTGCTAGACCAGAATGGGTGACGGCAAGGGTGTACGATCGTGATCACCACGTTATCTGCCATCAGAAGGCCGACGGCTCGTTGCGGGACTGCATCCACGTCTTCCGGAGCCCCGTGTTGAACGCAAGCCAGACGGAACGTCCGGTCAGGTTTTGGGCTGAAGAGTGCTTGGAGGCGCGGAAGATGGGGTGAGCGAGCGATGCCATGAAGTGCGGGACGCACCTGACACGCGTCCTTGAGGCAGCAGGAAGAGCATGCGCACGATTAGGCATGTCCAGGCGTGACTCCGAATACCAGAGGTAGTGTAAGATACTAGTTACAAGAAGCAGGCAAAGCAGAGCAAAGCAATGGTCCCAAAAAATGCGGGCTGATGCGAGGGGAAGACGGCAAAACGAAAACGTTATGTTCCGAGGACGGTATACCGCTGTGCGTCCCCACGGCCGCGCTCGACGTCGACCGCCATGAGGATGGGGACCGCGGACCAGATCATGGCGACGAGGAAGAAGAACGCGTAGCGGATGTTCCCAGTCGCGTCCGCGATGAGCCCTACGACCAGCGGCCCGACGAACGAACTCGACTGCAGGCAAATCCGACCACCACCGTGAGCCGACGCCTCCTCAAAAGACGACAACAACCAGGACACGTACCTTGTCCGTGATAGAGAACAGCGCATACCACCTCGCCTCCTCGCCGGGCGGGATGAACTCCGCATAGAAGGCTCGCGCGTAGCCCTGGAACGCACCATACACCGAACCCTGATCCCGCTTCGTCAGTCCCGCTGCAATGCGTACGTTGATTGGCACTCACAAAGTAGACCGCCAGGACATACATCTCACCCGGGGTCGTCAACCCCCCAAACTTGACGCTCGACTTCTGGAACACGGACAGGAACCCCAGACACCCGTACGCCGGGATAGCGGACGCCATCGAGACGAGGACAACAAGCACCTTCAAGTTCGACCAGCCCATCCGCCGCTGGAGGGCCGGCCACGCGAGCGAGCCAGCGATGCCGGCCGACGGCGTGATGGCCCCGATGAGGATAAGCGACGACGCGGGCATGTGTAGGGTCGTCTTCGCGAAGAGCAGCGCGGTGGACGTGATCGTCGTGAACCCATCCGAGAGCAGGAACCACGCGGCGAGGTACACGAACGTGTTGCGGAGACGCTTGATCTCGCGCCATTTGAGCATCTGGCCGAGACGCTTCCACGCACGCACGATCTCGCGCGACATCGACCATTCCTCCTCGGGGAGACGGGCAGCGGTTGCGTCGGGCTCGCTTTCTTCGAGGACGATCGCCGCAGAGACGGGCACGGACGACGCACCAGGGAGCCAAGCGGCTGCCGGGAGCGAGAACAACGCCCACCACAGCCCGCTCAGACCGACCGCTAGGCGAAGTGCGTCTGTCGAGCCGTTCATCGCACGCACCGGAATCAGCGCGAGCAAGAGCATCACAATTCCGGCAGCATAGCCCAATGCGATGCCTTGGGAGGATATCCGCGACGTCGTCGCCGACAGAAGCTTGTCATGCTTTGCCTTCGCCTCGGCGACTGAGGCGTCCACACCTCCATCTCCACCCAGCAAGGGCTCGTGCATGCTGTCGCCCTCCGTGGGTTCATAGGATGGCGCAGGATTCGAGTTGGCGAGACGGAGGAGGTCTGCACGCGCGGCGACGACTTCTTGAGAGCCTTGCGCGAGGGTGGGTATGTATGCGTTGAGTGCGACGATGGATGCACCGAAGCCGACATTGGCACAGATGGCCAGTGGGGCTACGAGAGGCCATATTGGCGAAGACGATGGGAGCAGGAGAAAGAGTATCGCTGAGAACGACCCGAGGGCAGCGAAGGTGAGGAGGAGCTTCTTTCGATGCGGGGCTGGAAGAAAGTAGGTTAGAACTTGAATTGAAGCATGTTGGTGCATACAATGTGTCGCAGAGTGGTTGCGGATTCTGTCTCTCCTTCCCGGCCGCACCTTGAGGATTGCCGCAGCGACAAGGGCGCAAGATGGAATGGAGACTTACGGTGATCTGCGATGCCTCCCATAGAAATCACTGTCAAGGCCTGGAGCGCAACGGAGATGGAGTAGACATATAGACTGGACGGTCTCGATGAGTACGCGTACACATAGTCTGTCTTGGCTCCCGCACCTGAAGCTCGCACTATCTATCCAAAGCCAGGCCAACTTGACTACACATCGTGCGTCTGGGTCCCCTTGGTTCGCGACGGGCTGGGTGGTAACGGGGGTACAAGGGTATATCTTGTCTGGAAGAAGATAACCATTATCTCTGCCAATGTATGCGCTGTGTGAGAGCATGGAACGGCGAGAGACATGCGAAGGACATACCTCGCGAACTGCTCCAAGCATATGGGGAGGAATAGGGTCAAGGAGACGATCACGAACACTTCGCTTCAAACCTCAATTCACCCTCCTCGCCATGGATTTTACACAATAAGACCACATACCTGGCGAACGCATAGCTGAACCATCCTCGTAGATGCCGATTGTACTTGTGCTTGTCGAACTTGGGGAGGTCCGTGTCGTCGATGTCGGTGTCGTTAGTCATGGTGTCTCCGGGCTATATGCGGGTTTGTCGAGGCCGGTAGGATTAGAACATGTCAAGGGGGCTGCGTCGGTATACGAATGATGAAGGGGCCCGCTCTGAAGGAGGTCGAGGACAAGGTGGAAGACGACTGCCTGCACGGGGGCCGAGCCTCGGCCACGGAGCGCCGATGTTGGCGCCCTCCGCCTCGCGCGCCGCCGCGCCTCGACCGCATTCCTCCCGCCCACCACCCCCACAGTGCACACCCCCGACATCCGCTACCACCCCAACAACAGAACGTGGCGGCGATGACAGAAGAGCACCAAGAGCAGCAGGAAGACGTCAAGCCGAAAATCAACCTCGTAGTCGACTTCGAGGGGCAAAGTGAGTCCCCTTTCGAGTGTGGCGGGCGACGTGCAGCGACGCGTCGGACGCGACGGATACATCCATCGCGCTCAATGCGTATCCGGGGAATGTGTACCAAGGTGGTTGATGCTGATCCTCCCCTTTTCCAGCATGTACGGTTAAGGTCAAGCCTGGCACGCCGTTCAAGAAGCTGTTCGAGGCCTCCGAGGTAAGCCCCACCATTCCACCGTGCTTGCCCAGTGCCTCATGCATTTTGTGGTCTAGAAACGCTTCGGGAAGGACCCAGGTCAGCTTTCGAAGCGATATATGCGCCATGCTCACGATTGCTCACGATGATGCCCAGGCACATTCAAATTCACCTTCAGTGGCGTTCGACTACGACCAGAGGAGACTCCGGCCGAGGTACGTGCGCTTTTCAATCGTGCTACGCACCTCTCTCACTTCAAGACAGCATAGCATGGAGGACGGAGATACCATTGACGCTCATTTGCAGCAGGTGAGTTCATGCTTCGCCTCCTACGTCTCTCAGGATGTCCCCACGCACCCAAAACCGAGTCGTCCGGAAGCTTTGGACGGTCCTTTCACAACCTATTACCGCTGCCCCAATGGAATTTGTTGATCTGGCGTCGAACGAGTCGTCAGAAGACTGGGTTCAACCGTCCAGAGTTTGGTCCACTGAAATCTGGCTGTGGCGGCATCGACCTAGGTTTCTGAGCTCAAGACGTCATGCTGAGCTCAGGGAATGATCCGTTACGCCTCTCCAACTTGGGGATTACCCGTCACTTGCCATGACTGTTCCTGCCCGGTGACTTTCTTCGTCCCGGTAATGATTGTGATGATGTGACTTCCAATACTTTTCCCGTGACTGTTGTTTTCCTAATTCATGTCCCCTGTTGGATGCCGCTCCACGAAAACAGGACTCGCAGTCGTGGTTGGATGCTATCCAACCCGATGCCTCCCTCAATCTGACGCGTCGTAGGGAAAGTGGCTCTCGGGGTTCATCGAGTGATTCACGAGCCTAGCTTACGTTGCTCGGTCTCCCAAACCGCACGGTCTGTGTCACTGCATCGCCGACTCTGATTGGGGTAGTCTTTTTGACAATGCTGTTTTGGATTCCAAGTAACGTTCCCGGAGGCGGTGCGAGGGAGGCAGTCGCGTTGAACTGCCGATGCTTCTGGCCCACCGGCCTTGCGGAGCCTATCTCGGTACAGAGTGGACTAGACCACTGGGGCAGCCAAAGTACCTGGGCGAGTCCGTTAGTATTCGCCACCGACGAGTCGGAATTTCTTACTATACGACTGCCTCCTAGCTTGCCACGGCTCGTTCTTGAATTCCGACTCTCAGTCTACGATGTTCTCAATTGCTTCACGACTGTGTGCAACCATGCTGACGTACGTTTACCGTAGCTCGGTGGCACTTGCGCGCGGTAGCCCAAGCCAGCCGCAACTCAACTGTAGCGGATCCCATTATTGTATCCATGCTGGCTTTCGTGTTGTATCTCATTCGTGCGTCATCGTAAATTAATCTTATCCGTCGGCTCCTCTTCCTCGCGGCTTCGTTCGAGGCATTCACCGTGAGTTGGACCCAGCGCGTCCCATCAAGCGCTCATAAACCTACACCGGTTTCGAATCCCGCTGCTTCGAGATTCTAGCTGATTAGTCGTCCAGAAAAACGAGCTTAAAGAGCGCAACACGTTCACTAACACATCGCAAACCATTTTACGGACGGCTGTGTAATGCGTCGGCACCACTGGAAGCTGATCCACGTGTCCTCCAGCAGACTGCACTGCGCGGGGCGCCGCGTGTTAAGTGCGTCGAATCCTCGCCCTTCACCGCGATTAGCATGGTTCTCCTGCACCCTTGACGTAAAGTTGCGGGATCTACCAGTGAAGCAGCAATGTGACGGTGCGTTTGCCTTACAGATAAGTCCTGTGCTGCAGACGGCCCCTTGCCCATCCTCCACTCGACTGTGCAGCCACGCCTGGTGCGTACGCCCACCACACGACACCCATTCCTCGACTTTTTGGGTGCAATATTAGGGCCTCTTCCCCGCCCACCACCAAGGATGCCCACCCTCCATTCCCTCAGCATTCGCCGGCGTGGGACGACGCGCACCGACGACTCTGCCAAACCTTCCGCCGCGAACACAGCGCACACCGTCTACACGATCAAGAGCCTCTTCCACCGCAAGGCCTCCTCCAACTACAAGACTTCCTCCTCCTCCGACAGCGACCGCAAGGACAGCAAGATGGGCAACGCTCCGAGCGACATGAGCCAAGGCAAGGCCAACGGCGCCGGCGCCCCCGCCGGCTCGCCACAGAAGACAAGCCCCCAGCTCGCCCGCGCCTCCATCGTCAGCGACGGCAGCTCCTCCATGCGCTCCCGCCCCATGCCCGGTGCGGAGCCCCCGACTCCCGTCCCAGCCGAGCCAGTCATCACCAAGGACGAGCCGCCCAAGACGCCCCACATGGAGCGAGTGCAGGTGCGGGACGACAACGCTAACGCGGGCCCGCCCGAGGAGCGCAACCTCGAGGCAGGCGTACCCTCCGTGGTGGGCACGTTCGAGGTGGACGAAGCACCCGCTGCGCAGGAAGCCCTGGGGCCTGCGGCAGACGCCACGCGGACCCCGCGTCCCGAGCTCAAGACCGAGGAGCTCCTCGCCCCACTCGACCTCACCCCGTCCTCCGCGCCGATGACCAACACCGCGAGCCACGAGCCCGAGCCGTCCGACGCCACGACTGTGGCGGTGTCCCCCGCGCGCTCGGCGAAGGGGCTCGTGGCGGCGCTGCCGATGTGGATCCCCGGGACGTACGTGCTGCTGAACGCGCGCGGGGGCACGGCGATGGACCTGCACGGCGCGGACGACACGAACGTGATCGGGTACCCGATGCACGGGGGCGAGAACCAGCAGTGGGAGTTCATCCCCAGCGGGCACGGCTACGCCATCCGCTGCGTGCGCGCGTCCAAGGCCGGGCACGCGCTGTACCTCACCGTCGAGGGCGGGGTGCGGAACAACGCGCCCGTCGTCGCGAGCGCGTACCCTGTCGCGTGGAACGTCGAGCAGACCGAGGACGGCATCAGGTTTGTTTGGGGTCGTCTTGCACTTGCACGATGCTGATGCGCGGCTGGCACACACAGGATATCGTGGCCGAACTCGAACTTCGTGTTCGACCTCGCTGATTGGGGAGATAGCGCCGCCGGCACGAAGGTGCGTGCGCCTTCCGTTCTCCCTCCAGTTTGGGACTTGCTGACGTCGGTCCACAGATCCAGCTGATGCCGCTCATCCCTGGGGAGCTCTGCCAGCTCTGGCACTACACGCGCTGCGCGCTGTCCGAGCGCGACGAGAAGAAGGGCATGGAGATCGAGGCGCAGAGCGCGCGCGCGATCTCGGCCCCCGCGACGACCGAGACGGTGACCGTGAGCGAGTCGCACGACTTCGTCACCACGACGCGCACGACGACGACGACGGTGATCACGACCGTCACGGAGGTGACGCGCACCCCGAGGGCGCTGCTCCTGCGGCAGTCCGCCCAGCAGCAGCAGCAGCCCCAGCCGCAACGGCGGAGCATCGGTTACATGTGAGGTGCACGCGCATGGGCTCTCCCTTCCTTCGTCCGTGCGGGCAGGAGTCTGACGATTTCCTCCTACCTGGTCGCGGGTGGATAGGGAGCCGTTCCCTGAGAGGTGGTTGTACGATGTCATGTTGTTCGGCGCGCTCACGTTGCTCTCGCTGTCGTAAAGTAAATTATTCTCCCCTGCTTTCTGATTCGTTCGTTTCTGAATGTAGCCTCTCCACGACGATGTATGTGCAATCATGATATCGATTCCATGAGCCCTTCTTGGGGCCTACTTCTGCCATGCTATGGTCTGCCTTGGAGCTGTGTGTCGTCTGTCTTGAAATTCGGCGACAGTGTCGGGCATGCGTTGGGGGTACATCGGCGTACGTGGACGGAGGCCATATGGTTCAGAGGAGAGAACAAAGGCGCCTGAGAGGTTCCGGCGCTACTTGGCACGTCGCCACTGCTTAGCCGAGTCTTGCAGCCATGCTAGTAGCCATCCCACATCAAGTTGTAGGCTTTCTGTCATGACTTGCTCCATCTCACATTACAAGTGACCTCACCAACATGATGAGTCTCAGAGTACCTCCATGGCTGTGAAGCAGGTCCGTCCTACATGCGAATGTTTTCAGCGTCTCAATCTGAAGACCTCATCTTCCCGTACGTCCTATCGTTCAGTGCTTCGTCAGACAGCAGCACAACACGAATAATTAATTCTGTGCAGACTGGCGGACAACTTTCCAATCCAGCAATGGCGGCCCTGAGGCATCCGTAACTCCTCAGTTGCAATAGCCTCGCCGGCTCTCCTCAGTCCTCAGTCCTGACCTCCTCAGAAGCGCCACAGAAGTGAGTTGTATCGGCGCATGGTCAACCGTGCATTAGATATGGAAGCGTTTGTACTGCTTGCACTCCTCGCTTCTCCACTGAGTCTGCAACGTCCCTTCCGTCTACTCCCCACTGTTTTCTTCTTTCTGTCGGGCCGTCGACAACTGGCCTTCTGCTTCACATCCCGCCGGTAGATTCGTGCGAGGATGGTGGTATTTCTGCTCTATGGGAGACCGGGCTTTTCTTCCACATAGATGACAGTATGTGCCCTCCACCGGTACCGCTGTGCGGCAGTTTTGTCTGTATGCAATGCCGGTCTACTGCATGGTCTGGAAGTTTGAAGTCAAGATGTATAAAAACACGGTAGGGCTACGCCTTGGTTCCCCATCTCCTCCACTTCTCATACTCGCGCTCTGAACTCATCTGTTTCCAGAGAACAGCCAACTTTGCTTTTGTATCAACACTTCAACCTCGGTCCATTCAACAATGTGTCACAACGGCCCATGCACTGGCTTATGCAGTAAGAATTTCACTCCATCAGAGTGATCCAGTCGCTGACTTACTCGAATCCTAGGGCAAGAACCAGTCCATGTTCCTTGCCATAGGGAACCGGCCCACGTCCATCCGCCCTGCCACAGTGAGTCGGCCCCTGTCCACCACCCATGCCACTGTGGGGAACCGGCGCATGTACACGAGTGCCACTGCGGGGAACCGACGCGTGGACACGAGTGCCACAGGGAGCCGGGACACTGCGGCCAATGCAACCATCCCGCTCACCCTCCGGCCCCTGCTCCGATCCACCCATGCCCAGCTCCCGCTCCTCCTCAGTGCCATCCAAACCCTGCTCCCGCGCCCGCGCCGCTCCAGCCCCCGCTCCCTGCCATCCAGCCCCAGCCCCCGCTCCAGTCCACCCATGGCCAGCTCCGGCTCCGGCTCCAGCTCCGGCTCCAGCTCCGACTCCAGCTCCGGTTCCAACACCCGCTCCCTGCCACCCTGTTCCTGTTCCTGTTCCTGTTCCTGCTCCTGCTACTGCTCCTGCTCCTGCTCTGCTCATGCTCCTGCTCCTGCTCCTGCTCCTGCCCCAGCCCCGGGTCCTGCTCCAGGTCCGACTCCCGCTCCCAGCCACCCACCGCCCGCTCCGGCCCCTCCACCGTGTCACCCATCCCCTGCCCCTGCCCCTGCCCCTGCCCCAGCACCCCCGCCCTGTCACCCAGTACCGGCTCCGGCTCCTGCCCCAACTCCAGCCCCCGCTCCATGCGACAACGGGCAGGCAAAACGCTCCCCACCCGTGCCCGGGCCACGACAGTCCCCCCGGGCCCGCCGCTGGCTCCCAGTCGTGTGCTGCGCCGACAGTGAGAGTGCCCGCGCTCATCCTCGGGACGTGCTACGTCCTCTTGAACGTGAGCATCGGGACCGTGATGGACCTGAGCGGGACGGACAACACGAGCCTCATCGGGTACCCGATGCACGGCGGGCCGAACCAACAGTGGGAGTTCGTCCCGAGCGGACTCGGGTACATGATTCGCTGTGTAAAGGCGTCGACGAACGGGTGCGCGCTGTTCCTCACGGTCGAGTGTGGCGGGGTGCGGGAGGGTGCGCGGATCGTGGCGAGCGGGTACCCGGTCGCGTGGACCGTCGAGGAGACGGCGGAGCAAGGTATCATGTGGGGTACTGTTCTGTTCCGGCTCGTCCGCACGTACCGGGCTGATTGACTTGAAACCGGGCAGAATCTCGTGGCCGAACTCGAAGTACGCGCTCAGCCTGAGCGACAAGACGGCGTGTACGACGGTGCGTCGGCGACTTGGTGTTCGACAACCCTCGAATGTATTGCGCTGATCGCGTGTGTGCGCCCGCAGGTACAGCTGATGCCACGCATTCAGGGCGAGCTCTGCCAGGTCTGGCGCCTTGACGGTCTGTAAATTATCTGTTAATCGCAGTCGTTCAGCCGCTAACGTTTTGTGTTAGCCCGAGGGTCTTGCCCCGACAACTACGAGGCTGCCACGGTCACGGCTGCCTCGACGTTTTCTGTGGACTCGGCGCGGATCGCCTCGACGTTTTCTATGGACTCGGCGCGGTTTGCCTCAACGTTTTCCGTGCACTCGGCGCCGTTTGCCGCTGGGACGGCGTACCATGTCCTCGTGAATGCAAACTGCGGGACAGCGATACATATGGATTGGGACGACAATGCGGGCATTATCGGATACGAGATGCACGGCGGGGAGAACCAGCAGTGGCAACTCATCCCGAGCGGGCTCGGCCACATCATCCGCTGTGCGCGGTCGTCCGTGGAGGGACACGCGCTCTACCTCAGCGTTGACGATGGTGGGGTGCGGGACTCGGCATCGATCGTGGCGAGCACGCACCCGGTCGCGTGGCACATTGAGCACATTGAGGAGAGCGAGAGCGTGCGGTACGTGGGGCTCAGCAGTGCAGTGTGGCGTTCTGCGGACGTGGAGCTGATGCATGTCTGGATTGCGACAGAATCTCGTGGCCGAACTCGCAGTATGTCTTCCATCTCGCCAGCGAGCCGGGTGAAGCTGCTTGCAAGAAGGTACGTCGAGTGTTCAAGTTCTGTGGCTTTCGATTGGACTCACCTGTGCTGGGACTGTCAGATCCAGCTGAAACTGCTCGTTCCGGGCGAACTCTGCCAGCTCTGGCGCACGACTCAACTTCAAGTGACCGCTGCTGCTGAGTAAGTAACAACGTCGTGTTTGCGCACAAGAAGAAGATAGATGGATGCGGGTAAACTTGAAGTTCCCGGACGAGTGAAGATTATATGGGCTCCAATGCGACTCGAGAATTATGCTGGCATGTGTCTGTGTCCCTGAGTGCTCGAGTCTCTGGTGTACAATATTGAAACACAGTGTAACAGTACAGTTATGGATCACAACAACGTTTTGAACTGGTGTTCAGACTTCAAATTTTCAAAGCTGATCGAATAGGAGCCCTCGAAGGGGGCGCGCGGAAAGAGGCTCGGCCCGGAGGCCTGCCTGGAGAAAAACCGATTCAGGCGCCGCACATCCGAGTCCGAATCGTCCGACGTTGCTTTCTCCGTCGCTTTACCCGGTACCCACCCATGTGTCTATGCAACGCCTAGACATGGCTATCGTCTCCCTCTGCAAGCAAGTGCGCAGTCGTAAGTCAACTTCATGTCCCGGCGCGACGTCTGCTCCTCCTCCTTACGTTGTTGCATACGGAGATTTTGTCCAAAAGTTACTACCTGGCCGTTCGCGTCGCCTCAATCGCCGTCTAATCGTACGCGTACGAGTCTTCAACGTACTTCGGGCCCAGGGTAAACTAACCTATACGGAAGCTTTGTCCTCGTATACGACACCGTCCGACGTATCTTACAGGCCTGTCTTTCAGCCACCAACTTGAAACCGCCCTGGTGTGTGGTCCCTTTTGATCGATTTCAGCACACATCGACTCAGCCAGGCTTACATTCCTCGCTTCCACCATGGATGAGTGGTGTCACTGACGTGCAATTCGGGTTTCTGTCCTCGACGAGTTGGATGGGTTGACAGCCGGCGCGTCGGCCTGCGGACCTCCGGTTCATATGTACCTTCAGGTTCACGCAATGTGCGTACCTGACACTGCAGTCATTCCTTCCAAACTGACGGCGAGTGACAAGTGTTGCGCTTAACGCAGCGCACTGCTAACCCCCCTGCGCGCTCTCAGGTCTCAAGTTCGGAGTACCACTCATGCAGGAGGCGCGCCGACTGACGAGGATAAAAGGGAGGACGATTCTGCCGTCTGTTTATTCTCCATCCCCTCTTTCCAACCGATTCACCACAGCAGCTACCGCACACATACAATTGTATCCACCACCAATGGAACCCGTCAAGTGAGTGCCTTCCCCTGGACATAAGAAGGACTTGTCTTGCGTCCCCTAACTACTAAACCGGCTACACATTGCTTACCTGCACTATCATTCTTTACAGGCAAGCAGAACATAAATCCGAGGTCGAATCCGCCCTCGTGCCCCGCGCCCGGGCTGGCTCGATCGCCAACGCCGTCACCGTCGCCGCGCTCGAAGTGACCTCCTCCCTAGCCGCCATGACCATGGACGTGTCGTCTGAGGCCACCACCATCGCCAAGGGCCCCGGGTTCGAGGCCGGCATCCCGGGGACGGCCTTCGTGCTCGTCAACGCCCGCTACCCGGGGCAAGCCCTCACGATCGACATGCTCGATCGGAGGAGCGTCGTCGGGTACCCGACGCAGTTCGGACAGAACCAGCAGTGGGAGTTCATCCCGAGCGGCGCCGGGTTCGCCATCCGCTCGATGCTGCCGGTTCCGGCGGGGGCCAAGAAGCTCTACCTGTCCGTCGGCGACTGGTGCAACTGCGACGACGTGCCCGTCGTCGTTAGTCTCTACCCCGTCGCATGGGAGGTCGAGGGGTTCAACAAGGGCATCAGGTGCGTTGCGACTGCGTTCGGCCCTCAGGGTTCCTCGTGCATAGGATTTTGGCGGCTGACGGATGCCGGCGTTGCGCAGAATCCGATGGCCCAACTCAGATGTCGCGTTCGAGCTCGAGGAAGATTGCGATGACAGTGGCCCCATGGGCAACAAGGTACGCTTAGCCCTGTGCCCATATTCTGGTCTTCAACTTGATAACTGATCACTGTTACGGTGACTTGCGTGTATCTAGGTCGCGCTGACACCCACGGCTCCTAGTAAGATCTCCCAGCGGTGGCGTTACCAGCGTGTCACGACCATCCAGGAGTGCAAGTAGAGGTCAAGTCATCAGCCCAGGAATTTCAGGGTATAATAGACAGAGGCGAGGTTTCTTGGCGGTTGGTTATCGCCGGCCTGTTGGCACGCCTGTAGGACAATGCAACACTTTCTTGGTCACTATCAGACATCGACGCGTGCTAGTATTTCGAGGAGGGAAAGCTTCGAAACGTCTGAGGGGCGCTAACCTCCACCGCCGTTGCACTAGCCAGCGAACGGGCCTCTTGTCAATAGCAAGAAGGCTAACAAGTAGACGCAACCACCAAAATAAATAAAACAGATGTGACATGACATTATTACGGAGAGCCAGCGATAGTAATCAAAAGAGCCCAAAATCAATCTCATAGGTTTGCGAGGCGGAACGCGGCGGCCCGATCTTCCATCCAGTCAGCAGCAGCTCCACGAATAAATAATGAGTGCAGCCTCCCTCGAGCGGTCGCTCAGGTTCCTCCACCGTCAGACGCACCATAACCCCGTCCCCAGCCATCGTACTCAAGAAGATATCCGGCCCGTTCAAGTCGTAGTTCAGCCGACTATTCCGAGACGTGTTCAGCTCAGCCACTGACCGGTCGGCGGAGTCCTCGAACCCGAACCCCCGGCCGTCCGCGTCCATGCTGGACGCGATGAAGCGCAGGAAGCCGCATTCCCGGTCGACCGAGAGGTAGAACACCAGCTCGAAGGCGGCGTAGCCGGGGCGCGAGAGGACGAGGCGGTGGATGGGGTAGTTGGCGGACGACACCCACCGGCACATGTGCACGCTGAAGCCCTCGCCGCGCAGCGCGTCGGCGGCCCACGGCGCGAGGGTCATGTTGAGGTCGGTCGGGAACGCGCGCGGCGGCCCCGCGCTGTGCGCCTGCACCTGCGGGCTCGACGACCAGTCGCTCGTGTCTAAGTGGTGGATGTAAAGGGGTTTGATGTGCAGCGTCGGGGGGGGTTGAGCTTTGCGGTGCGGGTTGGGGACCACAAGAGCATGTTGTAAGGGTGCGCGTTCCCGCTGCCCCTGTGCATGACGCGGATGGAGTACACGTTGAATAGGTTTGGGGCGGGCTCGCAGTCCTTGAGCATGCATACACGCGCGAGGAGGGAGCCTTTGTGTGCAGCGTCCTCGCAGGCGAGGAGGATGAGCCAGAGATAAGGGAGCCGCTTGAGAGGGTGGGAGATACGCATGAAGTAGTTCGGGTCGACGGATTCGCAGAAAGGTACCATCGCGAACTGGACGCAGAGACCGTATGGGGTAGAGGTGAATCCTACCAGCGGGAGATTGGAGACGTTGCCGCAACGGTGACGGAACTCGTCGAGAGAGACAGAGCGGATAGAGGTGGAGAGGTGGAAGTCACTTGGGGACTTCGCCATGAATCCGTGCGGGTCCTCAGGGAGCTGGTCGTCCACATCGATATCTAAGGAGGATATGAGGGGGACTGTCACTGGGAGGACCCCGCCGACCGCGAAGATGCTCTGGTCCGGTATCCGCCGCATGATCTCCTCTTGCAGCCTCCGGAACGCTCCCCGGCCCTCCCCGTACACCGTCGGCATCTTGATGTCGAAGATTCCCAGAAGCGAGTACGCCTCGTCCTCCACCCTCGTTGTGTGTCGCTTCGCCGCCCACGACATGCGTCGCGCGACGCTGACACCATCCAGCGATTTCTTGTCCACGAGCACCTGATAGTCGATGCCCGTGATCTTCTCCACCTCAAAGGCCAGCGTCATCTTTGTCCCCATCGTCTTCCACTCGGACGTCAGGAAGACGAGATGACGAGGGGCAATAAGTTCCTGGAGTGTCCAACCACGTGTGAACCACCGGCTCTGGGGGAACCGCTCGTGGGCTTTGTCTTCAGGAACGTCGGCGAGGAACGCGTAGCAGATGGTAGCCTTGCGGTACCAACTGAACATGGAGTTGATGGCTTCGGAGAGTTCGGAGCTGCTCGTCTTGTCGATGCAGCAAGAGTCGATCCATATGTAGCGGAAACCGTGAGCTCGCGCAATGGCGCATGCTCCCCGTATCTTCTCGGAGAGGTCGCAGTCATCCCAAAGAGCCTGAGAGATGCCGGCTAGCGGGGATTGCGATAGTGGACCATCGCGAACGTACTTCAACTGAATCTCCCGCACTTCCTGGTAGGTCTGTTCGCCTTTGGCATCCCAGGTGTGGGACAGGATGGCGTAGTTTACTTCATCAGCACTCACGAAGTCCTTGAACTGCCCCGTCTCAGTGTCGAGTAACCGCATCCTTGGAAAAGAGGATCGTCTCTGCGTGAAACAGAAACAGATAAAGATTCCTGATATGAAAGCGATTGTGACTCGGAGCTCACCACTAGGACGGGTCGCTGAACCTCCTTATAGCGTGCAACGCAGGTAAAGACTTGTGATATGTATGATGAGCAGTGGCCTTCACTTCAGGAGGAGGAGGACCATGTAGTATCGGTCAAAGGAGCGCTTTCGAACGCATTCCGCTAATCTGAATCATCATCCTGTACCTTCAATGTGACCGGCGATTGCCGTCGATAGCAGTTGAAGCATGGGACTTGACGCCCGCGAAAGTTGGCGTACCTTAGTACGGCCTGAGTCGCCGGACCTGCCTTGGTTATACAGCAATATTGTCAGCAACAGAGGTCTCCAGCATGAATGCAAGTGATTGTTAATGCCATCCGAGTTGGGTTCCTGGTGCCAGCCCGTCTCCGACTCGGACTCCGAGGAGTCACCGTCTCGGCATGCGCAACGCTCGAATTTTCGTCGCGTGGGGTCGAGTCTTCGGTAGCGACTTAGGCGTTTGGCCAACAACTATGTACCTCCACCAAGCCTGAAGGAGTTTGAGGAGGCGGTTTTTTGAGTCAAACTAATAGGTGCGTAACAAATACCTCTTAGACTAAGAATTATGATGCCCAGCTTCGCCCAAAGTAAAATTCGAGCGTCTCTCGCTACTAGTATTTCAGGCAGGTAGCCAAATATGCCTCGCCCGCTCGCGCGGGCCAGGTCGAGCTATATTTTTGCAGTTAGCTGTCACATATATACTCCATGATAAATGTTGAGGATGGCAGTGGCATCGCGATGGGGACCGGATGCGTCTGGGGGGGGCGAGCGAGCGGAGAGGAAGCGCGGCTGATAGGCAAAGCGCGCGCAGCGCGTGGGGAGAGCGCCTACGGCGCGGTGTACGGTATGGGACCTGCCATATGCGGCGGGTAGTTGGCTCAATGAGGATGTAGCGCCGGCTTGAGTTCTGGCACGTTTCTAACTGTACAGTTTTTAGTTGTGGCTTGCTCTGTCATTGGCTGAGGACGAGGTCTGGTTGGCATGTTTGTATCTGTTGACTTACGAGCTTCCGGTCTTTTTGCGCACTCGCTCGCCTCATATGTTCATTCGACCTGCATAGCGTGTGAGGTGAGCTCTTCGATAACTTCACTGTATTTCCTGGTACTTACTCTGTTCAGCAGACTAACGCGTACCGCGCCATAGCTCTGCAGTAACCACGACGGCTCCTTGAACTTTAAAAATAAACACTCCCGCCAAGTCAGGCGAATAAGTATAACACCGATCTAGTAGGTAACAATGTTTTTCACCAACGGTTTCAGACTCACGAGGCTTACACATAGTACGCCTCACGCGTTGGGATCTCACTGTCAGGTTGGAAACACGCTAGACAGCATGTCTGGGAGATTTGGGTCATCTCAATCGGCCTCGAGGCCTCCTGCGTGGACACTCGGGACGTACGCCTTGATCAACGCGCGAAGCAACACAGCTGCTGATCTCAGCCCCGATGACTGCAAGACCATCATCGGATACCCACCGAACGGAGGTGAAGACCAGCAATGGGAGTTCTCCCCGTGCGGGAACGGGTATGCAATTCGCTGCCTCAGGATCCCATACCACACTGGACAGCCTGTTTACATGAGTATCGAGGGGGAGGCGAGGGAAAACGCGGTCGTTGTGGCAACCACGCAGCGCACAGAGTGGATGGTCGAGCAGATTTCGCACGAGGGCCTGCGGTATGTGATTCTGTAGCTATCATTCCTGTTTGCTAACACGAATATGGACTTGCCGAAGGGTATCGTGGCCGAATTCAAACCTCGTCTTCGAGCTTGAGGATGGAGTGTTGGGGCCACACGTACGCCTGACATATATTCAGAGCTTTACAGGCATCGACTGACGCACACATAGACGTATCCTCAGATCAGGCTGAAGACCCTCGTTCTTGGTGACCTCCGCCAGCTCTGGCAATTTGCCCGTACTCCACTGCTTGAACAAGAGCCAGAACAGGAGTGGTCGCCACAGAATACGATGGCGGCTGTCCAGGGTGAGGTTCCAGGAGTGCAGACGCCAGTGGCGTTTCCGACGGCGGAGCGGGGGAGGGACTTGGAAACTGTAGAGGAAACCGCACGCACAGTGTCGAACCCTTCCACGGTGGAGACAGTCACGACAACTGAATCGGTCGACTACATCACGACGACGCGCACGACGACCACGACCGTCATCACAACTGTCACCGAGGTGATACGCACGCCAAAGGCATTGCTACCGTGCTGAGGCACGGTCGCTCATCCCGACTACGGAACGTCAAGTTTGAGGTTCTAATCTGTTTCTCTGGATCAGAAGCAACACACTCACGCCGCGTTGACCACAGGCTGCCGAAGGGAATGTCGTCTTGAAGGTTCTCAATGCACCATTGATATGCCGCGCCTTGTAAAAGCGTGGTCATGGATTTACTACATGGTTCATACCATCAGATGGCGAAGATGCTCAGGTTGTTGCAAAATTACTAGTGAAGAATGCCGAATGAGTTGAAATTCCATTTGTCTGCGTTGCCATTTTGACCTCAGAGGCTGTTGGTTGCGCTCATACTTCAATGACATTTCTTGAAGTCTCCATCAGGCTCCAGCTCCGACTCAGCACTGAGCACAGTCATGAGCCAACTCTTTGATGCTGTTGTGAAATCTGTGCATAGACTGTAATTCCACGCAAGAACCTTATGCACGACATGTCGGCTGCATAGGACCCTCTCCATTCCGTAGATCCTACAACGGGAGAATTATCCTCATCAGGAAAAGCCCCTCTATGTGAATAGCAACAATAATCAGTTATTTGGAGACAATTACTGACTATAGTACTATGGCAGATATTGATCGCAAACTAGACAGGTCTAGTTGTTCCTTGGCAGTAAAGATACTGTTGAGGGTGGTGGCGCATCTGGGTCGCGGAGCCAGATGCACCACTGTGGCGCGGCGACGTAGGTCGGCCGCGAGAAGCAAAAGCAAAGCGCTCGCAGCGGCGGCGAGAGCGCTTGCACCACGGCGTTTGGTAGTGGCGCAGCCTGATTGGGCAAGATGGTTGGTTTAAGCGGCGCCCGGGGTTGCTCGAGTCCGCACAGGGTTGTACTGTTAGGTTTTCTTTCCGCTTCTTTGTCCGCTGTCCTAACGGCTGCAGAATGGGCCTGGTTAGCATATTTGTCTGTGTTTACTTACAAAAATTCTCTTTGACTTAGACGTGTCCTCGAGTTGGGTCACCTCACATGTTCTTTTACCCCGAACTGTGTGAGGTGAGCCCAGCACATCCGTTACTGTAGAACTCGTGTACTTACGGAGCCTCACAGGACTGACGCGCTCCCGCGCCTTAGGTTAGCTCTCATCTATATACACGTTCTTTTACCCCGAACCGTGTGAGGACTGATGCGCTCCTGCGCCTTAGACGAATTCCATCATCCCATCGAACCTTAAAAGGTTATGAGCCCTGCACTTGCCAAACTTGCCCTAGAAAACTCCCTAGCGATGTCGACTGAAAAGTCTATCAACTCGTCCAAGTACAGCGTACCGAAGCTGTCAACAGACGGCTTGAACTGGGTCACTTACCAGGCTCGGATGAAGGCCATCCAAGCGGCAAAGGGACACATGCCCCACATCCGGGGCACCGCTCGTAAGCCGCCTCTTCCACCCCCTCTCAAGCGCAAAAAACCCCATGTCCCCGCTGCCACCACGACGAAGGCAACAAAAGCCCCTGGTAGTCCGACTGCGGGGGCTGACCCTGCGGCCGCAGGCTCGAAGTCGACACAGCCCGAGACGGACGCCTACTCGAGCCTCACCGATGACGAGTACGCAGACCTCGTTGACAAGATGGAAACCAAGTACAGTGCGTGGGAGATGAAGGAGGCCGATGCCCGTGCGCTCATCTACAAAACGTTGAGTGACGAACTCTTCACCGAAGTCCAAGAGCAACCTACCACGAAGAGCCTCTGGGAGGCAGTCGTAGCATCCTGTGAAAACAAATCACTAATGTATGCCAACGCGATCAGGACTAGACTCCAGAACACGCGCTGCCCGGAGAGCGGCGACGTGTGCGCGCACCTAGCGCTACTCCTCAAGGAGCGACAGAACCTCACGGCGGTCGGAAGCCGCCTAGGAGACACAGAGTTTGCTGCAGTTATCACCAACAGCCTCCCCGAGTCCTACCACGCCCGCGTACAGTCTATCCTCGACATCTCGAGCATCTCTGGCCAGGCTATCCCGATAGAGTTCCTCATCGGGAAGCTGAACGAGGAGTACAACCATCACGGAATGTACAAAGTGAATGAGACCGCCCTCGCTACCGCAACCACTGCACACAGAAACACCAGCTCCAGCAGATGCGCGCAAATCAAGTGCTACAATTGCCACGGCTGAGGACACATCGCGAGAAACTGCCAAAGAAAAGGCGGAGGGAAGGAGGGCCAGTGGCCGACTAAAGCTAGAGAGGATGAGGCAGCTAACACAGCAAAGGCGAACACGAACACCGACACAGAGAAGGGCTTCCTCGCGCTGGGGAACACAGTATCGAGCGCACTCGCCGTGGCTCCAGGAGCCTATGTCGACGTATTCGACAGTGGCGCGAGCATCCATATTTTGCCCTACCGAGAGCGATTCACCGCATTCCGCGAACTGGAACCGCCGTGATCCATTATGGCGGCCAACGGAGAACAGTTCCTCGCAACTGGAGAAGGAGAGGTCGAACTACGCGTTCCTAACGGGAATGGGACGCAGCTCCTCAAACTCAGGAACATTTTATACTCCCCATCAGTAGCGTTCGCACTCGTGTCGATCAAGAAGGCCGATGAAGGAGGTTTCACCACCATCTTCGAGCACGGAGAGTGTTGCCTGGTGGAACGAGCATCCGAGCTCGACATCGCACGTATCCCCCTCACGAACAGCTTGTATCAGGTGGTTAGCCGTTATGTTGAAGTGGCGGCAATCATTTCATCTATGCGACCGGGATCTGACCGACGGACACTGGAGATCACGCAGGCAGAGTTCCATCGGTGCTTGGCGCATAGGTCGTACAAAGCGGCACGCAACCTAGTGCTCAACGGGCATGCAAGCGGCGTCGAGTTCACAGATACCGCACCGTATGACGAACAGTGCAACGTGTGCGTGCAGGTCAAAATCACGTGGAAAGCCATCCCGACGGAGGCGCACCCAGCGAACCACATCATTGTCATCACCAAATATGGGGAGAAGTTCCATTCGGACACCTGGGACGCCAATGCCACCTCGCTCGGAGGAAACACAAAGTCAGTCCTGTTCGTGGATGACAAGACCAGGTACCACCACGGTTTCCCTCTCAAGTCGAACGCCGATACCGACGACGTGTACCTAGAGCTAGAAGCGAGTGTGCTCACGCAGACTGGTACGCAGATCAAATGGGTGCATAGCGACAATGGGTCCGAGTTCATCGGGCTGAAGCCGCACTTCCTCACCCGGGGTACACACTGCACGGCCTCGGCCCCAAAGACACCGGAACAGAATGGAGTCGCGGAGTGGGGACATCACATCCACCGCGAAGGGGTCTCCGCGATGCTCCTGGACGCCAGTCTACCTCAGTCGCTGTGGGTGCACGCCTACAAACACTCGGTCTACATCCATAACCGAACTGGTCAGGATGCGTTGGGAGGGAAAACCCCGTACGAGGCGCGATTTGGGGTGCCTCCCGACCTTCGCCATCTCCGGCCATGGGGCACGCGGGTGTGGGTGCGACAGGAGAAGTCCCGAAAGCTCGAACCTACATCAGGAAAAACCCAAAAGGCCAACTACACCTACTTAGTGTTTATTAGGATAAATAGGCGTAAATGTTGATAATTGTAGTAGAAGCAGTAATATGGTAGGTTCACATCTAAAGTAGCTAGATTAACAGCTATTCCTGATAATCAAGTGCTATTTTTCAACAAGCAACCAGTATTACAAACATGCTTGAAGGATTGGCTCAAATGCACACACAATTTCACTTCAAATACGCATGGCTTACACCACATTAAAATCTTATTCATAATATGACTACAACACTACAACACTACAACTACAACAATACTGACTTCTACGTCAAGGTGATCCCCCAGCTGCGTTGATGCACCTGAAGCAGAAGCACAGTGAGTAGAAGCACCCGCAGTATGAGTGGGACGAGGTGAACACCAGTCAGTGATGATGAAGGCCGCAGACAAGGTGACCACATACATACAAGATGTTCAGGTTGAGGCCCCACCGTGCACTCGTGGACCCGCTCTTCATGTGAGTGCAGCCACAGGTATGGCTCGAGCTCGTTGTTGAAGACATCGGAGCTGCAGGACGAGCTGGGCTGTACACGTGACAAGGAAAAAAAAAGCTCCTATCACCACTGTGATATTGACAGCTGGATGCGGTGAGGAATGGAAGAGTACTTACCTGCTGTCATGTCCCAAGCTGCTGAGCACCACGCCCTCTCATCAATGACGAAGCTGCTTGCAAAATGGGTGAGAATTGAGCAAGGACCCCCCACCACGGCAGGGCAGAGGCTCGTCGAACATCTGCCAGTTGCAGAGAATGAGCGCGCAGACGATGGGTAGTGCGAGGAGAGGTGATTACACTTACGGTGCATCGCGATGGGGTCAATGTAGTCGTCCTCGGAGTCAGCATTGTTCTCAAGGAAGAAGTCTTCATTGCCCTCAGCGATGGGCCCCTTGAAAGTCTTGCTCTTCAGGATCTTGGTGCGTGCGAAGGCCTGGATGGGTACCGGGCAGGAGAGAGGAGAGCAGCGTGCAGCATGGATGCATGTACAAGGAGTGGGAATGGGGTCAGCTTCAAAACCGGAGGGCAGAGGCCGGCTGACGTTGAGGGGGGAGACGGTTTGCGGTGGGGGACTGGAAGTGGGAACGAAACAAGTCGCAAGTCGTCGAAGGCTGAGGAGGACACGTCAGAGCGTTAGACACCAATGTTGGCATTGCGTTAGACGCCGCCACCGCAATGCCAACGTTGGCGTCTAACGCCTCGATGTCCTCTGCCTCTGTCCCGCTCTTCGACACACACTCTCACCCCGGTCTGCCGCCACTCCCCTCTCTTCTCCCTTCCTCCTATCTCCCTTCCTCCCTTCTCCTTCCCTCCCATCTCCCTCAACACTCGTTGTGCAAGATGTCACCCCCCACAAGCAATTCCCGGAGGAGAGTTTGGAGGTGGTGCCAACAGGGATGGCTGCAGAGAGAGGACGTTTGGTGGAGAGGAGCAGGTCAAGGTAAGTAATCTTCATTGTTCATATTATTTTATGTCAGTTTTGTGGGCCCAATGGCTCAGTTTTCGAGCCTTTTTTGTGGCTTCTGAGGCCTCAGTTCTGCGTGCTGCCCGGGTCTTTGGTACCACTATCGCATGTTGGTCTCGGTTCCTTACATAGCACATAATCGATCTCCCTATGTTGCGAGTACGCTGTGTATTGTAGTGTTGTATCTAACTCATCTATAGAATGAAAATCTTCGTTGTCTGTTTAATAGTCAAGTCCGACATCCCGCTATCCTGTCAATTGATTAAGTATTCAACGGCTGAAGAACGACGTGAGATGGCATAGTGTTCATGGTCAGTTAATTGACAACATGTAGCACGAATAGTGCTAATTAGCAGGGGGGGTGTTCTTATTAACTGCATTACTGGTTACTAGCACCGAAGTATGAATCATTACATCCGTTAGCCATAATTGGCTTTTGGGGTTTTTCCTGATGTAAAGCATGGTCCGGGCGGTTCGTCGGCTTCAGTGAGAATCACCACGACACAATCCATGTCTACTGGGCAGACAAGTGAAACGTAACAGTCGTCAGGAACTACATCTGGTCACGAAACGAAAAGGTCGCCGACACCCCGAGCGAGGGGGCGAGGATTGAGGAGGTAGAACTCGACGCACCCGACGCGCCAGGGGGCGAACATTGCACTCAGGATGCCAGCAACACGCCAGGGGGCGAACAAGAGCAAGGAGCCAAGGGCCGTGAGGAGGGCAGAAGTGCGGAGGCGATAGGAGACAGGGCAAGAGCCCATGAGCGCGATGAAGGAGATGGAGCAGAGAACGAAGGGCAGAGAGAGCGTGAAGGAGGAGCGGAGAGTGGAGACCAGAGAGAGCACAACGGCGAGATCGTAGAACAGGCACCCGAACCGCAGGCACCCACAGGCCGAGGGCACAGAGTCAAGAAACCATCAGCATACGTACACAGCATCCAAGAGGGAAAGGGCACCATAGACGGGCACGACTCCAGCACTCGTTGCTACCCAAGAGGAATCGCACCTGCAGACATCATGGGAGTCTTGTCGGCACTCGAGTCGCCGCCAGATGAGAGCCCGATGACAGGTGAGTGGGTCAACCCCACCGTCGAGCATGAATGGGGGTTATCTGCGCACCTCTTGGTAGCTCAAGCGGCAGGTGACCCTCTCAGCGGAGACCCGCTGTTGCTGCAGGAGGCACAGGCAGCGCCAGACTGGGCGGAATGGGAGAAGGCGATCGTGATCAAGATGGAGAACCTGTGGGCGCATAGAACATACGAGCTGGTAGAGAAGCCTGAAGGAGCACACTTCATCGGGAGCAAGCTTGTATTCCATTGGAAGCGAGACGCGGAGGGCGCGGTGATACAGTGCAAGGTTCGAGTTGTCGCGCAAGGGTTCGCGCAAATCCCTGGCCTCGACTTCGACCAAACCTTCGCACCTGTAGCCAAGCCGAGCTCTCTACGTTTGATGATCGCTCTTGCGGCACGCTTTGGCTGGCCGATGATCCAGTTGGACGTCAAGAGCGCGTACTTGAATGGAGAGCTCGACGAGGTCATCTACATGAGGCAGCCTCCTGGCACCGCTGCGCCGGGGGAGGAACACCTTGTGTGCCACCTGAAGAAGTCCTTGTACGGACTGAAACAGGCAGGGCGCACCTGGTATCAGACCTACCGAGGAGCGATGACGGAGCTGGGGATGACGCGTAGCGAAGTGGACCACGCGTGCTTCTGGAGACACGAGGGAGAGTCACTCGCGATGGTGGGGACGATCGTCGATGACATGCTGGTTACAGGGACCCCAAACCTCGTCAAACGCTTCAGGACTGGTATCAAAGCTCACTTCACCATCACAGATGCCGGAGAGGTAGCATGGCTCTTGGAAATCAAGGTCGTCCGCAACCGGGACACAGGGACCGTTCACATCGCGCAGCGAACGGCCATAGACGCGATCGTCCGCGCGCTGCACATGGAAGGTGCGAAGACTGGCGGGACTCCCATCGCCGTCGGAGGGAAACTAGACCAGACGCAATGCCCAACTACAGCCAGCGCGATCACGGACATGGCCCGTGTACCGTACAAACAAGGGGTCGGCATGTGTATGTACCTGTCCGTCACCTCCCGTCCCGACATCACCCACACCACCTGCTGTGGTGTTCGTAATGCATTATTAACCGGCTAATGCCTGGGGACTTAATACAACATTAACCGTCAGTATTCCTATTGCATTACAATGCCCCGGGACAATGCCCGGAACTTCCTAAAAGGGATGGGGGCTCCCGGAGGCACCGGTTCAAGCCCCACTGTGCGCATTTTTTGCTTATCTTGTTAAGATAAGAGAGATCTAAGAGTCCGGAAGGGCGCTTTTTTGCTTATCTCTTAGATAAGAGATATCTTGCATCTCCCATCAATCAGGGCCTCCCCCATCAATCAGGGCTTCTTCCGGCTGCCTCTACCAACCTCCTGGCTGTGCACCCCCAATTAGGCAGGTCCCTCCTGTACTGGCAGGCAGGGGACCTTCTGGGGGCTGCCCTGGGGCCAATACTGACCTGTTTACCTTCATTATAGGCTCATTTGGTTCGCATTTTTAATGGGCTTCAAATGTGTATAGCTGGACTGTCCCATATGTATGCACTCCTGTGGTATAGCCCATTTACTGTTCGCTCTAGGGGGTAGTAAATGGGCTGTATCTCGGCCGTTTCTTGGACGATCTGTACGCCTAAGGGCTCGTTAGAACCGTCTCATTAACGCGGTTCTAACGAGCCCTCATGCGTACAAAACGGTCCACCCGTTGCCGAGTTATGGCTACACCTTCCTCCTACCCAGGAGGGCAGGTAGCCATATCTTGGGATTGGGTGGTCCGATTCACTTCATCTTTGTTGCTGCTTGTAGATACATGCTCACAGACACTGGGATAGTGTTTAGAATAGTAATCTAGGCTTTGCAAAAATGTTGATACTCGAAACACTAGCTGTAGGATGACTTTGCAGTGTTTGATAGCTAGAATTGGCAACTATTGGGAGAATTGCATGCTCTCTTTTGCAACATGTTAGTATTGCATACCTCTAACCATGTACAAAATACCACACCCATAAATCAAGTGGACAATTTACAACATATATATTGGTGATTTTCACTGTGGTCATGATGTATATTTTTCCTTATCACTGCCCAGAGTACTAATAGTGCGATCAAAAGCACCTAAACAAGAGCTATCCAACGCAAAAACAACCATGGGAAACAGACCAGAAATGGGGAAGATATGGGTCATGCATTGCCAGGGCTAGTTGGTGGTATACACAGCCTACAGTAAGACACCTCCGGAAAGTGTCTTAATCCAGCAGCCAAGTGTCTTAAACTTATTGTTCTACCCATATCTTCTTCAGTTCTGGGCCGATTCCTACGATTTTGGTACCGTTAGAAGGCCCTAATTTATCGCTTTCCAACAGCGTATTACATGTTGCACAGTAAGGCAGTAATAGGGTATAGAAATGCGAACTATTGTTCAAACTATAAGTGGAATAGCAATGGTGTATGATGTCCAATGGCCATGGAATTTTGTGAGAGCATTTAAGCACCATATACACATATAATACAAAGGCCAGCGCCCAGAGGTGCCTTCAGGGAAAGACCATATTAAATACATTGCAATATAGCTGAGTCAACTAGTAATTGGCTTGTGGACCATTCAACAAATAATGCAGCATTGGTCTAGAAGCTATCCCAGTGTCTGTGAGCATGTATCTACAAGCAGCAACAAAGATGAAGTGAATCGGACCACCCAATCCCAAGATATGGCTACCTGCCCTCCTGGGTAGGAGGAAGGTGTAGCCATAACTCGGCAACGGGTGGACCGTTTTGTACGCATGAGGGCTCGTTAGAACCGCGTTAATGAGACGGTTCTAACGAGCCCTTAGGCGTACAGATCGTCCAAGAAACGGCCGAGATACAGCCCATTTACTACCCCCTAGAGCGAACAGTAAATGGGCTATACCACAGGAGTGCATACATATGGGACAGTCCAGCTATACACATTTGAAGCCCATTAAAAATGCGAACCAAATGAGCCTATAATGAAGGTAAACAGGTCAGTATTGGCCCCAGGGCAGCCCCCAGAAGGTCCCCTGCCTGCCAGTACAGGAGGGACCTGCCTAATTGGGGGTGCACAGCCAGGAGGTTGGTAGAGGCAGCCGGAAGAAGCCCTGATTGATGGGGGAGGCCCTGATTGATGGGAGATGCAAGATATCTCTTATCTAAGAGATAAGCAAAAAAGCGCCCTTCCGGACTCTTAGATCTCTCTTATCTTAACAAGATAAGCAAAAAATGCGCACAGTGGGGCTTGAACCGGTGCCTCCGGGAGCCCCCATCCCTTTTAGGAAGTTCCGGGCATTGTCCCGGGGCATTGTAATGCAATAGGAATACTGACGGTTAATGTTGTATTAAGTCCCCAGGCATTAGCCGGTTAATAATGCATTACGAACACCACAGCTGCTGCCCACACAGTCCACTGACTCGCGAAGTATATGTCGAACCCAGGGCGCGCGCACTGGGAAGCCCTCAAACGTCTGGTTCGCTACCTCATTGGAACAAGAGACTTATGGCTGGTTTACGGTCGGGACCGGAGCGGCCTTGCGGGTTTCACGGACGCAGACTGGGGCACTAGCGACGACACCCGGCACTTGGTCTGCGGATACGTGTACACCTTCGACGGTGGCGCTATCTCTTGGTCCGCGAAGCAACAGTCCGTCGTCGCGCTATCTTCCATGGAGGCTGAATACATCGGTATTACTCACGCAGCAAAGGAAGCTATCTGGCTACGCTCGCTCTTGTCAGACCTCGTGCACCCCGACTTCGCGAAGCACGCGGTTCGCCTCTACAACGACAACAAGGGTGCGATGGATCTAGCCCATAACAACACTTTCCATGTGAGGACGAAACACATCGCAATTCGGTACCACTTCATTCGAGAGGCTGTAGAGCGAGGCGAGGTCAAGCTGGGGTACCGGCGTACCGAGGACATGCCGGCGGACATCTTCACCAAACCGGTCTCGCGGGTGCAGCTGGAGCACCTGAGGGAGATGATGGGGCTGCTCACGCTTTGAGGGGGCGTGTTGAGGGTGGTGGCGCATCTGGGTCGCGGAGCCAGATGCACCACTGTGGCGCGGCGACGTAGGTCGGCCACGAGAAGCAAAAGCAAAGCGCTCGCAGCGGCGGCGAGAGCGCTTGCACCACGGCGTTTGGTAGTGGCGCAGCCTGATTGGGCAAGATGGTTGGTTTAAGCGGCGCCCGGGGTTGCTCGAGTCCGCACAGGGTTGTACTGTTAGGTTTTCTTTCCGCTTCTTTGTCCGCTGTCCTAACGGCTGCAGAATGGGCCTGGTTAGCATATTTGTCTGTGTTTACTTACAAAAATTCTCTTTGACTTAGACGTGTCCTCGAGTTGGGTCACCTCACATGTTCTTTTACCCCGAACTGTGTGAGGTGAGCCCAGCACATCCGTTACTGTAGAACTCGTGTACTTACGGAGCCTCACAGGACTGACGCGCTCCCGCGCCTTAGGTTAGCTCTCATCTATATACACGTTCTTTTACCCCGAACTGTGTGAGGACTGATGCGCTCCTGCGCCTTAGACGAATTCCATCATCCCATCGAACCTTAAAAGATACTAATTACCATGGAGCTACTTGGATAGTACTGGGGAGATAATGTTCCCCATTGGGGCACTGATGATCACACAAATCACGCAGGTAGTTTCAATATTACGTAGTTTATTGTGTACTATAAGCAACAATTATGGCGAGCTACAGTAGATGTTGGTAAAACAACCAGTACGGAAATTATTAAGGAGCAGGCATGAGTGGTGGTGGTGCAGGAGTCTACTAGTTCAGCAGTATCTACAAAGCATTAGGTGCAGGTATATGACACTTGACAATGTCAGATGAGGAAAGAATTATGTGCGCCACATAGAGTGATTGAGTCATACCATCAACATCAAGATAGTCCATGGCATTGAGAGCTTCCGATGAGCCACTGGATGTACCACTGTGCAGCACTGATTAGCAAAGCAAAATTACGAGCAATGAAAAAACAGCAGACACACATCACTCAAACGTAGAGGCTGTGCATCAGCTTGTGGTAAGCACCGGAGTTCTTACACTTGATCTCTGAAAGGTTTTGCATATTCTTTTTGTATGCTTGGAGGAATGTGTTGGCTTCAAATCTTTGAGTTCCGTAAGATTGGCCCTGTGCACTTTCGGGGGTTGTCACGTGATGTAAATACGTCACACTCGAGCACTTTTAGCGGGGGCGAAACACCAATGAAGTATAGGCTCTGCGAAAATGCCCTTAGATGAAAAAGTACAACCGTAACTTTGTGGAGGCATGTTCATTCTACAAAGTTACGGTTTTGGATTTTTGGATTTTCGACCTGTGCGTGTTACGACTGGCCGTCGAGTAAGATCAGGGAGGAGGCTTACGAGACGAGCAAGGGTGTCGACGAGCACTTGTGCAGCGAGAGCGGAGCAGGGCTCGACAGTCAGGCTGGAGACAAGATGTATTGAGCGAGTAACTAACGAGCGAGAATACAGTGAGGCTTACCTGGAGACAAGAGGTCGAAACTGAGGTCTCCAGGTAGCGAAGTACAGGCCTTATATACATGTAACGGACAATGGGAACCGGGGACAATAGGTAACTATGGAAATGGGAACCAGTGGAAGAACAATGGTATGTAGTACAATAACGACGGGAACAATGGGTGACAGGAGTTATTGTACTGCGAGAACAAGGGACGGGTTTGCTAAACAACGGAGGACAATAAGGACGACGCGGGAGGCAAACAGTCCAAAAAGGGAAAGAGAGACGCCGGGGTAGGCGCCGAGCGTGCCGTTCATGACAATACCCCCCTCCTAAGGATCGTGTCCTCACGATCGAGTCTTCTTGTTGAGAGGGCCAGGAGCATCGGGATGTGTCGAATGAAACTTTTGCAGCACTTTTGGCGCATTTGCTAGATCCGACACGTCTTCCCAGCTATCGTGTTCAGGGCCCCAGCCCTTCCAGTGAACAAGATACTGCAGTTTCTTCCACCGCCCATACCGACGCGACTCTAACACTTCCTCTACTTTGTACTCTTCCTCTCCTTCCACTTCAAGAGCTGCAGGTTCAGGGGGATGCCGACCGGGAAGCTGGCTTTCCTTGTGCGGGTGTAGGAGCGTCACGTGGAACACTGGGTGGAGTCCCATGTCTTTGGGGAGCTTGAGCTCGTAAGCCAAGTTTCCCACTTTGCGCTTGACAGGGTATGGGCCAGCATACCGGTCCACCAGTTTCCGAGAGACTCCAGGGACCCGGAAGTTCCTAGTGTCGAGCCACACCTTCTGACCCTCCTTGAACTCTGGAGCCGTGGAGACGTAGCGATCATAGTACTCCTTCATCCGCTCTGCTGCCAGGGTTAAGGCTGAGGTCGCATCCTCCCTCGCCTGTCGCAACTCCTCTCTTCGTTCGTCTGCCGTGGGCACCGTAGTGGATAGCATCGGAACGTGGAACTGAGGTTCATAGCCGTACATGAGGTAAAACGGCGAGTACCCTGTGGATGAATGTACACGCGAGTTAAAAGCAGTATTCTGCT